>CM045759.1:61959071-62559071 GCA_025200525.1 Camellia lanceoleosa | reverse complement strand
TAAAGAATTGCAAGGGAGAAACTTCCTAACCTGAGTATCTACTTGAAAAACAAAATTGAAGAAAATCTGAGACAGAAGGATAAAAATAAAAACACAATTAATAAGAGTATTTCTCAATACTAAAAATGTGTATGAATCTAACCATTGATGATTAATGAGAACCTCAATCCATTTGATTAAGATGAAATAAAAATGATTGTTGACATGAAATATAACTATAAGAAGGCAGAATGAGGTTTAATAATTGCCATAAAGAAAAATTAATCGACACAGAATTAACAACCTCGTAACATATTTTAGTTAACAACTTATTTTAAGAAGTTCGTCTATGCATGAATATCACAGATGGGGAAACTGAACTACTACAGAATAAAAGACAAATTATAATTTTGTTATGTCTTCAATATACATTAAAAAAGATAGAAAAAAAAATTAAATACTGTCATAGAAATCTTCATCATTTTTCTCTATTGGGCAAACTGTAGAACTATTGCAATATATGATTTTGTGATTAATTCTATATAGTAATTTTGCACTGACAACAGTTAAATTCTTATGGATTGTAATGCCCACTTTTTCTACTAACAATTAATGTATACCAAAAAAAAAAAAAAAGAGTAAACTATTAAAAATATAAATTATATTACTTATGAATAACATTTTAGCAAAACTTCAATATAGAAATTTAATTACTAATTTTGCATTTTAAAATGTGAAAAAAATAAGTAAAAAACTACAATAAAATCATGTATACGAATCTATTTTCATGTTTGATGAGTAGAAGCACAATTAGTAAAAGCACTCCTTAACACTAAAAATGTATACGAATCTATTTTCATGTTTGATGAGTAAGAATATGACCAGTTGATTAAGATGCAATAAAAATGATTGTTGACATAAAATATAACTGTAAGAATGCAGAATGAGATTTAATAATTGTCATAAAGAAAAATTAATCGACACAGAATTAACAACCTCATAACATATGGGAAATTGAGCTACTACAGGATAAAAGACAAAATATAATTTTTTATGTCTTCAATATATATTAAAAAGGATAGAAGAAAAATTTAATACTGTTATACAAATCTTCATCATTTTTCTCTATTGAGCAAAATGTAGAACTATTGCAATACATGATGTTGTAGTTAACTCTATATAGTAATTTTACATTGACAATAATTAAATTCTTATGGATTGTATTGCCCATTTTTCCTATTAATAACTAATGTGTACCACAAAAAATAAATAAATAAATAAATTATAAAAAAAATATAAATTATGCTACTTATGAATAAAATTTTAGCAAAACTTCAATATAGAAATTTAATTACTAATTTTTCATTTTAAAATGTGAAAAAAATAAGTAAAAAACTACAATAAAAAATTAATTACTCCAATAAAAATTTAATTACACAGAATTAACAACCTCATAACATATTTTAGTTAACAACCTACTTTAAGAAGTTCATCTGTGCATGAAAATCACAAATGGGGAAATTGAACTACTACAAGATAGAAGACAAATTATAATTTTGTTATGTCTTTAATATACATTAAAAATGATAGAAAAAAAAAAATTAAATACTGTCATAGAAATCTTCATCATTTTTCTCCATTGGGCAAAATGTAGAACTATTGCAATACATGATTTTGTGATTGATTCTATATAGTAATTTTGCATTGACAACAGTTAAATTCTTATGGATTGTATTACCCACTTTTCCTACTAACAACTAATGTATACCAAAAAAAATAAAAATAAATAAATAAATAAATAAATTATAAAAAAAATATAAATTATACTACTTATGAATAAAATTTTAGCAAAACTTCAATATAGAAATTTAATTACTAATTTTTCATTTTAAAATGTGAAAAAAAATAAGTAAAAAACTATAATAAAAAAATTTAATTACTCCAATAAAAATTTAATTACATAGAATTTAACAACCTCATAACATATTTTAGTTAACAACCTACTTTAAGAAGTTCGTTTGTGCATGACTATCACAGACGGGGAAATTGAACTACTATAGGATAGAAGACAAATTATAATTTTGTTACGTCTTCAATATACATTGAAAAGGATAGGAAAAAAAAATTAAATACTGTCATAGAAATCTTCATCATTTTTCTCTATTGGGCAAAATGTAGAACTATTGCAATACATGATTTTGTGATTGATTCTATATAGTAATTTTGCATTGACAACAGTCAAAATTCTTATCAATTGTATTGCCCACTTTCCCTCCTAACAACTAATGTATACAAAAAAAAAAAAAAAAAAGAGTAAATTATAAATAAAAAAAATTATACTACTTATGAATAAAATTTTAGCAAAACTTCAATATAAAAATTTAATTACTAATTTTTCATTTTAAAATGTGAAAAAAAAATAAGTAAAAAACTACAATAAAATCATATATACGAATCTATTTTCATGTTTGATGCGTAAAAGCACAATTAATAAAAGCACTCCTCAACACTAAAAATGTATATGAATCTATTTTCATGTTTGATGAGTAAGAATATGACCATTTGATTAAGATGAAATAAAAATGATTGTTGACATGAAATATAACTGTAAGAAGGCAGAATGTGGTTTAATAATTGCCATAAAGAAAAATTAATCGACACAGAATTAACAACCTCATAACATATGGGAAATTGAGCTACTATAGGATAGAAGATAAATTATAATTTTTTATGTCTTCAATATACATTATGATTTAATATACATTATAATTTTTTGTCTTCAATATACATTATGTTTTATAAGCAGTGAAACGGTAAAGAAAGTTACAACTTTCAATTTCCTTTTGCCTTCCTTTTTCTCAGATAGCAAACAACAATGCATATGATTCAAACTTCCTCTTCCTCTCTCTCTCTCTCACACAACAATCAGCAACCAAACTATAAAATAAATAAAAAAAGAGAAAGAAAATCTAAAAAAAATAGAGATCAAAGTACTAACCAGAGCATTGAGAAATAGCAATCTGTAAGACAAAAAATAGAGATCAAAACACAATAAAAAATCAAACAAAAAATTGAAAAAGAACAAAATATGACCATTGATAATTAAAGAGAGCCTCAACCCATTTGACTAAGATGAAATAAAAATGATTCTTAACATGAAATCCATTTTTCTTAACCCCCATTTGATAGAGAGAGAGAGAGAGAGAGAGAGAGAGAGAGAGAGAAGTGGGTCAATCCAATTAATATTAAAAAAGAACTAAGAAAAAAACACAACATATAATTTTATTTTTTTTGCTTCAGATTTTTTTTTTTTTTTTTTTTTTTTTGCTTTAGGAAAAAACAATGGGTGATAGCAAACAACAATGCATATGATTCAAACTTCCTTTTCCTCTCTCTTTCTCTCAACAATCAACAACCAAATTAAAAATAAAAATAAAAAGAGAAAGAGAAAGAAAATCCAAAAAACAGAGATGAAAACACAATCAGAAATCAAACAAAAAATTGAAAAAAAACAAAATGTGACCATTGATAATTGTAGAGAGCCTCAACCTATTTGACTATGATGAAATAAAAATGATTCTTAACATGAAATTCAAAAAACAGAGATCAAAACACAATGTGACCAATTAAAGAGAGCCTCAACCCATTGTGTTGGGTCAATCCAATTAATGTTAAAAAAGAACTAAGAAAAAAACATAACACAGAATTTTTTTTTTTTTTTTTTTTTTTGTGTTTTGATCAAACAACAATGTATATGATTCAAACTTCATTTTCCTCTCTCTCTCTCTCTCTCTCAACAATTGAAAAAGAACAAAATGTGACCAATTACCTGCACCTCACATCTCGGCACAGTGGAACTTGTAACCCGTCTGCTGTTTCATTCAACTACATTTGTTCCTGTAATCCATAGCCTAACAAAATGCAGCAGCGAGGGACAACCCGCCCATACAGCCAGCAGGGAGGATGGCACTACTGGCAAAGACCGTCTGGCGAAAACGCAGCAGGTGCGAAGCGTGGTAGGCTTGCACCGGGGGAGCATAGCATAGGGAGGGAGCCCGGACAGTGGAAGAGCCAGGGGAGGCCGGGTCATTTGACGGAAATGGAAGGCTTTTCCCTATTAGAGAAGGCCCTATGAAGTAAAAGGAAGTTAAAAAATCTAGAAATCCCCTAGATGTTGATTTGTGATTATGTATCAATTTTAAGCAATATATAACAATCCCAATCAAACAATCAAGACAAATTGACACAACGATTTTACGTGGAAAAACCACAATTGAACACCTCCAATTGTGATAAAAAAAAACTATGGGCAAAAACCACAAAACAATCCACTAAAAAGACATAAAGGAATTACAGAGGTATACTCTCAATTACCTAACTGATCCACGCCCGAATTGAACCAACCCCCATGTGCCTCTTCCAACCCCGTCTTCACCTCAGAATTGTCTTGACGATGAGCCACTCCAGAATCTACCAAAACTTCAGGCTTGAATTTTTCAGAATCCATCGAAGAACAACTCTTTTTTTGTGTAGAACAAACAAATAATCCTTTGATGTATTCTCTTTAAACCATGAGTTGAATACTCAATAAAACATCAAAGAAAACTAGCAAAATATCCCCAGATATAAACCTTAGAACCCAAGAAGAAGATCTGGAGAACTAATCCTAGATTTGGACTGAAACACGTATTTATAGAAAACTGTCCCGCAATCTCCGCTCGCCGATTGGCTGTTCAAGCGGACCTCACGCTCGAAGCGAAAGTTCGCTTGAGCGGAAAAACAACATCTAATATTTTTGCGGTGAACAAACTTCTAAAACCCGGCATTCTCCGCCGGCGGGGAATGTCCACTCAGCAGACAGCAACTTTGAATGCATTTTTTTTGAGCGAGGGCCGCCTCGACCACTTTGGCGCCGCCTTGACCCAAGGTGACCGGCAGCTCGATCCCTGTCATAATCAGCGAAGTAGCAATCTTGAAAGAATTAAACACCACAAACTTCTCTGCAAAGCACGATTTGGGTTGGATTCGCATCTAACAACTCATAACCTCACTGAAATAAAAATGCGAATAAAATTACAACCCAAAGGAGTTTTGTCAAACGGGATTGCCAAGAAATAAAACCTAACAGAAGTGCATGAATTCTTGGGAAAATAGGGAGTAATAAAGCAGATAAAATGAATAGATAGAGTCAGCAGATGACGACGAAATGGCTGCCGACACGCTAATTAGCTTCTGAGGTCGAGCAGTCTAAATTTCACTACAAGATTTGCGAATGAATGCTGGGCTGGGCCACCTCGAATGGTGTGAGCCACATGCGGGGAGACCCGCATGTACGGTTTTTAGGGGGATCTGGTCGAAAGACCGGCCGGCGCCCGCCCGACTAGAGGGACTGAGGAATTAATAGAGTACAAAACTTATCTTCAAGCTTTACCATATTCTGATCGTTCAGAGGGCGATCGCGAGGCCTCAACCCATTGTGTTGGGTCATTCCAATTAATATTAAAAAAGAACTAAGAAAAAAACACAACACAATTTCTTTTCTTTTTTTTCTTTTTTTTTTTTGCCTTCGGGATTGTGTTTTGATCAAACAACAATACATATGATTCAAACAACAATGCATATGATTCAAACTTCATTTTCCTCTCTCTCTCTCTCAACAATCAATAGCCAAACTAAAAAAAAAAAAAAGAGAAAGAAAATCCAAAAAATAGAGATCAAAACACAATGTGACCAATTAAAGAGAGCCTCAACCCATTGTGTTGGGTTAATCCAATTAATATAAAAAGAGAACTAAGAAAAAAACACAACACAGATTTTATTTTTTATTTTTTTTGCTTCAGATTGTGTTTTGATCAAACAACAATGCATATGATTTAAACTTCTTTTCCTCTCTCTCTCTCTCTCTCTCTCTCTCTCTCTCTCAACAATCAACAACCAAACTTAAAAAAAAGAAAACGAAAAAAAAAAGAGAAAGAAAATCCAAAAAACAGAGATGAAAACACAATCAAAAATCAAACAAAAAATTGAAAAAGAACAAAATGTGACCATTGATAATTAAAGAGAGCCTCAACCCATTTGACTAAGATGAAATAAAAATGATTCTTAACATAAAAAAGAACTAAGAAAAAATAAGTGGGTCAATCCAATTAATGTTAAAAAAGAACTAAGAAAAAAACACAACACAGATTTTTTTTCTTTTTTTTTTTTGCTTTAGATTTTTTTTTTTTTTTTTTTGCTTCAAGAAAAAACAATGGCTGAAGCCAGGGAAGAGCAAAATAAATCTGAGCCATTGTTTAGCATTCAAACTGAAGGTATAATCGTGATATAAAGACTAAAAAGTTGGATGGGTGGGGATGACGGGATGATGAAAAAAAAAGAAAAACAGAGCTATGAACTGGGGGGAAGGGAAAGAAACAAAGGTAAAAAAATGAATGGAAAACAAAAAGAAAGTAAGGAGATAAGAGTTCCTTACCTGGGTTTCTCAGATCTTTCTTCCTTCTTCAAAGCTTTCTCAGAGCTTTGTTCATACATACATATGTGAAGTGTAGCATACATATGATGTAAAGTGTAGTGGGTTGGTGAGAGGTGATAGGTAAACAAATCTAGACCATTGAATTTTAGTCATTGATAAATCTAGACCATTGAAACTCCTTTCAATCTCAGCCATTGTTTTTAAATTAGAAAAATATGGACCATTAAATATAGTTTGTGAGAGAGATATTTTTAAAAATAAATCTGAGCCATTGCTTTTCAAATTAGATAGATCTGAACCATTAATTTGAGAGACATTTTCAAATGAACCCTTCCATTGTTATATAGATTTTCCTACTAATATCTAACATTTTATGACCAAAAAAAACAAAAAAATACATGCACAAATTAAATTAAAAAAATAATAAGATAAATAAAATAAAAATAAAGTGATAGATTGGACACAATGAACTTGGGCCGAAAAGAGTAATAGTTTGGACAGAAAAGTGTTCGGCCCAATGCCAAAAAGGGCCTTGATATATATTGTATAAACTAATCATCTTCATTTTAAGATTGAATAATGATTGAAACCTCCACACTCACAAGACCCCCACAAGACCCCTATAAATCTGAATCACTCATGATGTGGACCCTACACATACATAAAGAGTCAGGATCACTTTAGGGGTGTGAGAGTCATCTCAAAGAAAATCCCAAACATTTTCCGTTAAGATTTTAGATTGGTATGTAAGTAAGGATGGAACTATGTCCATCTTTGTTATCAAGATTAATTTTACAAGACACCTCTTATCTTTTTAAATAGAATATGAATTTTGTTAACATGTTTTTAGTGTGTTGATAGTAAAATTTTGGCCTAATAACTTTGAGATTATGGGTTCAAATCTAATGACTACCACTTTGTATACCATACCAAAGATTAGGTACCTAATCTTTCACCTCCCAAACACACATTAATGTGTACTAATTAAACCATTTTTTTTTTTTTGTTAAAATTATGTTTTTAGTGTGTTCTTAAGATATTTGTTAAAAACTTCAAAAGATTTGTACATTGTACATGAAGATGAGTATAATAAAGAATTTATAATTTTTTGCGCATTCTTAATATGTGGTCTAAGATCTCAGGTAAACAATACTCATAGATTATATAATCAGTCCTAAAGAATCATCTAGTTTATTTATGTGAATCCCTTAAAATTGTACCCACACTATTAATTTCGTGTAAGTATATGATTTATTTTGGAAGTGTGATACACCAAAATAATTTATGCCATTTTATTTGGTCCAAGTTCAAAGTCACACCATAGACAATTTTTTTTTATCTCTCTAGCAAATTTAAGTTTAAAAAAAATCACCGCCATAGTCTCTCTTTTAACTTCTCTTTGTAGCAATATCTTTCAAAATGAAATCTTAATTATGCCAATATGAGTATTATATTTCAAACAATATGTTTGTTGGTGCGTCAACAAAGAACAAACTCCTGAAGGCATTGCTTTGAATTCAATGAAATCACAGAATTTTTTGAGGGGAATATAGAACAAGATTGTAAGACTTTTTTGGTCATTGAAATCATGTCATACCATACCACAATTATTTTTTATTTTATTTTTTTGAAATTAACGGTTATGGAAATAGGATTGTGGGCTTGATAGTGTTTAATCTAACCAGTTGCCATGTTGTACTGAGAGGGGTAAGTTGCCATAATTTTTGGCCTTTTATACAAAATAACAAAAGGAAATGAGCTTTCTATTATTCTATTATTTTATGGAGTTATGGAGTTAAGAGAAGTTAGAGAAGTAGGCAACAAAGAGATAATGAGAATTTACATTACTTCATTCGTTGGCTTGAATGCCAATTTATAGAATACATCTTGTAGATACAAACAAAAACCAAAAAACTATCATAATCCAAAAAGTTTATCTAGAGTTATTGCATATCTAATTTGTTGAAATTTACAACACCAATACGTCCAAAAACTTTGTAACTTTGTACACAAGTCTACAAGTCTAGGCATAGGCTTACACAAAGTTTCTACAAAAATAAATACAAAGACAAAAAAGTCTTTAGAAACATAAATGAAAATAACAATGCTATATGCACCAATTAATGTACTAATTAGTGTACCAATTGATGATGTAGCATAATTTAAGAGGTTTTTAGTATTTGTAATTTGTATAATGAGTGGGGTCAATAATAATGTCATAACTAGTATTGGTATATTAGTTAGTACACTAATTTGTGTATGTAGCACCACCGAAATGAAAAATTACAATTATTTGCCATCTTCTGACAAACTACAATTATATACACTGTCTACCCTCCCCGTGGTTCAAAGAAATAGATTGATATAGATAAGATTTGGTTGATCTTATTTGTTGTGTAGCGTTGGTTGAAAGGATTTGTCTGACCACTTTTCGCCTAATAATGCAGGTTGCTCCACGTATCCTGGATAAGGTTGGAGTTGTTCATGAGACAACTGCATGTGATAGTGGGGTCCAATATGCTTTCATCTCGTTTACGAGATTATGATATTCTTCATTAGTCTCTGGTGAAGGAGAATCAGGATCCTAGCTGTATCGTTCATTTTGAAATTGTTCTACATCATCCGCGGTCATGGCTAGTTCGAATGGAAAATTCAAATTATTTCTCTTTTTGAGATTTAATAACATGTCAAGAATCTCATTAATTTGTGTAGGAGACCTTTGATATGTTATGGAAAAATGAGTTACAAATAGTATTCTACTATTTGTGACCATGAAGGGCAACTTTGCTGAGCCATGGATATTAGAAGTCTGTGAAAGCTTATTAGACTCTATCTAATATTCTATTAAAAGAAGTTTTTGAATATTTTGAATCTCTCCATCCGATGCTCTTTATCCAAATCATCCTCTTCAAATTTGAAATCTTCAGTTTCTTTGAGATACAAAATTTGATATGGTTGAAAAAAATGTTATCGTTCTCGCCAACCGATTATGTTGGAGATCCAAAATGTAAAATATTTACTCCATCAAAAGCCTTTTACTACTACCCATGAGAGCATTGCTTTTATGATCATTGGATACTCTATCCACTGAATTAGGTCTAAAATTTGGAAAATAACTTGATTAATTAATCCCCAATCTATATCTTCAAAAAATCGCATGTCATGATTTGCCAGGATGGTTATTTTAGGAATTCCATCTTTAAAAATTAATTTATCATAGAATCGTTCTAAGATTTGTCTAATTTTATCATGATAATCCTCAACTTGATTTTTTATTAAAAGGAAATTTTCTTTCGCAAGCAAAGTTCTTACTTTTTCAAAAAAACAAATTCTTTTTATTTGTTCAAAAATTAGATCAAAAAACTCATCTGATATGAGATATGATAGCTGAAGAAAAAAATTTATTTTTTCGAAATTAAAATCTTCATTCCAATTCATTTGTTTAAGGATATTGAAACAAAGGTTTTGTAAATATTTTAACTTGACTGTTTGTTCAGCTAATTTGTTAGCCAAAACTCCGATGTGTTTTCGAAATTTCATTGTGTTGTCTACAATGTAAGTTTTCAAAACTCCATTGAATTCTATATAAATTTCTCTGGATATACCGAGATTGAAAAAATCTTTTATTTCATATTCATCTAGTTTAGATGTCAGAATATTAATTGGAACTGGGTTAGTTCTCATTTGACAAAAATTATTTTGATAAACAAGTATCGCTAGTGCACTGTAAAAAGCTTTTTTAGCTTTGGTCATGCTATCATAGAATTTAAAACTAACTCTCGGAAATCCGCAAACTTGCTTATTACAACCATTTCATTCTGTGTAAATTTCAGGTTGTCTTCTTGCAAACACAACATAACTTTTTCTTGTCTGTGGATTGTTTTTTTAGCAATTGTCACCCAATCTTCTTGTGCGGATTGTTTACCCTTGTTCATTTTTTTCTCTTGGTTTAGAGGTCTTCTGCAAAAATTAAAATTACTTGTTTAGTAATTTAATTTTCTGAAAACAATTCCTACTAAGAAAATCTGTAAGAAAATTATTAGTACCTTTAAGATGTTCTACCGCAAAAGTATATTCTGAAATTTTATTATACCATACTAATCTCTTACTGCTTTATTATCAGTACTTACAATAAAATTTTCTAGGACTAAATAAATATGGAAACTTTTTATAGGTAATTTTATTGCAAGTCATTCTTTTTCAAAAATAATATATTTCTGTTCATTTGGTTTAAATGTTCCAAAATTATATTCACAAATTAGTTCTTCTTTTTGTAATTTTATGGATATTGAATTTTTTCTTGGTCTAATCCCATTTTCTAACAAATGTATCTCTTTATCATGCAATAATTTACTTGGTATTGCTTTGAGAACTCATCCCCAACATAAATCTGAGGCATCCGTTTCTAAAATTAATTTATTACCTCTTCGAGGAAGATAAATGTCTGGTAAAATTTTAATATTTTCTTTAATTTGTTTAATTAAAGCAACATCATCTGTTGTCCATTCAAAAATAACATTTTTTCTTAATTTAGTTAATCAAGGAATTTCTATTTTTGAAAGATTTTTGATAAAATTTCGTTCATAATTTAAAATACCTAATAAACACTATAATTGTGTTATATTTTCAAGAGTATCAAGAAAATCTCGTACTTTGAACAAAATATATTTCTGTAATTTTAAACCTTTCTGGTCTAAAATTATTCCAAAAAGTTCAATTTTTTTTTTTTCTAGTTCAATCTTTTTTGGTGACAAAACAATTCCATGTTTTTGGAATTTTTCATAAAGTAATTTTAAATGTTTCTTATGCTTCTCCTAGGTTTTAGAGAAGATAAGTATATCGTCAATATAAACTACATAACAATCCTTAAGATCTTTAAAGGTTGTATGCATCCACGGTTGAAATACCTATGGTGCTATATTTAAACCAAAAGGCATAACATTCCAGTGGTAATGTCCTCTAGGTATACTGAAAGCTGTCAATTTTTTTGACTCTTCAGTAATTGGATTTGTCAAAATCCACTCTTACAATCAAATTTGGTAAAGATTTTTTTATCATTTGGTTATATCCAAACATCTTTTCTTGGAATAAAATATCCATCAAATTCTAAATTTTCATTTAGCCGTTTATAGTTAACTACCATTTGGGCTTTTCCTCTTTTAATTTAAGCATAATTTCTTACCATAAAAGCTGGATTAGAGTGAAGGCTTCTAGTTTTTTCAATTAACTTTTTATCTAAAAGGTCCTAAAGTTGAATATCAAATTCATCTATATCTTGTTTTGTATAGATCATTGGTCTTACTCTAATGATAACATTGGAGTCTTTCAATTTCAAACTACAATAATGTGGACTACGTTGCCATAGTTTTAATGGATTTTCACTAAAATTTTATTCTAAAATTTTATAAATCCAATGTGATTCATCAATAGTTTTGATGATGGGAGTTAAATCACCATGCGAAACAGACGCAAAACTCTTTATCACAAATATATTTATGTTGTTCTAATAATGGAATATGAATTAAGACATTGTTTATGCTTAATGAAATAACTTTTTTTTGTATTTGCATTGGACGGTATTTATATATATAATTATTTCCAAGAAGGAAATCTCCATGCATATAAGGAAAACATAGAATTTTTATATAATGAACTTGTTATCATTTAACCAAATAGCTATATTTTTAGCCTTGAATTGTATAGAAGTATGGTTGCTATCAATTCCAGTAAGCAAAATTAGATGTTTCATTAATGTCCATTTTTCTTTCAATATGGCATTTCATTTACATGAGCTGATTGTAGCTTTTGTATCGATGAGAACACTGAGGCTATAGGATTTATAACCTGCAAAATTAAATGTTCCTAGTACATATGTGTATCTTCTTTTTCTTTGGTTCAGAGAAAAAATAATATTCTCATTTTTTGTTTGAAAATGATACGTATATGCAGACTTAATATGTTTAGATTGTCTTCGTGTTCCTGGAAAAATAAGAATTTGAACATTTGTTGAAGCAATAGATTCTTGATTAGAATTATTACTTGATTTCTCAATACATAATTTTGAAAACACTTTGTTAGGAAAATCTTTTTCAAATACAAAAGTTGATCTTTTAATTTTTGGAACTGTATTTTGAATATATAAATTTTTTCAAGGGTAGTGTGTGAATACTCTTCTGGAAATGAGAGTGGCGGGACTCGAGTTGAGTTGCCAATGGTAATGTGTGAATACCCAGACGTGTTTCCCGAGGACCTTACTAGTTTGCCACCCCACCAGGAGATTAAGTTCACCATCGACTTAATACCTGGAACGGCACCAATTTTTATGGCGCCGTATAGATTTGCACCCGCGGAGTTGCATGAATTGAAGATTCAACTCCAAGATCTGTTAGATAAGGTCTTTATTCGCCCTAGCACGTCACCTTGGGGAGCGCCGACTCTCTTTGCAAAGAAGAAGGATGGGTCGTTGCGGTTGTGCATTGACTACCGCAAGTTGAACCGAGTTACCGTTAAGAACGAATACCATTTACCCAGAATAGACAACTTGTTTGATCAACTTAGAGGATCTTGTTGCTTTTCGAAGATAGATTTGAGGTCGGGGTACCATCAGTTGAGAGTCCGGGAGGAGGACATCTAGAAAACGGCCTTTCGTACGCGTTATGGCCACTATGAGTTCCTTGTAATGCCATTTGGGTTGACTAATGCACCGGCTTCCTTCATGGATTTAATGAACTGAATTTTTAAGGAGTACTTGGACCGTTTTGTGGTCATCTTTGTGGACGACATCCTAATCTATTCGACCTCCGAGGAGGAACACGAGGCTCACTTGAGGATAGTGCTTGACTTGCTTAGGAAGCATCAGTTGTATGCCAAATTTGAGAAGTATGAGTTTTGGCTCACCGAGGTGAAGTTTTTGGGCCATGTGGTGTCAAGTGAGGGAGTAACTGTAGATTCTTCAAAGATAGACTCTGTACAAGATTGGGAGCAACCTAAGAATGTTTTTGAGATTCAAAGTTTCTTGGGGTTGGCCACTATCGGCGTTTTGTGAGAGACTTCTCTAGATTAGCCGTACCTTTGACTAGGTTGACTAGGAAGAGGGTTAGGTTTGTTTGAAGAGAGGATTGTGATAAGTCTTTCCAAGAACTCAAAACTAGGTTGACTACAAAGACCGGTTGATCATTCCGAGGAGAGGCTTGGGTTACAGTTATTGTGATGCATCTCGGATAGGCTTGGTTGCGTCTTGATGCAAGGGAAAGGTCGAGCTTACAGTTCATGGCAATTGAAAACCCATGAGAAGAATTACCCTACCCACAACTTAGAGCTAGCAGCAGTAGTGCTTGCCTTAAAAATTTGGAGGCATTACTTATATGGTGAAAAGTTTGAAGTTTTCTCCGACCATAAGAGCTTGAAGTATTTGTTCTCCCAGAAGGACTTGAACTTACACCAACGGAAATGGATAGAATTTTTAGAAGATTATGATTTCGAATTACACTATCATCCGGGGAAGGCCAATGTAGTGGCCGACGCCTTAATTCAAAAAATCGTGAGTAGTTTGGTGAGTGTGGCCATTCGGGAGTGGTTTATGTTGGGTGAAGTCGACAAGTTTGAATTGCAATTGGGGGAGTCCGAAGAGGGTGCAACGTTGTTTACTTTGAGTGCCTAACCTGTCTTGATTAGCAAAGTGGCAGGGGCACAACAAGGAGACCATGAAGTAGAGTTGATTCATGGTAGAATTTCCAATGGGAAGGAAGAGAAGGGTTTGAACATTCACACAGATCAGAGTGTACGTTACCTAGATAGCCTGTTTGTGCCTGAATCTTGTAGGGAGGAAGTGCTTCGGGAGTTCCATCACTCACGCCTTGCGGTACACCCGAGAGGCACCAAAATGTATCGAGACCTCAGCCATCAGTTTTGGTGGAGGGGTATGAAGCGGGATGTCACATCCTTTGTGTCTAAATACCTTACTTGTTAGCAAGTGAAGGCCGAGCACCAGAGACCAGCGAGTTTGTTACAACCCTTACCTATAGCCAAGTGGAAATGGGAACACATTACCACGAACTTCGTAGTTGGGCTTCCTAGAACGCAACGGGGCGATGATGCCATTTGGGTAATTGTTGATCAGTTGACTAAGCCCACACACTTTATTCCAATGCGTACTAACGACTCAGTTGAGCACTTGGCAGAGTTGTATGTTAGAGAAATAGTTCGGCTTCATGGGGTTCCGGTAACCATCGTGTTGGATAGAGATCTTCGCTTTACCGCCCGATTATGCAAAGTCTTCAAGAGGCATTGGGAACCAAGTTAAATTTTAGCACCGCTTATCACCCTCAAACCGATGGGCAGTCGGAGTGCACTATTCAAATCTTGGAGGACATGCTTAGAGCTTGTGTCCTAGACTTCAAGGGGTCTTGGGAGAGGCACTTACCGTTGATTGAATTTGCCTACAACAATAGTTATCAGGCCAGCATTGAGATGGCACCATTTGAGGCCTTGTATGGCCGACCTTGTAGGTCACCAGTCTGCTAGGCCGAGGTGGGAGATACGCCATTGTTGGGTCCGGAGATCGTTAGAGAGACAACCTAGAAAGTTGCTCTCATTCGGAAAAGGTTAGCTACGGCTCAAAGCCGACAGAAAAGTTATGCCAATAAGAGGAGGCGACCATTATCTTTTGAAGTAGGTGATCACAAGTTCCTTAAGATCTCACTTAGGCGAGGTTTGATGAGGTTCAGTAAGAGTGGTAAGTTGTCTTCGAGGTTCATTGGGCCTTTGGAGATATTGGAGAGGATTGGAGAAGTGGCATACCGGTTAGCTTTACTGCCACAACTCTTGGGGGTTCCCAATGTGTTTCACGTGTTTATACTTAGGAAATACGAGCCCGACCCTTCTCATGTGCTAGATTGGGTTGATTTGTAGGTGGATGAAGAGGCCTCTTACGAAGAGTGACCGGTTCAAATCTTAGATACCCGAAAACAAGTGTTACGAGAAAAAACCATACCGTTAATGAAGGTGTTGTGGAGACACCATGAGATCGAGGAAGCAACTTGGGAACTAGAAGCGGAAGTCCACTCCAAGTATTTGGACTTATTCGAGCATGTTTTGTTGTTTTGTTTTAAATTTGTAATGTTCCCTAGTGTTGAATAGAAAATGTGTTAAATTAATGATCTCATGTTGTTGTATGTGTTGTTAAATTGAGCATGAGGTTGTGAAGGAATGATGTTTTACTATAGATGTTTTGTTTCATATGTCTAGTATGGACAATTGTTATTTTGATGGGATGTGACGAAGAGAAAAGTAAATGTGGATTGAACATAGTTATTGCGACTTGTTAATATTGTTAAAAGGATCGTTGTTGCTAGGCAACTTATATTTGGGGAGTTTGTTTAAATTTCGGGGATGAAATTTCCTAAGGTGGAGAGGTTGTGACAACCGGGTCTTTCTTTCTTCCTCCTCTCCTCTCGTTTTTCTTTTGCCTGTCTTTCTCTTATTTTCTTTGGGTTTGAAACGTTCGGGGATTGTTCTTAAAATAGAATCTCTATTCTTGTGGTGTTCAGTGTTGGATCTCACTTGTTCCGAGAAGTGCGAGGTCAAGTCCAGAGTGCCCGGGGACCGAAATAGATTTTTTTCTTTGGGCCAAGGTCCGTCACGCGATGGCCTTGGGCGACGTCTTGAGGGAGAGAGGCCGACGTGCGAATCTGAGGAAGGTTTGGGATTGCATTCTGTCTAATATGGACGAGTGGAGGCAAGTGCCGGGAGGGAGGGAAGTGGCTGCATATGTGGGGATGAAGGCCGCACGCGCGGGGAGGAGGCTCCGCACGTACGAGGCACGTGCCGCACGTGCGGGACGTTGGCATGTCCGAAAATCGTGTTTTTTGTTCTCATTTTGGCCGAAATTATCTCATTTTCTAACTCTTCTCTCTCACTCTAAAAGTCATGTTTTCTCTTCCTTCTCTCTAGAAAACCTCCTCAAACACCAAAATACTTTGATTCTTGTAATCTTTGGGTTAGATCATCATCATCCCTCTCAATCTTGAAGATTTAGAGCAAGAGCTTCACTTGTTGTAGTGGAAATCAAAACTCTATCTCATCCTTGAATCCTAAGGTTTCAACTCCACTTCTCCATCAAACTTTGAGGTAGGGAAATTTCCTTGAGTTATATATATATTTATGTTTGATTTGGTTGATTTTAAGGGTTTCATTAATGATATTGGAAGTTTGGTCTTGTCTCATAAATGCTAGGGTTTTAAAGGTGGGTTTGAGCTCTCTCTCTCCTTCTAAAACTACCTTCCTAAAAATTTTAACTCACATAATAGGAGAGGTGATGCCATGAAAGAAAATATTTTCAAAAGATGGGGATGTTTGTTTTGCCTTTGACATTAAAACCCTAGAAATTTTGGGAAAATTTGAAAGATGTGGACATGCTTAGAAGTATCTTGTTGTTTTGTATTAAGAGGGTGAACTTTCATTACATGTTTAGCAAAATGGCAATTTACATGATGTATGAGAAATGAAATGTGATTTTAACATGATTGTCAAACATTTGAAAGTGTGTTGTCATGAAATAGCTAATAGTTGTGCATCTTGGTTTGTGGAAATTGTAAACATTGGAGTTGAGGTATGAAAGACATCTCATGTAGTCTTGAAGAGACTAACTTGTTGTGAATTGAGCATGATGAGTGATGATTAGTGCCATCGATGGATGGCATGGTTATATTGTGAGGTAATATGGAGAAGAAGAAATGAAATGTGGCTAATTGATATTGTTGTAGAAATCGTTGAAAATGGAGTAATGCTATGAAGTATGGAAAATCCTTGCATTGCAAATTCATTCAATTATTATTTTTGCATTGGGAATTTCAATTGAAGATATTTATTTCATGAAGGAAGATAACGTTATGACAAGAACTATGGAAATGTGTATGGGGTAAATCTGATTGGTAAGTCCGGTTTAGGGGGTGTAGATGAATTTGATAAGTTGGCCTGAGTGTCCATAGTCAAAGACTAAAAACCGCGGATAGGTGTCAAGCCTTCCGGTTAATACTGGTAAAAATGACAGTTTTGGTAGTACTCGTAGAGTCTACTTGCAGACACCAACGTAGGGATTACCAGTGTCGTATTTACGGCCCCTTGTTGTTTTAAAATTTGACGTTTTTGAGAATTGATAAGATTGTAAAAATGTCAATGAAAGCAAGGTAATTTTCAAGGAAAGCATGGCATGAGATTACTTTGAAGAAGCATTGCATCGCATTCGTATTTTCATTTAATGGTGACATCATACATAAATGTATATACTTTGTTAGGGATTTCTCTACTGGGTTTTATGCTCACCCTTATGGGATTTTGGTGCAGGTAAAGATGTGGTAATCCCGCCAAACTGAGGGCGTGGATATTTGTGAAGAGTAATTAGTTTTCCTATTTTGTTGTAATTTTTGTAAAGCCAAGGACTAACGTGTATGGGTCCAAGAGACCAATTTTGTGTAACCGGGCTAATGCCTTGGAAGATGTAAGCCCTTAAGGGCATTTTACTATTTTGAGATTAAATGCTTCACATACTATAGATTCATGTATTCTTTTAGGTTGTGAATGTATACCGCATGTGGAACTTTTGTGATAACCCATTTAATATATATGTGAAGATGGAAGGATTATTATCATTGTGTAGTGATTGTCTATTAATATAAGTAGTTCATGTTGAATTATTTTCGGGGCGTTACATGTGTCCTCAAGATTAGTATCATTTATGGAAATAAAGAAATTTAGTTCAACATTAAACCAAACTATTTCATTAGACAAATTAGATTAAATTCCTCCAATGGTTGCTTTCATTGGGTCGGAAAATCTTTTATCAAAAATTATTGCTAAACTAGGAGTATCTATCTCTTGGCAGAATAAGGTTGTTATGATTACCTATATTAATCTAATGTGAACATATTGAATCTCAGGATATTTCTTTTTCCATTTTTTAACATTTTTCTTATAAAAAAAAAAGAGTATCAATATTTCCGTCTTCTAACGATTTTGCTTGAGTGTTGCCACTGTATTGTTCAAACACTCTTGCTGAAAAGAAGTTGAATTTTGAAGTTTGTAAATTTCTGGTACAGTAACTTCTTGCATTTTTTCGAATTTTGCTAATTCTTCTTCTGTAAAAGTTTTTTCTTCTCCGATTACATCTCCAAGTGAAATTACTTGTAATTCTTCTTAAGATATACTATATGCTTCTTGAAATATTTATTGACTATCTATATTAGTCATCATGAAAATTACTTATTCATATGAACTTTCTTTATCACTAGAAATTTTGTACAAGATTTCTTCTTCATCAAAAATTTCTTTGCCATGTATTGTTTCAAAATCTTGTTCTTGAAGAACTTTGATTATTTTCTTTGCACTTTTCTCCCTTTTTGGGCATTTGGGTACATAGTGACCTTCTTCATTACAAATGTAACATTTACAAGTTTTCTTATTTGAAACACTTGTTGGTTTTTTTTTTCGAATAAACTTTTTCTATTTTGAAAAAGTTTTGTTCTTTTTCCAAGATTTCCATTTATATTTTTTGCGTTTTTTGAAAAATCATTTTCGCTTGTGAAATGTATTACAACCAATTTGCTATCAGTCTTAAAACATAATTAATGCGAAAACTAAGATTATCATATTCTTCTTTTTCCATTTTTTTGAGAAAGTCAAGATATGTTTAATACATAACTCATCCCATGGATTAGGGCGTTTATAGAAAAATTGATCTAACTAAGATTGATTTGCTGGTGGATCAATAAGATAATAATTTTTTTTTAAAAATTTGAACATAGTCTTCAAAAAGACAAATGTTACATAATTCTAATTTAGTCAAAATATAATTTGCATCTGCTTACAAATTAATATCTCCTGCAAAACCACATAAATTTTCTTTTATGATTTTTACAAACTCAGCTAATATTGTGTCAAGGGTGAGAAAATTTGCCAACAAAGCTAATTTTTTACTTTTTTTAATTTTAAATTTTTTCCTCTGTTTTAACCATTGCAACACATCTCCCTAAAGAGTTTTTGCAATATAATCAAGGAATTTTCCTTTGACCAACACATCTCTTACAACATTTGTTTTTTTCCTTTTAATTTGATGCTACAAAAATTCACACACATGTACATATTTATTATTTTCTAAAATATTTATGTTCAGAATTATTTTTGGGAAATTATAAAATAAGAAAAAAAATTCAGAGTTTAATCGTTGCAATAAATCAAAACTATAGTTTTTATCCTTTTATTTTCAGTCAACTAAAACCTTAAATTTTATAACACGTAACAATGTAGGCCTATCCATCTTAGTTTGCAAATGTAATGGATTTTCATGTGCACCAAAAGCTAGCCCAAAACAACATCAAACGCCTTTGGAAAGTACATTAAAAGTTGATTTTTTGTTTTTTATTTTTGAAAATTCTGTGAAAAATTAAAAAGGTGATTTAACTTAATAAAATCAAAAAATAAAAATAAATACTTTTAACCATGTAGCCAAAATATTGGCCCCAAACCGTCACTTTAGTTCACAAATCTCAAAAATTACAGACATTCTCGTCTATTTGTAAAAATTTCAAAAAATGAATAAAGGTAACAATTGGGATGGAAACAATTAGGATGAACTAACTCATCGCAATTGCTGACTGAGAGTGATGATTAGAACTCCGTGTATGTACTCATGCCAATCCTGCTATGATGTTTTAGAACGTTCAATTTATGATGTAATTTCTTTAGTCTTTCCAAAAAAAAAAAATAAATGAGTTTGATGTGTCTCATCTTTTGAAAAAATAAATTGATGTTTAATATTAGTGTTTTTGTTTCAGAAAAATGCGGCTTCTAATTTCTTTTGTTGGTATGATCTACCTGCTCGTGCTCGTGCTCGTAGTAGACAAGTGTTGCCAAAGTTAATAGATAAAGTTGCAAGTCTAGAAAAAATTGCGATTGACATTACACGATTGGATACGACCATGAATTGCTATCATATGAGACAAACTAGCTTGTGATTATTTTGTTTGTTCTTTGAAAACAGTTGAAGAAAACAATGGTGGTAACATAATAAAAATGTAGTTTTAGGCATAATGAAGATATAATTTTAAGCACGGTGATAATGTTGAATTGTGTTTGATATAATTAACAATGTTGAAATGTTTTTATATGTATTTTGTTGGCTGAAACAATGTGTTTGAAATGTTAATGATGTTCAAATGTGCTTGATCTATTTCTGCTGTAAGTTACTGAACAAATGTGTACGGCAAATTTGTTTGAAGCAATGTGTTTGGATGATCCCAAAAAAAAAAAACAAAAAATGTGTTTGAACCAAGTGAACCACACACCAAAATATATTGGAAAGGATTATCATGTGTACTAAAAAATAGTGTATATGACATTTACTTTGCCAATAATATAATTTTATTATTTATAATTTTAAGGGTACACATCATAATTTTTTCATTCATAATTTTCACAACAAAATTCGTAACTTTCACTACAAATTTTATTAATTTTCATCACAAAAATTATAACTGTTCTTACTATCACATTGTATCATTTCCCAAACATATTATAGAACAAGTGAATTACAAAATATATTTACAAAACACAGTTCATTTGAAACTTAAGGCCTTGTTTGGGAATAAGCTTTTTTAGTAACTTTTTGATTTTTTGACTAAAATATAATGTAAAATAAATAGTATGTTTGGGATAAATTTTTATTTTTACGAAAAAATATGTAAAAAGTAGAGAGAAAATGAAATCTTTGACTTTTTGATATAAGTTATTGATTTTTTAATTTTTTTAATAACTTTTTAACTTTTTAACTAAAATTATCACTTACCAAACGAGGTCGGGACTTGGACATACCAGTTCAAATTAAATTTGTGGGCAATTTGGATCCTGCCTAAGCTTATACTTAAGTTAGACTTGGACAAACAAATTCAAATTGAAAATTAAGTCTGAGTGAATTTGAGTAAGATTTGAACGACTTATCGAGCCGCTTGAATTACTCCTAATATCAGTGTGCAATGATATTTAATAAAAATTATTTTTTAAATTGTTTATATATTTATGAAGAAAAATAATATTCACTTTGTTTAGTTATTGTTTTTCAAACTCAATTTTTTCAAAATTTTAGAGTACTTGTTTGGTTATCCAGAAAACTAAATGCACTTTTCAAAAATATATTATTACAAATTGAAATTTTGCTCCAATTTAAGGAGAGAGACAAATTTGAAGAAAAAAAAAATTTGTCATAAAAAAATACTCTCATCTTAGTTATATATATACATGCTATATATATATATATATATATGAAAACATAATTTGATATGTAGCTATTTATGGGTACATATCCTATCATAAAATGTGTGACTTTATCATAAAATTTGCACTTATTTTAATCACAAAAAATGTAATTTTTTTTACAAATTGGCATTACAAAAAAAAATCATAACTAACTTACAAACTTTTACAACATGAAGTACAAAAAATTTGGACATTTTGTTAGGCCAATTTTAGACAGTTACACATGCTTTTAGTTAATGTTACGATATTGTGTGATAAAATAAATTTTTTGCATAACATTTATGGAAATTTAATTTTACGTAAGAAATTTTTTAATGCCAATTTGGAAATTTTTTTTACGTTTTCTGTGGTTAAAATGAGTGAAGATTTTATGATAAAGTCACACAATTAATGGTAGGATATGTATCCATAAATGACTTCACACCAAATTATATTTTCATGCATATATCTCATGTACATATATATATATATATATATATAACTAAGATGAGAGTATTTTTTGATGTGATCAAATTTTTTTTTTCAAAATTGTCTCTCTCCTCAAATTAGAAGGAAAACTTGAAATTGCAATGATGCATTTTTTTTTTTTTTTGTTACAAGAAAATCCTCCCACTCTTCTCAGAGGTCTATAGCAAATACTTTACAAAGATCGCTAAAGTGTTCCGCTTAAGTCAGGACTCGCGCAGTGGGAAAACATTGGGCCTACACCAAGTGTACTCTCCCGCAGGTCTATGGCAACGTCCCTTACAAAGATTACTAAGGTGCCCCGCTTAAGTCAAGACTCACGTAGCGGGAGAACATTGGGCCCACACCATGTATTGTGATAGCAACAACTTGAGGCTAACCTTCTAACCACCAAGGTGCTCTACTTAAGTCAGGATTCGCGCAGCGAAAAGCATTGGGCTCACACCAAGTGCTATGATAACAACAATTTGAGGCTAACTTCCTAACCAACTATACTACGCCCAAGAGATTGGCCCAAGGAATTTCGAACTTGAGACCTGGGGTCTTAAACCCCAAGCCTTTACCAAGTTGCCAAACACCCTTGGGTTATGACGCATTTTTTGAAAACCAAATAAAGTTCATTTTTCAAAATAAAATTTTCAAATCACTTTTTTGAAAAATCATTCAAAAAAATGGAACCAAACATAATGATTGGTGGTATAATATATATTTAAGAAAAATCACTTTGCAAAAGTAATATTAAAAAATGTTTGAGACCCCCTAAAATAGGTGATCCCCATCGCTCTCAATTAATTGGTAACCATTTATTATGTATTTTTATCTTTTTCCTCTCCCACATGTATCATCTCTCTCACTGGTGCGGAAGAGTCGTGGGAACGGTAGCATTTCTGATCTTATAAATATGAACGGGAAAAAGATGGATATAGTAATAAGAAAACACTAGCGGTGGGGCACACGCAAGGCGTGTGTAACTAAAAAAAAAATATAATATAAGAGTAATGGTTTCTCTTTTATTATTCAATCTAAATAATATTGTGATAAAGATTATAATAAATTAAATAATTATTTTTAATTTTAATATCTTTTGATATCCTCTTTATTATCTATAAATTTTTTTATTTGTTTAACCAAATTTAAAATTATATTAGTACATAATTTTTCAAAGTATCCTATCTCCCTTTTTTTTTTTTTTTTGATTTAATATTTTTTAGAATCTTATTATTATCTACAAATAATAAACTACTAATCAAATTCAAGAATGCACTCCAAATAGTTTTGTTATAATGATCATGAAAAAAATTAAATATTTATTTTTAATTTTAATATATTTTGGTGTCCTCCTTATTATCTATAATTTTTTTATTTTTTATTTGCTTAACCAAATTTAAAATTATATTCATACATAATTTCTCAAGATATCCTATATCTTTCTCTTTTTTTGAATTTAAATATTTTTTGGAATATCTACAAATAAACTGCTAATCAATAAATGTAAAAAATAAACAAATAATTTGAACCTTATTAGCTATAATGAACAAATTTAAATTTTTCTGTTACTCATACATAATCTTATAGGTATCCTATCTCTTTTCTGTTATTAATTTTAAAATGGGTGAAAAGATATAGTAATTAACCCTAGGTTAGAAAATTTTAAAAATAAAAATAAAATAGCTTCAATTAAATAACTATACTGATATCCACCAGTTGCAAGCAAATAAATAAACAGTTTAGAGAAAGAGAATTGATTCATCACAATTGATAAATCATAATAAAGAAATAAAATAAAAAGAAATTGAAATTAGTATGGATAGATAGTATATATATATATATATTTTTTTTCTATTTGTAATTTAGATTGAACTTTTATTTGGTGGTAAAAATGAAAAAGTTTTTCATAATAATATGCGCCTAAAATCTACATTATAATGTATACAAAATTTTTTTTTTTATTTGTTGTTTTTTCAATCAACATGATCAACAAAATGAAACAATAATGTATATATGTTTTTTTTTTTTTTTAATTTGTAATTTAGATTGAACTTTCATATGGTGGTTTTTATAAATAAATTTGTCATAATATATATATGTTTTATTTTTTTTAATCTTTTTTTTTCTATTTGTAATTTAGATTGAACTTTATTTAGTGGGAAAAATGAAAAAAGTTTTTCACAAAAATATAAGCCTAAAATCCACATTATAATGTATACATTTTTTTCAATCAACATGATCAACTAAATCAAACATCAAACAATAATGTATACATGTTTTTTTATTTTATTTTAAATTTAGATTGAACTTTTATATGGTTGAAAACATTTAAAAAAAAAGAAATTTAGAAAGAACTGGAAGAATAAAAAAAAAATTTACAATACTCAATTCGTATTTTGCATACCAATAACATAAAAATAAATTGTATAAAAAAACATATCTAATAATGCTTATTTTTATATTTTTACTTGAGGAGCAGTCGCTTTCAAAATTAACAAAATGGTTGAGGTTAAAAATAAAAATAACAATAGTTTGATTAAGAAAATTACAGTGAGCAATTTCAATAAGAAAAAGACAACAGAAATGTGCAAACCTGTCAATGGGAAGAAAATTTTTGAGAACTTTGTGGAACTGTGGAATAGAACGTGTATGTAGGTGTAGGGATGGGGAGCCTCTATTTACCCACCATCAATTCTCTCATCCCACACCATTTCTTTATTCACACCACACAATTTCTCAATTCATACTATTAAATTCCTCAAACCCCATTATCTTCATCATTTTTTGCTAACCAGAACCTCAACCCCGACCACTTCCACTGCCGGTGCGGGAGCCTTCTCCCTTAGACGTCACCTCTCTTTACCACCTACTACCTATCTGGATCTCTCTCTCTCTCTCTCTCTCTTACACACACCCCTACAATTTCTCACACTCTCAATCGTGATCGAAATATCACGATCTACTCTCTTTGTCGGGCTGCGGAGGTGGCGGCGGTGGTTGGGTGTTTTGGGGGAATGAGGTGGTGATCTCTCTCTTTCTACAATTTGCGATTTCTCTCTCTCTCTCTCTCTCTCTCTCTCTCTCTCTCAATCACGATCTATTCTATTCATCGGTCTGCGACGACGCTGTAAAGAGGACACTAGGCAGACGTGGTGAGATGAAGTTGGGGAGTGGGTAGCCAAGGCAGAAGGGGTCACGGAGGAGACGGTGGTAGTGGCTGGCGGTTTTTGGAAAATGAGAGGAGTGGGGAGTGGAGGAACCTGCGGAAGAAGATGGTTAGGGAAGGTAACCGGGATGGGTAGGGCGAGGGTTGGCGGTGTGTAAAATGAGAATAAATAAATAAAAAAATTGAAAAATGAGAATTGCGGTGTTCTTTTTGGTAATTTTCTAAATGGGCAAAATGAGGGAAAAAAATAAAATTGAAAAATGGTGTGGGATAAGAGAAATGGTGGTGTGTAAATAGAAGCCCCAGTAGGGATGAAGTATTTTTAAAAAAATATATATATGTATATATATATAATTGGGCAGTTAAATGAGAGAAGTTGTAAGTGTGGAGCAATAAAATGTGACGGAACAAAACGTGGACAGTTAAACAGTGGAGGTGTAGATTTTTTTTTTATTTTTAATTATATTATTTTCAGGTGGCAAAAGCTTCAAAAAAAAAAAAAACCTATTTTGGAGTTTTACTTTTCGTTTTGGAAGTGAGTTGGTTTTTTAATTTTTTAGCTTTTTTAGGTATTTTAATTTGGGTTAAAAAGTTTGGTTTGAGAGGAGTTTTTTAATTTTTTGACTTTTTTATGAGAGAATAGCATAATAATTATAAATTAGATGTGATATTTTATTTATTGTGATTAAAATAATTTATTTTATTTTTTTTGATTAAAATAACTAAAAAAACCCCATAGATCAGCTTCCCAAACGGAGCTTATAATATTATAGATGGGGAGGAAAGAAAATATATTGGAGATTGAAGTCAACATTTTATCACATTAAAGCAAGAATTGTCCAAACACAATGCCCCACATCGGACGGCGTGGGACGCTTCCTTGACCTCTATCGTTTTCCACAAAAAGTTTTAAAAAAAAAAAAAACAGAAAATAATGATAATTAAGGCTTGGTTTGACATAATTAAAAAAAAAAGTTAAAAAGTCACTATCATATTTAAGTCATATCATTTTATTTAAGTCACATCATCTCTCTATGATATTACTTCAAACTCAAATCATACCCAATCTATATTTCATAAAAAGTCAAAAAGCGCACTTATTTAAGACACCCTGAACTTCTTTACAAGATTGGAGAGTATTGTTAAACTTTTGAAAGTCTATTATGAGTCTCATTTTAACAATTCGAACTATTTGATGTGTAAAACTCGTCGAATATTATATCTGTAAAAAATCACGTTAATTGGATATCGATAACTATCTTATCAGATTATATTTTTGTCAACTATTTTTTTTTTTTACCGTTTATTTTTTTATACAAAATTGATTTGATTACGTGACTATCGATATCCGATCAAAATTAATTTTTATAGACATATAATAATCAATAAATTCTACATATTAAACAATTCAAATAGTCGAAACGAAACTCGTAATAAGACCCATAAACTTAATAGCACCCTTCAATTTGATCCCAAATTGAAAGGGAGCCGGTCCCTAAATAAAAAGAGAAAAGTTAGGTATTATGAAAATTCTTTCATGAAAATTATCATAAAAGAGTTATGATCTTTGAATTACTTTGATTAATGTGTGGTACTTTATTGTAAGTATAATCCATGGGTCACAAAACTTTCATAATTATTTTCATAAAAGATTTTTCATGATACCTACCATTGCTGAAATAAAAATATCCTAACAATTCCTTCTTTAGACCATTTCACCTTGTGTGGACCCTACAACGCAGAAAAGGTCAATCTTTCCGACCCAACGTTTCATATTAGAATCTGGATCCTCTCCTTGAGTTTGGTCCTTGAGCTTGGTCCTTGAGGGCCTTCGGGTCCACTTTGAGGCTCGATTTTGATAATCTAAACCGTTCATATTTTAATATTTACTCAGTATAACATACCTGTAAAAAATCAAGTTAATCGGATATCAAAAAGTATGTGTTCGAAAAACTGGGACTACAAACTATTTTTTAATAAACAATTTTTCGAACACATACTTTCGATCAATCAACTGATTTTTACGGTATGTTATATGAACGGTTCAGATTATCAAAATCGAGCCTCAAGGATGACCAAGCTCAAGGAGAGGATCCAAATTCTTCATATTAGTCCTCCTACTGTTTAAAAAATAAATAAATAAATTACACAGTTTAAATTCATGCATTTTGGATCCGACTTGAGTGGTCAAAATCATTCATTTTTAAAAATATATTTTTAATTTGATTTGGATGATGTAAATTATTTATTTTTTAATATTATTTAAGTATAATATTTATATAAAAAAATTAAGATAATGGGACATCAGTAACTAAGCATTCATATTGGCACTTTTTTTTTTTAATCTTTTTATCTATTTTGCGTCGCGTCATATCATCTCTCTATTTCTTTATATATTTTTTCATAAAAAATTAAAAAGTATATTTACTTAAATCATCCTAAACACCTTCTAAATCACATTTGTATTATAAAAAATGAATGGTTGCTCTTAAAATTATAATTGTTGTTCATTTTTTTAAACAATTGTGATTGAAACATAAAACTTCCGATGTTTGATCATCATAAATTTTAGTATGAATATACTACTTAATAAGTCTTAAAGATAAACGTTTCAAATCACCTAGATTATTCCCAAAATTGAGTTTACCAAACCCAAATGCTCTCTAAGTTAGATGACCAATTTGAGAGAATTCATACCCCCATATTAAACTCTCTTAAAGTTTTAATGTACATATATTTTTAACCCCTTTTTCATAAGTGTTTCATGATTTATATGAATAAAAAAATTATATAATCTCTTTTATGTTATATAATCTCTTTATATTTTTACACAATTTGCATTAGTTTTCAATCTTTATAACTTTACTAAAATGGAGGCTAATTTAATTATATTAAAATTGTGGAATTTATTATATTTTTTTCAAATCTCATGAGAGATTAATGTAATTACCTTTTAAAAAAAGAAATTATAATATACACCCCTTTAAAAAGGACATACCATATGCATTCTGCAATTATGTCATTTTATTATTTAGTTATGATCAATTTTCTTTTTTAGTTATGACATTATTTTAATTATGACTTGTGAGTTTTTTTTAGTTATATCTCATTTTGTGTTTAATTATGATATTTTTTTAGTTATGATTAGAAAATTAAAATTATGTCATTTTTATTTTTAGTTATAAGGTGTATATGGAGCACACCTTTTAATGGGTGTGCACACCATAGTATTTCCTTAAAGAAAAATACTAGAGATTCCAAAAATTTTACTAAATTTTTTACCAAATATCTTACATGGGTATAGGACCCACACCATGTGAGTCCCACACTCATGTGAAATATTTAATAAAAAATTTGATAAAATTTTTAGAATCTCTACCATTACTCTTCCTTAAAAGAGATTTTTTATTTATTTATTTATTTTTTGTTAGTACACATTACTTGAGATGACCCTTAATAATAAAAGAAAAATTAGGATAAATTAAACTAACATTAATTGAGATATAAAAAAATACAGTAAATTTTAAAATTTTAACATAATTATACTAATTTTTCTTTTAGAAAAGCTAGAAAGACTGAAATTAATGTCGATAATGTGATTAAATAAATAAAAATAGAAAGAATTGATTTTTCAACTTATCAGATTAAACCTTTAACCAATTTATTAATAAAATGGCCTAATATGTATATAAATAAATTTAAAAAAAATTATGAGTCTATGATTTTATACAAAATTGGTATTTTGAAAAACATATTTCTCAATAGTAAGCCTTGTTTTTAAAAATTTATTTCTCAAATTCATGTTATTTCATATTTTCAAACATATTTTCAATTAGTTCATTTTGATTTTGAGTGAAATTGTGTTCTGAAACGCATAAAAAAAAAAAAAAAAAAAAAAAAATCATTAAACGGTGTGTTTATACAATCAATTGAAAATTGTTCATATGTGATAAATAATTTTTTTTAGAGTAACATGGTGGTAAAAATCATGTATCAGTGAAAGAGGATAAAATTGTGTTTGAAAACACAAAAAATGGTTTCATAAATAAATTGATTTTGAAAATTAAGTTGAAAAAATGTTTGATTAATAAATTGATTTCGAAAAGTAAGTTGAAATTGTTTGATTAATAAATTGTTTTCGAAAAGTAAGTTGAAAATTGTTTGAAAAGTAAGTTGGAAATTGTTTGATCCCCACCAAATTGATTTCGAAAATTAAGTTGAAAATTTGTTTGATTAATAAATTGATTTCGAAAAGTAAGTTGAAAATTGTTTGACAAGTAAGTTGGAATTGTTTGATTTCCTCCCCCAAAATAAATAAATAAATAAATAAAAAAAATTGTGGCGTTAAAACGACTATGTTCATACCTACTGAAGAAAAAGATGATGGTTGGGTTAAGAAAGCTTCTAAATACACATAGAATTTCGTTTTGCACCCATTATTTTTTAACTGTATTTTTTCAAAAAAATAATTTTTTCACTTTTGGTCCTCTTAAACTAGGATATCATAAAACTTAAAAATAAAATTAGACCAATTTTTGAAAAGGACTTGGTTGGACTGTCTTCAGTTGGCTAGTCCAACTAGACAGTAGTCCAGCTTATTGTGAGCCTATTTTGGATCAGTCTCGACGATTCAAAATGTGTAAGACTTGTTGAATATTTTATACCTGTAAAAAATTACATTAATTGGATATTAATAATCATTTGATCAGATCACATTTGTGCGAACAATTTATTTTTAAAATTATAATTACTGTTGAAGTAAATTTAATCTGATTAAGTGACTATTGATATCTGATCAACATTTATTTTTTTGTAAGGATGAAATATTTAATGAGTTTTACACATTAAACGACTCAGATTATCATATAGTTTCTTAGTGAACCCATGGAGGCCTAACAACACACTTCAGTCTAATTCTGGACTAAGAGGTGTTTTGAGAACTTGGCTTTTAGCCATTTTTTTAGGTTTGTAGTAAAAGCTAAAAGTTGACTTTTTTATATTTTTTTTCATTTGGGAAGTTGGTTTTCAGCCACTAGTGAAATTATAATTCTATCCCTCATGGATCAAAATATGCTACATGGATAAAGTTGTAAATATTTTAAATTGAATGGGGTAATTTGGTCATTTTATTATGATTTAACATCATAAACAAATATTAATTAAAAAAAGCAAAAATAACTTTTTATCAATTTTTCAAATCATTTATTTAAAAAACTAAAAAACTTAATTAAAAGTCAAAAAATTATTTTTTACCATGTTTTCAAAACACGCCTAAATCCACTTAAAGATCGAAAAGGACAAAAGGTGGCAATGAGTGACGTAAAGGAGCAACCAGGGTCTAGGAAGGACTTGCCGAGGTTAAATAAAGGTTGGAGTGACCTAAAAAAGGTTGGAAGGAGCAAGTGAGAGTAGGCAGGGATTGGGGAGGGAGTCAAGAGCCTCTCCTTGCAGGCTTGTGCTTGCAACCGTCCTTGCAGGCCTTCGGGTCTACTTTTAGGTTCAATTTTGATAATCCGAACCGTTCATATTTTATGATTTATTCAGTATATTATACCTGTAAAAAATCAAATTGATCGGATATCGGGAAGCATATGTTCAGAAAACTGTTTATTAAATTATTTAAAAAATAATTTTTAGTTCAATTTTTTGAACACATACTTCCCGATATCCGATCAATTTAATTTTTTACGTATGACCTAACAAATCATAAAATATGAACGGTTTAGATATCAAAATTGAGCCTAAAAGTAGACCTTCAATTCTGCAGAGAGGATCCTCTCTTGGGGATGGGCGGAAAAGGTAGTAGGAGTTGGGCCGACAACTGAAAATAGTTACGGTGAGTAATGGTTGGGTTGGGAGCGGAGAGGTTAGAGCATCTCCAACGGTGAATCAGATTTTTCATCAAATTTGAGTTAAAAATGACTCATTTCACCAAATCTGGTATGACATGCTCCAACGGTTCACCTTTCACCAAATCTGTCCCGAGACAACCGGCCGGTCGACCACCCGATTGACCGGTTAGGCAAAAAAAATATATATATATATATTTTTTTTGAATTGTTTGAACTTTTTGAACTTCGAACTTTTTTGGAGACGGCCGGGTGGTCGGCCGTGATTAAGCTTAGGTTAAAATTTTTTTTTTAACGCCTTGAACTTTTTTCTTGAACTGTTTGAATCTTTTACTAGTTGACCGGTTGGTCAACCGGCTGGTCGACCGGTTGTTATAACCCAACGGTCAATAACAGTGATTTGGTGAAATACTTCGCTTGTTCTCAGTTTGATGAAATGTTTGGTGAAATCCCATTTTGATATCGATTTGGTGCAACCGTTGGAGCAATGAACAGTAACTTTTTCATCAAATTTTGAATTTGATACTGGGTTTGATGAACCGTTGGAGATGGTCTTAGAGCTGAAGTTTTGGGAGATGGGAATGAAATAAAATTGGAAAATATATATAAAGGTTGAAAAAAAGATGAAAAAATAGAAAGGCTCCATTAATGGATTGGATCATTAGAATGTTTCTTTTGGTGCTCTGTGAAACATTTTGAGTTCATTTTGATAACTAGCCTATCATCTGTGTTATGCATGGATTATGTTTATAATTATTTATATATGTGAATTGTGATTTTTAAATGTCTTTTTTTTTTTTTAATTGTCTTCTTTTTTTTCTTTTTTATATTATATTAAAGTTTATTATTTTAATAATAATCATATGTGTTAGACTTTTCAAGGAATTAAATGTCTTTTTTTATTTATTATATTATATTAAAGTTTAATATTTTGATAATAATCATATGTGTTAAATTTTTCAAGAAATTTTTTTTATACTTGTTCTTAATGCATTAAAGTGTTATTATGAGGGATAATAATAATATGTGTTGGGATTTTTTAAGAAATTCATGTGTTGGATTTTAAAGAATTTTTTTTTATGCTTGTTCTCGATGCATTAAAGTGTTATTATAAGGGTAAGACTTAGGAGTTGTGAGAAATTAATAAATGCCAAGGTTTTTTTTTTAAAAATAAAAAAATCAAAAAATTTAGATTGAGAGACTGGAGCTCCCACAAGATTTAGTGTTAAAAATCTCTTTTTGCTTAATATATTGTATAGATTCCGTTTGGTTTAAAATTAACTGTTGTGTCAATAGATTATTTATATAAAAAATTATATTGATTGAATATAATTATTTACATGGTTTAATCACATTCTGTTTTAAGAAACTGAAATACAAGTATGTATTAAAAGTCAAATTCACTTTTAACCTATTTTAAATCACATCATCTTTTTACTTTTTTATAAATTTTTTTAAAAAAAAATTAAAGAATCAATTTTTAACCAGCTTTCTAAAAAATCCGTAATAAAAAATAAGCCATCTATTTTCTTTAGATTAATATAATTCAAACATATAATTATTGATATCTGATTAATTTTTTTTTTAATAAATCATCTAGTAAAAAAATACTAAAATTTAAAACGATTAACATCACCAAGACAAATTGAATGAGCCCGCAAAACACCAAATTGAGCCTATGCCAAAATTTTGAGAAATTCTGTTTCCACTTAAAAAATCATTAAGTACGTCTAATTTTTTAATATATTCTATTAAATTATTTAAGGTTATAGTTTACTCTCTATACAATTTATATATATTTTTTTAAATTATCCTCCAAAATACACCCAAATAATAAATAAATCAAAAATCTCAAATTACACCGCTTTAGAAATTTTTTTTTTTTTTTTTCCCTCTCTCTCTCTCTCTCACAGAACCCTAACCCATCCGAAAAGAAGAGGAGGGCCGAACAGAGACAAAACAGAAAATCCACAGAAAATCCACTAACCAATCCTGAGCCCACCACAATATATATATACTTTATCATCCATTAACGCAAAAAATATGTATTCAAATCCAATCAATTTCCATCTCTGCATATCACTCTTTTAGTCCCTATCAAACAACAACAACAACAACGAAAGATGGAAGGTGAGATCAAGAACTTGATTCAAGTATAGTTTTCAATCACAGCCTCTATTTGTTCATCAACCAAAGACGGTTGTTTCTTGGATGTCATAGGATGCAAAAACAAGATAATCTTCTAAACATTTATCAACTTCAAAGTTCAGATACAACTACTCAAAATGTCAAAAGTAAAATATCTATATAATAATAATATTAATGATAACAGTGAGTTTTTATAAGAAAAATTGGAGTGAAGAAAAAGATGGAAAGAAAATAATTGAAATTTAATAAGTAAGATGAAGAGAGTTGAATTTGAATATAGGGCTCTTTTTTGATAAATCCCATTTATAACTGTTTTGTTCCTTAAAACCCAAACTATTTCTGAATATTTCATTAGGTCCATTAATTGTAAAAAGACGAAATAACCCTCTTCGCCTCTCCCACGTGTAACCGATTCTGCAAAACCCATTCTTATTCCAACTATTCAATCCACAAAATTTTCAAAACAAAAACTCAATCCATGAAACGATACTCACATCACCTCCAGTAACCCTAGATTCACATCGCCTCACCAACGTTCTCGTCGTCCACCGTCGACCATCGACCCCAAATTCCTCTTCATCTCACCACTACGAAGGTTCACATCGAAAGGAGGGTGCTTCGTCGTTCGAAAATTCCTGTCGTCCCATTGAGTTTATTTCATCAACTGAGTGTGATCCATACCCACCAACCATGATGAACAAAAGTAAGGAATACCATTCCACCTTCTGCTTTTCAATCATAATGTCATCACCGATGTATACATCCACCTTCTGGTTTTTGGATTTGAATTTGTAAACATAGATGTTTTTAATTGATTTTGTAAAATAGATGATGTGAACATTCACATTAGTGTTGATTCTTGGCTAAGCGTGCGATGGTAGACCTTTGAAGTGAATATTCACGGCGATGTATAATGATAATGATGAACATTTACATCGGTGTATAATGATGTGAATGTTCACATTATCCTTATTGATATTGTTCATTTTTTATGTCTACAGAACCCCCAAACTTCACTCAACAATGTAATGGAATGTGATGTAAATATTCGCATTGTGAAATGTTGGATTTGTTTGTGTTATTGGGTGTTGTTTGGTGCTGTTGGTTTCCCCCTATGATTTTTAGCAAATTATAACATAATGTGATCACCCATGTAAACATTCACATTGTCCTGTAACTATTGTAGTTTTCGGAATTTATTTTGCGCACATGGATGATGTGAACATTCACATTGGTGTTGATTACTGGATAAACTTACAATAGTAGACACTGATAATGTTAGAACCCCCAAACTTCACTCAACACTGTGATGCAATATGATGTAAATATTCACATTGCGACATCAATGTCTAACTTGTTTGTGTTATTGGGTGTAGTTTGGTGCTGTTGGTTCCCCCATTTGATTTTTAGCAAATTATAACATAATGTGATCACCCATGTAAACATTCACATTGCCCAATAACTGTTGTCGTTTTCGAAATTTATTTTGCAAACATTGATAACGTGAACATTCACATTAGTGTTGATTACTGGGTAAACTTACAGTAGTAGACACTGATGTTATCATTCACATTCACATTAATGTCAGAACCCCCAAACTTCACTCAACACTGTGATGGAATATGATATAAATATTAACATTGTGACATCAATGTCCAAGTTGTTTATATTATTGGGTGTTGTTTGGCGCTGTTGGTTTCCCTCTTTGATTTTTAGCAAATTATAACATAATGTGATCACCCATGTAAACATTACATTGCCCTGTAACTGTTGTCGTTTTCGGAATTTATTTTGCAAACATGGATGATGTGAACATTCACATTAGTGTTGATTACTGGGTAAACTTACAGTAGTATACACTGATGTGAACATTTACATCAGTGTACAATGATGTGAATGTTCACATTACTGTCAATGCTGGTTGTTGAATGTTGTTTGGTGCTTCTGGTTCCATCCTCTGTGTTTCAACCAATTATATGTGCTTATTTGAACACATAGGTCTTCCCCATAAAGTTGATGGCAAGCGAAAGCGAGGGGAATCCCGTGCCAAAACCAAGCCTGATCAAACAGCTGTTCCTGAAGAAGTAAACATGAAAAAAGTTAACTATCGGTCAAATATAACTGGATTGGTCAAACTGTTAAAGGATACAAAATTTACAAGTGGCCAATTGAAGTGCCTTAGAAAAACACCGTTCTGGCCATTATTTGATTGCTTGATCAATAACGAAATCGACCTCAACCACTGCATGAAATATGATGATGTCATTGTACGTATAGTACAGACATTCAAGCAATCTAGTGGGAGGTTTTACATTGGGAATAAGAACATCCAGATTTTTAGAAGCGACGTATCACTGATTTTTGGGGTGGACTGCGGCACCAAGTCGATGGACCTCTCTTATGGTGCAAAACCAACAACTGGCATCATACACCGAATGTGCAAGGATGTTAGTCGGTTAAGTGCTGCCAAAATACGAGAAATTCTGAGCGAAGCATTGAAGGGTACAAAAAAAATGACAATGAGGAGGTCGCAAGATTAGTTTGCATGTATGCATGCGTCAAGCTATTCTTTTCTACATCCGGAGAAACAATTGGATGGGCTTTCTACTCATACATGGACCCATTAGACAAGATGATCGAGTATGATTAGGCTGAGAGCATCCGGGCAACCTTGATGGGTTCATTGGGCCAAAACTGTGGAAAACTAGGACGAGTCACCGGATGTGTAATGTTGTTAATGGTAAATCTCATAAAACTTATTCTATGTTTAATATGAACATTTACGGGCTCTGGACACTCTGATGTGAATGTTCACATTTCTTAGCATTGGTGTGGAAGTTGACAACATTGATATAAACATTCACATTACTGTTTCAGTAATGTACAAACACACATTAGCAGATGTTGGTGTAAACATTCACATTAACAGATGTGAACATTCACATCAGTAGTACCACTCACATTAACAGATGTGACTATTCACATCAGTAACATCACTCACCATTAGCAAAATGTGAGCATTCACATCAGTAATAGCACTGACATTAACAGATGTGAACATTCACATCAGTAGTATCACTCACATTAACAGATATGAACATTCACATCAATAACATCACTCACCATTAGCAAATGTGAATATTCACATAAGTAATAACACTGATATTAACAGTTGTGAACATTCACATCAGTAATATCACTCACATTAACAGATGTGAACATTCACATCAATAGTATCACTCACCATTAGGAAATGTGAACATTCACATCAGTAACATGACTTCCCATTAGCAGATGTGAATATTCACATCAACAGATGTGAACATTCACATCAGTGTTAATTGATGTAAACATTCACGTTACTGCCCTAGTGGTGTAATGTGAACATTCACATTACTGCCCAGTAGTGTAAACATTCACATCAGTGTTAATTGATGTGAACATTCAAATTACTGATATTTGTTATTTGTTTCAGTATTGGCTGTGTGAGCATACAACAATCTTACAACCCCGCAACCTTAATGCCATTCCGCGATGCTTAAAATGGGACCTCACAGCCTTACATAGCAACATGAAGTCCATATTTTTGGCTAAGCTAGGTTTAAATGAGGTAGAAGTACAACCAAATATATTGTGCATATTCACATAGTGAGACGAGGAACTATCTAACTAACATATTGTCTCCAAATGCAGGTATATGGCAATGAGCTAATGGCATCACCAAGCAAGGCGAAGATGAACCGTCATACAAAATTGAATGTGGAGCCCAAACCTGAGATTTTGTCAAGTGCAGTAGCAAAGAAAGATGAAAGCAATGAGAATCAAAGCAAAGACAGTCAACGCAGTGATGACATGGATACATTTTCTGTCGATGCAGTGGATCTAAATGATGTTGGACATTATATCAACCCCAGCTGTAGCACCTCCAATGCTGAGAAAGGAATCATCATAGCACAACCAACTGAGCCCGACATTGTGGAAGTACTCATAAAAGAAAACCAAAAAGCTTGGGGTCTTGTACAGTAATGGGAAGCGAAATACAACCAGTTGAAAGAATCATGGGAGTTGAGGGCAAGGGTGATTGCTGCCCTTGAAGCCAAACTATTTGACCAATCGAGCCCATCCAATGTGGACATGGACATGAAGACTTGCATGGAGTGGAAAGATACAGAAATTTAGCGGCTGACAAAGTTGGTCATCAACTTGGAATGTGAAAAAACAATACTTCAAGACCTTTTTGACGATCAGTCGGCCCACATTATCACTCAAGTTGAAGCACAAAAGGCTCATGACAGCCTTAACAAGCATCCCACTGCAGCATTAGAACACATTATCAGCCCCCCATCAAGGGTAAAGCGCATAAAGCAGAAGGTAAGGAAAGAACATAGGTTGGACGAGTTTGAATACCCCAACTTGCCTGGTCAGAAGAAAGGGAAAGAGGGAGCCGAAGAGCAATCACATGTAGTCCAAATTGCACAAGATTTAGACAAGCAACCACCAAAAAAGCAGCCAACAAAGTCCAAGAAGTTAACCTTGAACAACAAACTGAAGGTCTGGGCTAACATAAACAAACTCAACAAGCAAAAAGTCCAAAATTTGCACAAGAATGGCGGTGATGAGTAAGTGATCTTACATATCCCAAACTATTTTTTTTTTTTGCTCATGTTCAGTTCACATACATACTTAATAAATTAGATAATTTTATAAATATGCAATGTTGACATTAACGTTTTCTGTAATCACAATGCACTGGTTGCTAGTGTGGCGAGGGGACTCAAAGACTAAAGACGTGTATTTTGATGATATCATACACATCATCAAGGAAGAATCAATAACCAACAACGTATGGCAACTGTAAATATGTACAAAACACACACACACACACACACACACACACACAGTAAAGACACTGCAAATAATGTACTGCCACCCCTCTTGTTCTGCAGGTGATAGATGCTTATGGTGAAATTCTACTTGAACTACAAGGGCTAGTCAACCCAAGTTTGGAGGATTCATCATTCATCTTTACAAGCACATGTTTGGTAACCACTAGACTTTAATTTTGATTATGTTTCAATAGATGTGAATGTTCATCTCAGCATTATATGCTTATATTGTTAACTTAAATAATAGGCAGATGTGAATGTTAACAACAACATAAAATGACCTTTGAGAAGATTTACATTGACAGATGTGAACATTAATATCATTCGCATTGAAGATTATATGTTTATTATGTTGTTAAACTTAAATGATACACACATGTGAACATTCACATCAGTAATATAACTCACATTAAAAGATGTGAACATTCACATCAGTAGTATCACTCACATTAACAGATGTGAACATTCACATCAGTAACATCACTCACAATTAGCAAATGGGAACATTCACATCAGTAATAGCACTGACATTAACAAATGTGAACATTCACATCAGTAATATCACTGACATTAACAGATGTGAACATTCACATTAGTAGTATCACTCACCATTAGAAAATGTGAACATTCACATCAGTAGTATCACTCACCATTACGAAATGTGAACATTTACATCAGTATAGTATCACTCACCATTACGAAATGTGAACATTCACATCAGTAGTATCACTCACTATTACGAAATGTGAACATTCACATCAGTAACATGACTCCCCATTAGCAGATGTGAACATCCACATCAGTAACATCAAACATTAATATAAATACTTGGTACATCATTGTATGTCCTTTGTGTGCAGAAAATCATGCAAGAGTACCCCCTCTCACAAGAGGAATAAACTGATTGATGTACACATCAAGGAGTATCAAGGTCAGAGATTCTTAATCTTCCCAATACACGACAACTTCCACTGGACAATTGTTGTGTACAACGTGAAAGAGAATGTATGGAGGCATTATAACTCACTGCGCCCAAAAGAAGGCATACATGACCCACATATTGACAAAGCACAAATACTGGTAAGTGGTTGACAAAAATAATACTTGTCGTGATGTGTAATATTTGAACTTGGACGTATGCCCTATGTTGGTTGATGCCTAATATGAAATTTCATTGTTAGCAGAGGGACTACATCACAGCTTTGGTGCACAACATTGGACCATCATCACCATTATGGACCAACTTATCAAGCCAAAATACTTCAAAAACAATCATATCAGTGGACATCTTTCTTCAGCAAGTATCAAATTCGTAAGCCTAAAATCGATTTCTACACATGTTCCACAACCATTACCCACCTAAATTTCAAAATCTAACAACAAGTTTGTATTTTCAGGGTGGATTGTGGGCCTGCAGTTTGTTACATCATGAGGGCGCATGTATACCGTGAAGACATTGTTGCCAGCCTAGCTTGCTATGAATGGTGCCAAATAAGAGACTCATTAGTACACATTTTCCTGAATCACAGAAAGACAGTACAATGTGAAAACCTATAGGTGGGGGTTGTCCACCTATCATTACTCCAAATCATTATCCACATTTAAGACAATTTAGTGTCAATAGATTTTTCATATTGGTAGACTAGCTTAATTGTAAATCAAGTCTATATCCTTTGCTTGTCTGATATTTTTATCCAATATATATATATACATTTTCAGGCCTATTTTGCGTTGGTCATGCACATTGAGATTGTATTTTCTTTTTTTTTTGGATACACATGACATGATGTGAATGTTCACATCACAGAATAATCGTACACATTCTTTTGTTTTAAACCATACTACATGGATGTGAATATTGCTTAAAATATTCATGTAATACAATATGACAAGTGTGAGTATGATATTTCTTAACATAAATCAATATTCACATCTAATAATTTGATGATGTGAATATTCACATCATAACTTCTGATTATGCGAATGGCAACAATGATGTCATGAATATTCACATCTTATGAGTTGATGATGTGAATGGTTACATTGATGTAAACATTCATGTCATCTACTTTGATCTAATATGATAACAACAATGTGAACATTCCCACCACAGAAATGTTTGAAAGTTCAATAATGTGAACATTCACATAATGTGATTATATTATACAAGTGTGAATGTTAACATCATGCATTCATCCAAAACACAACCAACATAAATGTCAGATTGGTACCTTAAAAAAGTGAAAATAAAACACAAATCAAATACTAATGCATTATTATGTTTGCCAACGCAACGTAATCTTATTGCAACCCAATGTTTGCCAACACAACACAATCTTATTTCAAAAATAAATATAAGAATCCAATGTAAAATACAATATTGAAATGAAAAAAGGTACATCCTATATCGGCTCCGTGCATGATTTCTAATTATGGCTCCCCAACTTATCACATCTCCTGCACCTTATTTGCTTCAGTTTCTCACCCCTTGATGGGATTCTATTCTTCTTCAGCCTTCCGGGTGGTCTTTTCACAGTTGGCGGGTATATAGTGAAGTCCATGAGATCAAAAGGCGGCTTCTCCACCGATAGTATAGGGAATATGGCTCCCAAATAGGATGCATGATATGTCTCTACATGAAAGTAATGTTCTACACAATCATTGAGATTGTAGCGGCTCTTCTGAATGGCAATAATAGCATGGTCACATGGGAATTCGTTGATTTGTCATTTGAAGCAAGAACATGTACACCTCGCAACATCAACTGTAACAGATGGTATTGAATGAACTTCAAACACATCCTCGTTGGCTTTGCTAACTTGCCAAGACCTGTTGTCATTGAACGAATCCATAAGCCTTGTTTCTAATGTCGGACAAATAAGCTCATTCCATTTGTTTGCTTGGTCACGCCGTGCAGACATTTGCCGCATCAACTGAGTACGAATTGTGTCCACCATTTGAGTGATAGGAAGATTACGTGCTTCTTTAATCCAGTTATTAAATGACTCCGCCGCATTGGATGTCATCTCCCCATAATGCATGCCCCTACACAATATCACAAACATTGTACAATACGAAATTTAACAGGTCTGACCATTCACGTTGACAGATGTGAACATTCACAGTACTGACATTAGTATACACTAATGTGAACATTCAAATCAGGGTATAATAATGTGAATGTTCACATATGCTACCAGTTTATAATAATGTGAATGTTCATATTATATGCTTATTATGTTGTCAACTTAAATGATAAACAGATGTGAATGTTAACAACAACAACAAAATATAACACGTGTCAACATTCAAATCTGTAATACATTGCATGATTATTTGACAAATTAATAGATGTGAACATTCACATCAGTCATCATTAGCAGATGTGAACATTCATATCATTTACATTGAACATGAAACATAATTCGAAGATTGTTACCATTCTAAACTGAAAATTCACATCGCTACCATTCTAAACTTCACAAATGGAATACCTTAGGAAACTATTACTACCTGAAGTATGAATTTGCCCAGTGCTCAGGTGCCAAGTCCTTGAAAAAATTATGAGCTTGTTGTTTACCCTCCTCTTTTAATTTTGCAAGCTTTTCATGGAACCCTACCACAGTTGGCTCGTAGGCACAGTCACCCAAACTACTTACTAGGTGATCCCTGAATCCATTATCAATTCCTTTCATCCGGTCTCTTAAATTGCTCTTCAAGTGTTGTAAGCAATAACCGTGATGAGCCAATGGGTACACCTTTGGCATAGCTTCTAACAGACCAAGATTACGATTCGAAATAAAAATAATATGGCGCTTTCCATCAACAACCTTCCCATGTTCATGCAAGAACCACGACCAATCGGCCGTGGTCTCTGAATCAACAATCGCAAATGCAACAGGAAACAGATCGACAACACAACACAACACCAATACACAACTGTTCACAATATTCCAAAGTGAATAGAAAACAGTATAAACGAAACAAGCCATGTGAATGTTCATATCTACACTGCCCTATTTACTATTGTTATTTTTGGATTCAGGTTCGTAAACAGGTCAAAAAGTCACTATCCTATTTAAGTCACATCATCTTATTTACGTCACATCACCTCTCTATCACATTACTTCAAACCCAACCCATACTCAACCCATATTTCATAAAAAGTCAAAAAGTGCACTTATTTAGGACACCCTGGACTTCTTTTCAGTCGTGATCAGATTAGAGAGTATTGTTAAACTTGTGAAAGTCTATTATGAGTCTCGTTTTAACAATTCGAACTATTTAATGTGTAAAACTCGTTAAACATTATGCTTGTAAAAAATCACGTTAATTGGATATCGATAGCTATTTTATCAGATCAGATTTCTGTCAACTATTTATTTTTTTACTGTTTATTTTTTTATACAAAATTGATTTGATCACGTAACTATCGATATCCGATCAAAATAATTTTTTATAAACATATAATAATTGACGAGTTCTACACATCAAATAATTCAAATTATCGAAACGAAATTCGTAATAAGACCCATAAACTTAATAGCACTCCCCAATTTGATACCAAATTGAAAGGGAGCCGGTCCCTAAATAAAAATGAATCCGGATCCTTGGTCGCCTTTGCCTGTGGCCGTTTCCTGTAGTGCCCCAAAACGACGTCGTTTTGGGGCAACTTTTCAAGAAAAAAAAAAAAAATGGAAAAAAGAAGAACAGATGGAAGAACCCATTAATGGGATTCACTGTGAAGAAAGAAAGCAGCGGAGAGGAGCACGGATGAAGCGGATGAAAAAGGACATGAGGCCGGGTTTGCTGGTTTTCTTTTTCCTCTTCTTCTTTCTTCTTCTTCTTCTTCCTGGTTTTCTTCTTCCTGGTTTGCCTGCCATCTTCTTCTCTCTTTCTCTCTGTTTCTGAGTTTTTTTTTTTTTTTTTTTTCCCATGAAAAGTTGCCCCAAAATGACCCAGAAAAAAAGGAAAAAAAAAAAATTCCTCCTGTGATAGCCATCTTCTTCCCTCTTTCTCTATGTTTCTGAGTTTTTTTTTTTTTTTCCATGAAAAGTTGCCCCAAAACGACCCAGAAAAAAAAGGGAAAAAAAAAAAATTTCCTCCTGTGATAGCCATCTTCTTCCCTCTTTCTCTCTGTTTCTGAGTTTTTTTTTTTTTTTTTCCCATGAAAAGTTGCCCCAAAACAACCCAGAAAAAAAGAAAAAAAAAAAAATTTACCAACCCAGCAACCATCTCCTTAATTCGAAGTAGTTTTTTGGGTTTTTTTCTTGGATTTGTATGTAAGATAATATATACATATACATCTCCGATTTTTGAATCTCAAATTTTTTTTATTTATTTATTTTTTTGAACCTCATGTTCAAGTGTTATTGATCTAATTTTTTATTACATATTCAATACATATTCTGTACATTTCATGTTCAATACATATTTTGTATTGATCTATTTTATTTTATTATTATTTTTTGATCTAATGTTCAAGTGTTTGTATAATTTTTGAACCTCAGATTTTTTATTTTTTTTTGAACCTCATGTTCAAGTGTTATTCTGTATTGATCTAATTTTTTTTTTTTTGATCTAATGTTCAAGTGTTTGTATTGTTGTTCAAAAATCTGAGATGTATGTATACATCTAGAAATGTACTACAATCAATCTCTCTCTCTCTCTCTCTCTCTCTCTCTCTCTCTCTCTCTGTGTGTTCATGTTCTGAGTTTTTTGAAAAATGTCTCGTAGCTCAAATTTTGTGGCTCAAATGGCCAAAACGACGTCGTTTTGGCCATTTGAGCCACTTTTGAGCCACAAAATTTGAGCTACGTAGCATTGTCGGGGTTTTTTTCCATCTTCTTCTTGTTCCTTTCCATCATCTTCTTCTTGGGTTTAAAAGTGAACACAGAGTGTGATCTAATTTTTTGGATTTTTTTTTTTGGATCTGTATGTAAGATAATATATACCTACCCAAAATTTCAATAAAAAATTTCAAACCCAATCAAATCCATGTTCCTCCTGTGTTCATCGCCCTTAAAATTTGAATAAAAAATTTTCCTCCTGTGTTCGACGCCATTAATGGGTCTTCCTTCTGATCTTCTTTTTTCGACTTTTTTTTTTTCTTGAAAAGTTACTCCAAAACGACGTCATTTTGAGGCGTAATAAAAAAGGAATACAGACAAAGGCGATCGAAAATCCGAATTCAATAAAAATATCCCAACAATTCCTTCTTTAGACCATTTCGCCTTGTGTGGACCCTACAACGCAGAAAAGGTCAGATTAGTCCTCCTACTGTTTAAAAAAAATAAATAAATAAATTACACAGTTTAAATTCATGCATTTTGGATCCGACTTGAGTGGGAAAAATCATTCATTTTTAAAAATATATTTTTAATTTGATTTGGATGATGTAAATTATTTATTTTTTAATACTATTTAAGTATAATATTTATATAAAAAAATTAAGTTAATGGGATATCAGTAGCTAAGCATCCATATTAGCACTTTTTTTTTATAATCTTTTTATCTTTTTTGCGTCATGTCATATCATCTCTTTATTTTTTTGTATATTTTTTCATAAAAAATTAAAAAATATATTTACTTAAATCATCCTAAACACCTTCTAAATCACATTTGTATTATAAAAAATAAATGGTTGCTCTTAAAATTATAATTGTTGCTCATTTTTTTAAACAATTGTGATTGAAACATAAAACTACCGATGTCCGATCATCATAAATTTTAGTATGAATATACTACTTAATAAGTCTTAAAAGTAAACGTTTCAAATCACCTAGATTATTCCCAAAATCGAGTTTACCAAGCCCAAATGCTCTCTCAAGTTAGATGACCAATTTGAGAGAATCCATACCCCCATATTAAACTCTCTTAAAGTTTTAATGTTCATATATTTTTAACCCCTTTTTCATAAGTATTTCATGATTTATATGAATAAAAAAATTATATAATCTCTTTTATGTTATATAATCTCTTTATATTTTTACACAAATTTGCATTAGTTTTCAATTTTTAACTTTACTAAAATGGAGGCTAATTTAATTATATTAAAATTGTGGAATTTATTATATTTTTCAAATCTCATGAGAGATTAATGTAATTTACCTTTTAAAAAAGAAATTATAATATACACCCCTTTAAAAAGGACATACCATATGCATTCTGCAATTATGTCATTTTATTATTTAATTATGATCAATTTTCTTTTTTAGTTATGATATTATTTTAATTATGATTTATGAGTTTTTTTTTTTAGTTATATCTCATTTTGTGTTTAATTATGATATTTTATATATTTTTTTAGTTATGATTAGAAAATTATAATTATGTCATTTTTATTTTTAGTTATGAGGTGTATATAGAGCACACCTTTTAATGGGTGTGCACACCATAGTATTTCCCTAAAGAAAAATACTTAGTGATTCCAAAAATTTTGTCAATTTTTTTAGCAAATGTCTTGCATGGGTATAGGACCCACACCATGTGAGTCCCACATCCATGTAAAATATTCAATAAAAAATTTGATAAAATTTTTAGAATCTCTACCATTATTCTTCCTTAAAAGAGATTTTTTTTTTTGGTTAGTACACATTACTTGAGATGACCCTTAATAACAAAAGAAAAATTAGGATAAATTAAACTAACATTAATTGAGATATAAAAAATACAGTAAATTTTAAAATTTTAACATAATTATACTAATTTTTCTTTTAGAAAAGCTAGAAAGACTGAAATTAATGTAGATAATGTGATTAAATAAATAAAAATAGAAAGAATTGATTTTTCAACTTATCAGATTAAACCTTTAACCAATTTATTAATAAAATGGCCTAATATGTATATAAATAAATTAAAAAAAAATTATGAGTCTATGATTTTATACAAAATTGGTATTTTGAAAAACATATTTCTCAATAGTAAGCCTTTTTTTAAAAAATTTATTTCTCAAATTCATGTTATTTCATATTTGAAAAACATATGTGTTGGGACTTTTTAAGAAATTCATATGTGTTGGATTTTAAAGAATTTTTTTTTATGCTTGTTCTCGATGCATTAAAGTGTTATTATAAGGGTAAGACTTAGGAGTTGGGAGAAGTTAATAAATGCTAAGGTTTTTTTTTTTTAAATAAAAAAATCAAAAAATTTAAATTGAGAGATTGGAGCTCCCACAAGGTTTAGTGTTAAAAATCTCTTTTTGCTTAATATATTGTATAGATTCCGTTTGGTTTAAAATTAACTGTTGTGTCAATAGATTATTTATATAAAAAATTATATTGATTGAATATAATTATTTACATGGTTTAATCACATTCTGTTTTAAGAAACTGAAATACAAGTATGTATTAAAAGTCAAATTCACTTTTAACATATTTTAAATCACATCATCTTTTTATTTTTTTATAAATTTTTTTTTAAAAAAATTAAAGAATCAATTTTTAACCAGCTTTCTAAAAAATCCGTAATAAAAAATAAGCCATCTATTTTCTTTAGATTAATATAATTCAAACATATAATTATTGATATCTGATTAATTTTTTTTTTAATAAATCATCTAGTAAAAAAATACTAAAATTTAAAACGATTAACATCACCAAGACAAATTGAATGAGCCCGCAAAACACCAAATTGGGCCTATGCCAAAATTTTGAGAAATTCTGTTTCCACTTAAAAAATCATTAAGTACGTCTAATTTTTTAATATATTCTATTAAATTATTTAAGGTTATAGTTTACTCTTTATACACTTTATATTTTTTTTTAAAATTATCCTCCAAAATACACTCAAATAATAAATAAATAAAAAATCTCAAATTCTACCGCTTTAAAATTTTTTTTTTTTTTTTTTTTCCTCTCTCTCTCTTAGAATCCTAACCCATCCGAAAAGAAGAGGAGGGCCGAACAGAGACGAAACAGAAAATCCACTAACCAATCCTGAGCCCACCACAATATATATATACTTTATCATCCATTAACGCAAAAAATATGTATTCAAATCCAATCAATTTCCATCTCTGCATATCACTCTTATAGTCCCTATCAAACAACAACAACAACAACGAAAGATGGAAGGTGAGATCAAGAACTTGATTCAAGTATAGTTTTCAATCACAGCCTCTATTTGTTCATCAACCAAAGACGGTTGTTTCTTGGATGTCATAGGATGCAAAAACAAGATAATCTTCTAAACATTTATCAACTTCAAAGTTCAGATACAACTACTCAAAATGTCAAAAGTAAAATATCTATATAATAATAATATTAATGATAACAGTGAGTTTTTATAAGGAAAATTGGAGTGAAGAAAAAGATGGAAAGAAAATAATTGAAATATATTCTAAGTTTGGGATATCCCAAATAATTCAAAAAGTCAAAAAGTTACTCAAAAAGTTAAAAAGTTAACACTATTCACCAAAAGTCAACAATTACGGCTGCACAACTCCCAATTCAAATTTTCCTCTAAAAACCAATTTTTACAATTTTTTATTACACATTTTTCCATAAAAAGTCAAAAAGTTAACCCAAACATCCATATTTTCAACCTCACTTTTTTAGTCAAAAAAGACAAAAAGTGCACTTATTTAGTCTTCCCAAACAAGGCATAGGGCTCTTTTTTGATAAATCCCATTTACAACTGTTTTGTTCCTTAAAACCCAAACTATTTCTAAATATTTCATTAGGTCCATTAATTGTAAAAGGACGAAATAACCCTCTTCGCCTCTCCCACGTGTAACCGATTCTGCAAAACCCATTCTTATTCCAACTATTCAATCCACAAAATTTTCAAAACAAAAACTCAATCCATGAAACGATACTTACATCACCTCCAGTAACCCTAGATTCACATCGCCTCACCAACGTCCTCGTCGTCCACCGTCGACCATCGACCCCAGATTCCTCTTCATCTCACCACTACGAAGGTTCACATCGAAAGGAGGCTACTTCGTCGTTCGAAAATTCCTATCGTCCCATTGAGTTTATTTCATCAACTGAGTGTGATCCATACCCACCAACCATGATGAACAAAAGTAAGGAATACCATTCCACCTTCTGCTTTTCAATCATAATGTCATCACCGATGTATACATCCACCTTCTGGTTTTCGGATTTGAATTTGTAAACATAGATGTTTTCGGAATTGATTTTGTAAAAATAGATGATGTGAACATTCACATTAGTGTTGATTACTGGCTAAACGTACAGTAGTAGACACTGAAATGAATATTCACAGCAGTGTATAATGATGTGAACATTTACATCAGTGTATAATGATGTGAATGTTCACATTACTGTCACTGTTGATATTGTTCATTTTTTATGTCTATAGAACCCCCAAACTTCACTCAACAATGTAATGGAATGTGATGTAAATATTCACATTGTGACATCAATGTTGGATTTGTTTGTGTTGTTGGGTGTTGTTTGGTGCTGTTGGTTTCCCTCTATGATTTTTAGCAAATTATAACATAATGTGATCACCCATGTAAACATTCACATTGTCCTGTAACTGTTGTAGTTTTCGGAATTTATTTTGCGCACATGGATGATGTGAACATTCACATTAGTGTTGATTACTGGATAAACTTATAGTAGTAGACACTGATAATGTTAGAACCCCCAAACTTCACTCAACACTGTGATGCAATATGATGTAAATATTCACATTGCGACATCAATGTCTAACTTGTTTGTGTTATTGGGTGTAGTTTGATGCTGTTGGTTCCCCCATTTGATTTTTAGCAAATTATAACATAATGTGATCACCCATGTAAACATTCACATTGCCCAGTAACTGTTGTCGTTTTCGAAATTTATTTTGCAAACATGGATAACGTGAACATTCACATTAATGTTGATTACTGGGTAAACTTACAGTAGTAGACACTGATGTGAACATTCACATCATGTGAATATTCACATTAATGTCAGAACCCCCAAACTTCACTCAACACTGTGATGGAATATGATGTAAATATTAATATTGTGACATCAATGTCCAAGTTGTTTATGTTATTGGGTGTTGTTTGGCGCTGTTGGTTCCCCTCTTTGATTTTTAGCAAATTATAACATAATGTGATCACCCATGTAAACATTTACATTGCTCTGTAACTGTTGTCGTTTTCGGAATTTATTTTGCAAAACATGGATGATGTGAACATTCACATTAGTGTTGATTACTGGGTAAACTTACAGTAGTATACACTGATGTGAACATTTACATCAGTGTACAATGATGTGAATGTTCACATTGCTATCAATGCTGGTTGTTGAATGTTGTTTGGTGCTTCTGGTTCCATCATCTGTGTTTCAACCAATTATATGTGCTTATTTGAACACATAGGTCTTCCCCATAAAGTTGATGGTAAGCGAAAGCGAGGGGAATCCCGTGCCAAAACCAAGCCTGATCAAACAGCTGTTTCCTGAAGAAGTAAACATGAAAAAAGTTAACTATCGGTCAAATATAACTAGATTGGTCAAACTGTTAAAGGATACAGAATTTACAAGTGGCCAATTGAAGTGCCTTAGAAAAACACCGTTCTGGCCATTATTTGATTGCTTGATCAATAACGAAATCGACCTCAACCACTGCATGAAATATGATGATGTCATTGTACGTATAGTACAGACATTCAAGCAATCTAGCGGGACGTTTTACATTGGGAATAAGAACATCCAGATTTTTAAAAGCGACGTATCACTGATTTTTGGGGTGGACTGCGGCACCAAGTTGATGGACCTCTCTTATAGTGCAAAACCAACAACCGGCATCATACACCAAATGTGCAAGGATGTTAGTCGGTTAAGTGCTGCCAAAATACGAGAAATTCTGAGCGAAGCATTGAAGGGTACAAAAAAAATGACAATGAGGAGGTCGCAAGATTAGTTTGCATGTATGCATGCGTCAAGCTATTCTTTTCTACATCCGGAGAAACAATTGGATGGGCTTTCTACTCATACATGGACCCATTAGACAAGATGATCGAGTATGATTAGGCTGAGAGCATCGGGGCAACCTTGATGGGTTCATTGGGCCAAAACTGTGGAAAACCAGGACGAGTCACCGGATGTGTAATGTTGTTAATGGTAAATCTCATAAAACTTATTCTATGTTTAATATGAACATTTACGGGCTCTGGACACTCTGATGTGAATGTTCACATTTCTCAGCATTGGTGTGGAAGTTGACAACATTGATATAAACATTCACATTACTGTTTCAGTAATGTACAAACACACATTAGTAGATGCTGGTGTAAACATTCACATTAACAGATGTGAACATTCACATCAGTAGTACCACTCACATTAACAGATGTGAATATTCACATCAGTAACATCACTCACCATTAGCAAAATGTGAGCATTCACATCAGTAATAGCACTAACATTAACAGATGTGAACATTCACATCAGTAGTATCACTCACATTAACAGATATGAACATTCACATCAATAACATCACTCACCATTAGCAAATGTGAACATTCACATAAGTAATAACACTGATATTAACAGTTATGAACATTCACATCAGTAATATCACTCACATTAACAGATGTGAACATTCACATCAATAGTATCACTCACCATTAGGAAATGTGAACATTCATATCAGTAACATGACTTCCCATTAGCAGATGTGAATATTCACATCAGTGTTAATTGATGTAAACATTCACATTACTGCCCAGTGGTGTAAACATTCACATCAGTGTTAATTGATGTGAACATTCAAATTACTGATATTTGTTATTTGTTTCAGTATTGGCTGTGTAAGCATACAACAATCTTACAACCCCGCAACCTTAATGCCATTCCGCGATGCTTAAAGTGGGACCTCACAGCCTTACATAGCAACATGAAGTCCATATTTTTAGCTAAGCTGGGTTTACATGAGGTAGAAGTACAACCAAATATATTGTGCATATTCACATAGTGAGACGAGGAACTATCTAACTAACATATTGTCTCCAAATGCAGGTATATGGCGGCGAGCTAATGGCATCACCAACTGAAGCGAAGATGTACCGTCATACAAAATTGAATGTGGAACCCAAACCTGAGATTTTGTCAAGTGCAGTAGCAAAGAAAGATGAAAGCAATGAGGATCAAAGCAAAGACAGTCAACGCAGTGATGACAGGAATGCATTTTCTGTCGATGCAGTGGACCTGAATGATGTTGGACATTATATCAACCCCAGCTGTAGCACCCCCAATGCTGAGAAAGGAATCATCATAGCACAACCAACTGAGCCCGACATTGTGGAAGTACTCATAAAAGAAAACCAAAAAGCTTGGGGTCTTGTACAGTAATGGGAAGCGAAATACAACCAGTTGAAAGAATCATGGGAGTTGAGGGCAAGGGTGATTGCTGCCCTTGAAGCCAAACTATTTGACCAATCGGGCCCATCCAATGTGGACATGGACATGAAGACTTGCATAGAGTGGAAAGATATAGAAATTCAGCGGCTAACAAAGTTGCTCATTAACTTGGAATGTGAAAAAACAATACTTCAAGACCTTTTTGACGATTAGTCTGTCCACATTATCACTCAAGTTGAAGCACAAAAGGCTTATGACAGCCTTAACAAGCATCCCACTGCAGCATTGGAACACATTATCAGCCCCCCATCAAGGGTAAAGCGTATAAAGCAGAAGGTAAGGAAAGAACATAGGTTGGACGAGTTTGAATACCCCAACCTGCCTGGTCAGAAGAAAGGGAAAGAGGGAGCCGAAGAGCAATCACATGCAGTCCAAATTGCACAAGATTTAGACAAGCAACCACCAAAAAAGCAGCCAACAAAGTCCAAGAAGTTAACCTTGAACAACAAACTGAAGGTCTGGGCTAACATAAACAAACTCAACAAGCAAAAAGTCCAAAATTTGCACAAGAATAGCGGTGATGAGTAAGTGATCTTACATATCCCCAACTATTTTTTTTTTTTTTGCTCATGTTCAATTCACATACATACTTAATAAATTAGATCATTTCATAAATATGCAATGTTGACATTAACGTTTTCTGTAATCACAATGCACAAGTTGCTAGTGTGGCGAGGGGACTCAAAGACTAAAGACGTGTATTTTGATGATATCATACACATCATCAAGGAAGAATCAATAACTAACAACGTATGGCAACTGTAAATATGTACAACACACACACACACACACACAGAGTAAAGACACTACAAATAATGTACTGCCACCCCTCTTGTTCTGCAGGTGATAGATGCTTATGGTGAAATTCTACTTGAACTACAAGGGCTAGTCAACCCAAGTTTGGAGGATTCATCATTCATCTTTACAAGCACATGTTTGGTAACCACTAGACTTTAATTTTGATTATGTTTCAATAGATGTGAATGTTCATCTCAGCATTATATGCTTATATTGTTAACTTAAATAATAGGCAGATGTGAATGTTAACAACAACATAAAATGACCTTTGAGAAGATTTACATTGACAGATGTGAACATTAACATCATTCGCATTGAAGATTATATGTTTATTATGTTGTTAAACTTAAATGATACACACATGTGAACATTCACATCAGTAATATAACTCACATTAACAGATGTGAACATTCACATTAGTAGTATTACTCACATTAACAGATGTGAACATTCACATTAGTAACATCACTCACCATTAGCAAATGGAAACATTCACATCAGTAATAGCACTGACATTAACAAATGTGAACATTCACATGAGTAATATCACTGACATTAACAGATGTGAACATTCACATTAGTAGTATCACTCACCATTAGAAAATGTGAACATTCACATCAGTAGTATCACTCACCATTACGAAATGTGAACATTCACATCAATAGTATCACTCACCATTACGAAATGTGAACATTCACATCAGTAGTATCACTCACTATTACGAAATGTGAACATTCACATCAGTAACATGACTCCCCATTAGCAGATATGAACATCCACATCAGTAACATCAAACATTAATATAAATACTTGGTACATCATTGTATGTCCTTTGTGTGCAGAAAATCATGCAAGAGTACCCTCTCTCACAAGAGGAATAAACTGATTGATGTACACATCAAGGAGTATCAAGGTCAGAGATTCTTAATCTTCCCAATACACGACAACTTCCACTGGACAATTGTTGTTGTGGGGGAGTGGATTGGAAATACTCTTCAGATCCTGGAAGACGCCAATGATTCTCAGCTAGTCACCTGAAAAGATACAAATACTCCGGTCGGGGGTGCCGGAATTAGCACTCCGACGGACAAATCAGTTCTTCTACTTTTGGAAGCTCATTTGCTAAGTTCTTTTTTAGTAGTAGTTCTTGCGTACCTTTTCTAGTTCATTGCCACTATATTTATACTCGTTTCTGCTGATCCTCGGGGTCAGGGCCTACTTTTTTTTTAATCATTATACTTTCCACTACTCGGCTACAGGGATCCCTCCTATTCGGCATATTCTATTCGGCCCCTTTTATTCTTCGCTGGATGTAGGCCGGTTAGCGTTAAGCCTCTGAAACGTACCTCCTTTATCTTCGCCAATTATTCGGCTACCACAATTGCCCTCCGAACTCCCTATTGACGGTAGTTAATCGGCGGGTTTGGTTCAGAATTCGAGGTGTTTATCATCAGACGGCTTCGCGTCTCCCAATATATATTAGGGGGCGCGCCCCCCCTTTTTTCTCATCATTATGCTTTCCCGCTCTATTCATGTATATCTCAGCATTTATTGCGATTTGAAACTTTGGTCCTTTCGCCAAGATTTTGTCGATTCTCCGAGACTTTTGGATCGCCATTGCATATCCCTCCGTGACTCGCGTTTTCAACTTCTTCCGTCTTCCCTTGTCTCATCCTCTTCGTAAGTTTCCTTATCCTCTCTTTGCGATCCTATTTTACATTTGCTACTTTGGCTTCGAACATTTAGTTTGCTACGATGGCCAAACATTTGAAGGACCTCCTTTAGGATCGTATCTCGGTTTTCGGCAACATTTTTCTATTCTCGACGACGTTCATTTATCCCTTAACGGACAACGCCCTCGACATGGAGAGGGAAGATCAAAACACGATCGTATTCCCTCTTTTATCCATTGCGGTGGGCGGGGTTCGTTTTCCCCTACACCCGTTTCTTAGGGCCGTTCTCCGCTACTGGGATTTGATTCCTTCTCAACCCAACGTAAATTTCTTTTGAATTATCATGGGGTTGTAGAAATTTGAATCAACGCCTTAGGCTTAACCTTGGGGTTCGGCCATTCGGCATTGTTACGCCTTAGCCAAATCCTCCCATTTGGGCGATATTTTCTCGAGGACAAAGATCTCGACCATCACTTGGTGACCATGCTTGCCGATTCGGTAGCGGGTTGACGATGTGATGGTCAACGTCCGAGGTAACTGGGAGTTCACTGAAGGGGAGGATCGCCTGGACCCTATTCCCAGACATAAGGGTGACCCAGGTTGCCACATGATACCTTATGTTTGTTGTCCTATCTCTCATTCGGCTCTTTTCTCTAAATTGCTTTTCATCCTTTGCAGGTAATAGATTGAAGAAAGTTCTAACTTCGGTTGACGAGGTGGTGCTTGGGGAAATCAAGGCGCACTTGCATATTTCTGTCGCCCAAACTTACAAAAAGCAAGGGAGGGCGCCCATATTCTCCTCCTGACGAACCCACTTACACTACTTTTTTTTTGCAGACAACATTCCGATTCCAATGGCGATCAATGACTCTTATCTTCCCGCTTTAGAACCTTAGGCAGATCGGTCTCATAGCTTCTGATTCGGGGGGAGACGCCGAGCCGGTTGCAGAGGTGATTGCCGATCCGGCTGGGGAGTTTACTGAGGTAGTAGAGGGCGACGTAGCCATACGCTCGGCATTTGAGGTCACCGAGTCGTCCCGGTCGACGAATGATTTTTCTTCCGGGGATATTTTTGTGAACTTTGAGGATCTATCCGGCGATTTCTTTGAGGGTATGGCGAAGGAAAGCCTAACGCAGATGGCTCGTAGAAGAAATGCCGAACGGATGGCCGCCCGAAAGAAGGCCGAATGCGCCGCATCAGATCCCAGCTTGATCAAACCCTTCGTGCCTGTCTCTGAGGGGACGGTTGAGGTTGCTGTGTCTGATATGGAAAAGGGTGGAGAACAGGCCGGTGGTGAACAGCTGATTCCGAACCAAGGCCAAAGACGTGGTGCCGAGGGAGAAGCGAGTTCGGAAGCTGAGCCCGCTAGCAAACGGCCTCGTCTTGAAGAACCGGAAGTGGTCGCTCCGTTCGTTATTCAGCCAAAGGTCAGGGATATACCGATTCTATCCGACGCCGCCATTATCGAGGATCTAGCCGTATACCGAGCTTGGCGGCTTCAATTTCTCTACCGGCTGACAACAAAGCCTTCGGTGCCGTGCCTGATATTTTGGTCGTTGCCCTAACTGCTCAATCGGCATTCCTGGTAAGTTGCCTTCATTTCGCTCTAGTTTGTTAAAGGCATCTCCTCATACCAACTTGCTTCGCAGACGGTCGGAAGGATCGCCGACTTGGGTCGTCGCCTGCATGATGCTCTCGGGAGGATTGACCATTTGCAAACGGAGCTGCAGGGTCAAAAAAGTAGGGCCGAGTTCGAAATTATCAGAGCTGAAATGGAGAGCGCGCGAGCCGAAGCGGAGAAAGAGAGGGCTCGAGTCGCCGAACAGCTGCGTACTGATGCTGAGGTTAGGGCGAATGTCAGTGAGGAATCGCTCAATCTTTCCCAGAAAGCACTTGCTGAAGCGGAAGCTCAGTTAGAGGAGCTTAAGGCGGCCCGAGGGAAAGCTGAATCGGAGGCCTTCGAGGCAGGGAGAGGCGCCGCTCTGACGGAATATGTTGAAGAGGTGTCAAAATTTGAGAATCGCGGGTTCAAACATGGGTGGCTCAAAGCCCTTGCTGCGGCTGAGGTTACGTTGGATCAGCCAATTCCTTATGAGCAGGTGGATGTTGAGCCACTTGAGTCCGATACGGATGAATGATCTGAGAGCCGTTTACTGATCAGGCGACTTTTGTTTTTGTTTTTCTTCTTTTGGATATTGCTTTGTTGGTTCAGGGTAATTTTCATGTATAAATTGGTGGGTATCTGCGCGCAATTTATTAATGAAAATTTCCTTGTGATTTTGTAATTTTTGCTACCACTACACTTTGTATGAAAGAGTTCTGTGGTTTAATTTTAATCTTGTAATTAGTCTTGTAAGTTTTCTTACTTCTTCGTGCGTAAGAGTTCTGTGTTCAATACATTTGGTAAAATGGAATTGGATATAATGAGGGAAAATCCTGATATAATGAATCTGCCCTTGCCCCAGGGGGTTCATAATAAGAGTTCTAGTTCTGAATCCATTTGTGAGCCTTTGGGTACTTGGTCGAATAGATTGATAACTCGCTCTTACCACCAACGTTGGCGGATAATTTTAATGTGGCACGAATGATTTTATCTAGAATTCTTCTAAACAAGTCGGAAGTCGGAAGTCGGAAGTCGTTATATGGGTTGCTATAGATTCGATACATGTCCCATCAAAATCACCATTTGCAATTTCACTGCCTACTGGTCTTGGACCCTTAGATTAATGAATCTGCTCTTGCCCCAGGGGGTTCATGATAGTTCTGGCTTCATGAGCCGGCTGGGGTATGGGTTTATGCAGATTCATTATATGTCCCACCAAAATCACCATTTGCAATTTCATCGCCATCTTCTGCAGGGCCCTTAGATTGATGAATCGCTTGCCCTGGGGGGTTCATGATAGCTCGCTTCATGAGCCGGCCAGTAGTTTAGCCAACAGATTGATGTATTCGCTTCCTGCTGAATCGACTTGCAGCCGTTGGGTACTACGAGGTCAAGATCTTGAGCCGAAAGCTTGTCCTGCCGTCAGCTTGGTCGGCGTCGGGCGCTTGGGTTTCGCGATTAATGAACTTGCCTCGATCGTGCTGCCTCTGTGAGCGTTAAATGATCAAAGGTACAGCTTTTAAGAGTCTGGTAGGTATCTGTTTTGGATTTGTTGAGAGAATCTGTTGGGCGAATGTCAAACAAACTCTTCTTTAACAGCAAAGGAGAGGCCAAGACGCTGGCTGAGCTCGGGGGTGATACGCATCGAAGTGAGCACCGCGGTGCGCCTTTGCGTGCTGCGAGCAAGAGTTCTATGGGTCGAGAGAGGCGCCAATCTCCTCGACGTCGTAGTAGGTCACCCAGACGGGACAGGCAGTCCCAGGGGAGATCGCCACGCACCCAAGTCGAAAGGAGATCAGACGCGAATCCGCGCCTGTCAAGTTTCGCGGTATTCGTGAAGAATAAGCCCGTGACGGAAGCGGACTCGATCGTTCGAGATCCAGATGTGGCGGTCGAGTTTGCTCGACAAATATTTCCTCCAGAAGTTCAGCAGTCAATGGTTGGTCGTCAGGACTACGAAGTGTTTCGCGAGGGCATTCATGGGGCGGTGAAAGGGCTCTATACGGCTTATGAAGTCGGCATGCGTTTGCGCGCCGCTCGCCGAGAAATGGAGAAAAAGGATGAGCGTATCCGCAGTTTGAAGGCTCGTGTGGAGATGGCTGAGTTAGAGTTAAAAAGTATCAAAGCGGTTAAAGTACAACCAGCAGGCCATGCGAATCCAATCGTGGAAGAGGGGGTTACCAGTCGGCTTATAAGCGCTGCCCTTGCCGATCGTGAGACGGCAAGCATGTTCGCATTGGAGTCCGCCAAGGGGAGGTCTTATGAAAAAGGTTTTCACGAAGGGCGCTTGGTTGGGATCCAAAAGACTAAGGAAACGCTTGCCGAAGAGGTTTGCCGATGCGAAAATCGTGGGTTCAGGCATGGTTGGATCAAGGCATGTCAAGTCGCCGAATCTCTTCGCTTGTCAGGCATCGAATCGGCGTCACCTCTCTACCACAGTAAGGACTTTCCGTTTTCTGCTTTCGAGGTTGAGAAGAGTGAGGATGAGGGAGATGCCGTATGACTTTAATTGTAAGATTCGAACGCTGATCGCGTTCGCAATTATGTAATTTCTCGGTTTTTTGAATAAAAGACGCTTTATTGAAAATAACGAATTGTCTTCTGCATTCGGCGTGTGCGTGTTTAATTTTATTGCATAAATGTTTGGATAGATGTGAATATACCAATCGGCCTCATGTTAAATCGATGCGCCGATTAGTTGGCGTGATCGGCCTACATGTAATGGTCGTTTTCTTTTGAATAAAGCCATTTCGGCGTGTGTTGTTGAAATTTAAAGAAGCCGTGAGCCAACCGCTATGCTAGTCAAGGCTTTTAGCCAACCGTTGGGTTGCCTAGGACATGGAGAATGTTGACCGACGCCTGCCTCGAGGGGTTTGATGTTAATGAAATCACTTCGGGATCTGGGCCTCGAGATCGCGGTCATTGGTGAGAATAAGAGGGGCAGGCGCTTTGTGCAATCAAACGTATTTGGCTCACCAGCATCTGTTGCGTGGGATGATCAAGAGTTCTCACCATCAGATGGTGGTGATAGTTGCAGGAGCTCAAGTTCCGGCCGATCTTGGCGCGGAGATGGTTTGCGGCGGAGAATTCTCCGGTGTGGGAGGTGGACCGCTGAAAGGAGAAACTGGGAACGCGTCAGCCTCGAAGTTGTTGAAGCAGATCGCCCCGAAAGGAGACGCAACGACCGTTGCCACTAACCTTCCTTGTCTTGGATCTTGGCCTTGACATTGTCGATGGTGTCAGAGGCCCGGCGACATGCCGGTTCCGGCGCGGTTAGAGCGATTAGTTGCTTTGTTTTAGAAATTTAGAGATAGATATTGTAATGTTCGAACGCGGATTGCGTCTGTGTAACAACTTTTAAATCAAATAAAAAGTGTTATTTCATATAGTTGAGTCTTGCTCTGAAGGTCTTTTGTTTAGCTATGCCAAATGAATGTTCCTAATCCCAACTTTTAATGGTTAAGCATCTCATTTCGTATGGTTTAATCGTTTACCATTGGCTAGTTTGCTGCCGGAACTTTTGAGTAGCTTAAGTATTTTTCCTGTTTCCTGTATTCAGGGATCGGCCCTTGCCTTAGGCGGGGTACGAGTTTAACCGGGATGGGTCGTTCTCGTGGGCCGGCTAAGGCACGGCTTAGTTCCTTATTTGGCCCGAAGGTGATGCACCAAAGGGCGCTCCGAATCCAGAGGCTTACTCGGCCCTAAGGTGATGCACCAAAGGGCGCTCCGAATCCGGAAGCTTATTCGGCCCTAAGGTGATGCACCAAAGGGCGCTCCGAATCCGGAGACTTTAATTTTGCCAATCGTGATATCCATGAAGGGCGCTCCGAATCCGGAGGCTTATTCGGTCCTAAGGTGATGCACCAAAGGGCGCTCCGAATCCGGAGACTTTAATTTTGCCAATCGTGATGTCCACGAAGGGCGCTCCGAATCCGGAGGCTTATTCGGCCAATCGTGATATCCACGAAGGGCGCTCCGAATCCGGAGGCTTATTCGGCCCTAAGGTGATGCACCAAAGGGCGCTCCGAATTCGGAGACTTTAATTTTGCCAATCGTGATGTCCACGAAGGGCGCTCCGAATCCGGAGGCTTATTCGGCCAATCGTGATATCCATGAAGGGCGCTCCGAATCCGGAGGCTTATTCGGCCAATCGTGATATCCACGAAGGGCGCTCCGAATCCGGAGGCTTATTCGGCCCTAAGGTGATGCACCAAAGGGCGCTCCGAATCCGGAGACTTTAATTTTGCCAATCGTGATGTCCACGAAGGGCGCTCCGAATCCGGAGACTTATTCGGCCAATCGTGATATCCACGAAGGGCGCTCCGAATCCGGAGGCTTATTCGGCCCTAAGGTGATGCACCAAAGGGCGCTCCGAATCCGGAGGCTTATTCGGCCAATCGTGATATCCACGAAGGGCGCTCCGAATCCGGAGGCTTATTCGGCCCTAAGGTGATGCACCAAAGGGCGCTCCGAATCCGAAGACTTTAATGGACTTACGAGGCTCGAAGGAGAGAGAAAATCGATCTTCATTAAAATGCGGTACCAGTACAAGCATCAGATCCCACAAGTCGGGTCCGTAAATGGAACAACATAAAACCTACGTTCTGGCGGATTGCGGTGAGCCATGGATCTCCTCAATGCCACGGTTTGTTAGGAAGCGCATAAGCTGATGGTAGGTGCTTGGGACAGCTTTCATGACATGCAACCAGGGGCGCCCCATGATGGCATTGTACGGCGATGGAAGCTTCACAACCAAGAACTCCACGTCGACCGTTTTGAGCCGCCGAATCGGTAGCACGACCCTCCCAACGGGTACTTTGGATTCGCGTTGAAGCGAGCGATTATGCGAGATAGCGATGGCGATCGACTTGTTGAGGCCGAAGTTCAACAAAAGTTTTGTAGTACAAGATCTCCGTCGCTTCTGTGTCTATAAGAATGCGTTCAACGTTGAACTGTCGTATGTGTAATTTGTGACCAGGGATCGGCGTGGTGACCCTTTGTTCGATGAGGTCGAGTCATCGAACTTAATTGTCGAGCCTCTCCGGTCCCGCCGGTTGACGTGTCATTTTGTTGGGGAGTTGGGTGCGATTGGATCGTGTGCGGTCGGGGCGTTGGCGGTCAGTAGATTATGTGGATCACTCGGCGGAGGTGAATCTGCCTCAAGGCTAGTGCTTTGGTTGATGCGCCCCTTGCTTACGTATTAGTGCAATCGGCCATCTTGCAGTTCCTCCAGATGATCCTTCGGTAGCATGCTCTCGGTTTCGTGGCCATGATCTTTGTGATATTCGCGATCGTCCCTCCTCCGTGTGTCGGGAGGACCCACCATCTTCGATGGCCATTTAAAAACGGAAGGTCTTTGGACTTTGGTCATTATTGCCACGATCGGCTCTGTCAACTCCGTATACTTCTTGTCGGTTCGCCTTGAGCGTCTGCTGTCGACTTGTAGTTGTTCGTTCGTTCGGTGGGAGCACTGATCGTTTGATCGGCGGGTGTCCCGCCTCTTGTCTCGCTTTGTTGTTGCTGCGCTCAGGACTTTAATGGCGGCGAGCTTGTTGGTCGAGCAATTTCGGGGAGGGCCGTTTTGCTGGATATTTGTCCAACTTTTGTCCTCAGGGCATCATCTTCGACTTTACAGTATTCTTCAACTTTCTTCATCAATGCCGCACCGTTTAGGGGCCTTGTCGAGGAACTACGAAACCTTTGTCGGGATGTAGGCCCATTTTGAAGCGGTGATGGCCATGGAGTCGTTGCGTCGTCAACAAGGTTGAAGCACTCCCAATATCGCGCCGAATACGCTCTGGCGTCTCTCATTGGATTTGCATGGCCCAGAGGAGTCGGCTGCCGGTTGTACCTCGTTGGTGATGAACAGCCTGAAGGATTTGCGGTTGGTGGAAGCTTTTAATGGTGGCTCCAATTTGTAATACCACCGACGGCTAGTGGACCTAGGCGCTAGGGAATATTCGGCACATGAGGGCTTCATTATGCTGCGTCTGGCGTCATGCTTTATTTATAATGACGGATATGATCGGTGGGGTTCGATTTTCCGTCGTAAAGAGTGAACAGCGAGACTTTGAATTTCTTGGCGGGGGCGCTCTCGCGATCCGTCGAGCGAAAGGATCGTGCGGTCTTCCTCGTTTGATTGCTCCTCCTGCGCTTGCTCCTTGTTCGCGGAACCTTTTCGGAGGAGCTGGAGGTTTCGGATCGTCCCCTTGCGTCAAGCTCCGTGGATAATGAGTTGGAGTTGCTATCGGTATCCTTTGGTCGAACCCGGGGTCTGCGCCCGTCTGCCCTCGGAGGTTGCTCTGGTTCCTGGCGCATGGCCTCTCTAGATTTTGCTACCTCCAGGGCCAAATCTTGGCGGAGTCGTTCGTTCTCAGCGATCATGTTCTCGAGCCTTTGTTCATTCTGCTTTGCTTGCTCCATGGTAGCTTGCAATGGTTCTTGTCTTTGAAGTTGTTGGCGAATCAAAGTTCAAAACGCGTCGTGCCGCAATGGTTTCTTTTCCGAGCATATTAGTTGGGGTGAGGTTGTCTTCTTGCGCAATCTCGTCGGTGGCTATCGGAGGATCTTCGGTCACGCCTTCCATGGATGTATTTGAGTATTTCCACAGACGGCGCCAGTTGTGGGGGAGTGGATTGGAAATACTCTTCAGATCTTGGAAGACGCCAATGATTCTCAGCTAGTCACCTGAAAAGATACAAATACTCCGGTCGGGGGTGCCGGAATTAGCACTCCGACGGACAAATCAGTTCTTCTACTTTTGGAAGCTCATTTGCTAAGTTCTCTTTTAGTAGTAGTTCTTGCGTACCTTTTCTAGTTCATTGCCACTATATTTATACTCGTTTCTGCTGATCCTCGGGGTCAGGGCCTACTTTTTTTTTTAATCATTATACTTTCCACTACTCGACTACAGGGATCCCCCCCTATTCGGCATATTCTATTCGGCCCCTTTTATTCTTCGCTGGATGTAGGCCGGCTAGCGTTAAGCCTCTGAAACGTACCTCCTTTATCTTTGCCAATTATTCGGCTACCACAGTTGTATACAACGTGAAAGAGAATGTATGGAGACATTATAACTCACTGCACCCAAAAGAAGGCATACATGACCCACATATTGACAAAGCACAAATACTGGTAAGTGGTTGACAAAATTAATACTTGTCGTGATGTGTAATATTTGAACTTGGACGTATGCCCTATGTTGGTTGATGCCTAATATGAAATTTCATTGTTGGCAGAGGGACTACATCACAGCTTTGGTGCACAACATTGGACCATCATCACCATTATGGACCAACTTATCAAGCCAAAATACTTCAAAAACAATCATATCAGTGGACATCTGTCTTCAGCAAGTATCAAATTCGTAAGCCTAAAATCGATTTCTACACATGTTCCACAACCATTACCCACCTAAATTTCAAAATCTAACAACAAGTTTGTATTTTCAGGGTAGATTGTGGGCCTGCAGTTTGTTACATCATGAGGGCGCATGTATACCGTGAAGACATTGTTGCCAGCCTAGCTTGCTATGAATGGTGCCAAATAAAAGACTCATTAGTACACATTTTCCTGAATCACAGAAAGACAGTACAATGTGAAAACCTATAGGTGGGGGTTGTCCACCTATCACTGTTACCCAAATCTGTTGTCCACATTTAAGACAATTTAGTGTCAATAGATTTTTCATATTAGAGCAGACTAGCTTAATTGTAAATCAAGTCTATATCACTGCTTGTACAGATATTTTTCAGTCAATATATATATATATGCATTTTCAGGCCTATTTTGCGTTGGTCATGCACATTGAGATTGTATTTTCTTTTTTTTTTTTGGATACACATGACATGATGTGAATGTTCACATCACAGAATAATCGTACACTTTCTTTTGTTTTAAACCATACTACATGGATGTGAATATTGCTTAAAATATTCATGTAACACAATATGACAGGTGTGAGTATGATATTTCTTAACATAAGTCAATATTCACATCTAATAATTTGATGATGTGAATATTCACATCATAACTTCTGATTATGCGAATGGCAACAATGATGTCATGAATATTCACATCTTATGAGTTGATGATGTGAATGGTTACATTGATGTAAACATTCATGTCATCTACTTTGATGTTGTTAACAGTAACAACAATGTGAACATTTCCACCACAAAAATGTTTGAAAGTTCAACAATGTGAACATTCACATAATGTGATTATATTATACAAGTGTGAATGTTAACATCATGCATTCATCCAAAACACAACCAACATAAATGTCAGATTGGTACCTTAAAAAAGTGAAAATAAAACACAAATCAAATACTAATGCATTATTATGTTTGCCAACGCAACGTAATCTTATTGCAACCCAATGTTTGCCAACACAACACAATCTTATTTCAAAAATAAATATAAGAATCCAATGTAAAATACAATATTGAAATGAAAAAAGGTACATCCTATATCGGCTCCGTGTATGATTTCCGATTATGGCTCCCCAACTTATCACATCTCCTACACCTTATTTGCTTCAGTTTCTCACCCCTTGATGGGATCCTATTCTTCTTCTGCCTTCCGGGTGGTCTTTTCACAGTTGGCGGGTATATAGTGAAGTCCGTGAGATCAAAAGGCGGCTTCTCCACCGATGGTATAGAGAATATGGCTCCCGAATAGGATGCATGATATGTCTCTACATGAAAGTAATATTCTATACAATCATTGAGATTGTAGCGGCTCTTCTGAATGGCAATAATAGCATGGTCACATGGGAATCCGTTGATTTTCCATTTGAAGCAAGAACATGTACGCCTCGCAACATCAACTGTAACAGATGGTATTGAATGAACTTCAAACACATCCTTGTTGGCTTTGCTAACTTGCCAAGACCTGTTTTCATTGAACGAATCCATAAGCCTTGTTTCTAATGTCGGACAAATAAGCTCATTCCATTTGTTTACTTGGTCACGCCGTGCAGACATTTGCTGCATCAACTGAGTACGAATTGTGTCCACCATTTGAGTGATAGGAAGATTACGTGCTTCTTTAATCCAGTTATTAAATGACTCCGCCGCATTGGATGTCATCTCCCCATAATGCATGCCCCTACACAATATCATAACAGGTCTGACCATTCACGTTGACAAATGTGAACATTCACAGTACTGACATTAGTATACACTAATGTGAACATTCACATCAGGGTATAATAATGTGAATGTTCACATCTGCTACCAGTTTATAATAATGTGAATGTTCATATTATATGCTTATTATGTTGTTAACTTAAATGATAGACAGATGTGAATGTTAACAACAACAACAAAATATAACACGTGTCAACATTCAAATCTGTAATACATTGCATGACTATTTGACAAATTAATAGATGTGAACATTCACATCAGTCATCATTAGCAGATGTGAACATTTATATCATTTACATTGAACATGAAACACAATTCGAAGATTGTTACCATTCTAAACTGAAAATTCACATCGCTACCATTCTAAACTTCACAAATGGAATACCTTAGGAAACTATTATTACCTGAAGTATGAATTTGCCCAGTGCTCAGGTGCCAAGTCCTTGAAAAAATTATGAGCTTATTGTTTACCCTCCTCTTTTAATTTTGCAAGCTTTTCATGGAACCCTACCACAGTTGGCTCGTAGGCACAGTCACCCAAACTACTTACTAGGTGATCCCTGAATCTATTATCAATTTCTTTGATCCGGTCTCTTAAATTGCTCTTCAAGTGTTGTAAGCAATAACCGTGATGAGCCGATGGGAACACCTTTGGCATAGCTTCTAACAGACCAAGATTACGATTCGAAATAAAAGTAATATGGTGCTTTCCATCAACAACCTTCCCATGTTCATGCAAGAACCACGACCAATTGGCCGTGGTCTCTGAATCAACAATCACAAATGCAACAGGAAACAGATCGACAACACAACACAACACCAATACACAACTGTTCACAATATTCCAAAGTGAATAGAAAACAGTATAAACGAAACAAGCCATGTGAATGTTCATATCTACACTGCCCTATTTACTATTGTTATTTTTGGATTCAGGTTCGTAAACAGGTCAAAAAGTCATTATCCTATTTAAGTCACATCATCTTATTTAAGTCACATCACCTCTCTATCACATTACTTCAAACCCAACCCATACTCAACCCATATTTTATAAAAAGTCAAAAAGTGCACTTATTTAGGACACCCTGGACTTCTTTTCAGTCGTGATCAGATTAGAGAGTATTGTTAAACTTGTGAAAGTTTATTATGAGTCTCGTTTTAACAATTCGAATTATTTAATATGTAAAACTCGTTAAACATTATGCTTGTAAAAAATCACGTTAATTGGATATCGATAGCTATCTTATCAGATCAGATTTCTGTCAACTATTTATTTTTTTACTGTTTATTTTTTTATACAAAATTGATTTGATCACGTAACTATCGATATCCGATCAAAATAATTTTTTATAAACATATAATAATCGACGAATTCTACACATTAAATAATTCAAATTATTGAAACGAAATTCGTAATAAGACCCATAAACTTAATAGCACTCCCCAATTTGATACCAAATTGAAAGGGAGCCGGTCCCTAAATAAAAATGAATCCGGATCCTTGGTTGCCTTTGCCTGTGGCCGTTTCCTGTAGTGCCCCAAAACGACGTCGTTTTAGGGCAACTTTTCAAGAAAATAAAATAAAAAAAAAAAAAAGAAAATGGAAAAAAGAAGAACAGATGGAAGAACCCATTAATGGGATTCACTGTGAAGAAAGAAAGCAGCGGAGAGGAGCACGGATGAAGCGGATGAAAAAGGACATGAGGCCGGGTTTGCTAGTTTTCTTTTTCCTCTTCTTCTTTCTTCTTCTTCTTCTTCCTGGTTTGCCTGCCATCTTCTTCTCTCTTTCTCTCTGTTTCTGAGTTTTTTTTTTTTTTTTTTTCCATGAAAAGTTGCCCCAAAACGACCCAGAAAAAAAGGAAAAAAAAAAAATCCTCCTGTGATAGCCATCTTCTTCCCTCTTTCTCTCTGTTTCTGAGTTTTTTTTTTTCCATGAAAAGTTGCCCTAAAACGACCTAGAAAAAAAAGGAAAAAAAAAATTTTCCTCCTGTGATAGCCATCTTCTTCCCTCTTTCTCTCTGTTTCTGAGTTTTTTTTTTTTTTTTTTCCATGAAAAGTTGCCCCAAAACGACCCAGAAAAAAAGGAAAAAATTTTTTTTTACCAACCCAGCAACCATCTCCTTAATTCGAAGTAGTTTTTTGGGTTTTTTTTCTTGGATCTGTATGTAAGATAATATATACATATACATCTCCGATTTTTGAACCTCAAATTTTTTTTTTTTTTTTTGAACCTCATGTTCAAGTGTTATTGATCTAATTTTTTATTACATATTCAATACATATTCTGTACATTTCATGTTCAATACATATTTTGTATTGATCTATTTTATTTTATTATTATTTTTTGATCTAATGTTCAAGTGTTTGTATAATTTTTGAACCTCAGATTTTTTATTTTTTTTTGAACCTCATGTTCAAGTGTTATTCTGTATTGATCTAATTTTTTTTTTTATTAATTTTTTTTTTTTTTTGATCTAATGTTCAAGTGTTTGTATTGTTGTTCAAAAATTTGAGATGTATGTATACATCTAGAAATGTACCACAATCAATCAATCAATCTCTCTCTCTCTCTCTCTCTCTCTCTGTGTTCATGTTCTGGGTTTTTTTCCATCTTCTTGTTCCTTTCCATCATCTTCTTCTTGGGTTTAAAAGTGAACACATAGTGTGATCTAATTTTTTGGGTTTTTTTTTTTGGATCTGTATGTAAGATAATATATTCCTACCCAAAATTTTAATAAAAAATTTCAAACCCAATCAAATCCATGTTCCTTCTGTGTTCATCGCTTTTAAAATTTCAATCAAAAATTTTCCTCCTGTGTTCGATGCCATTAATGAGTTCTTCCCTTTGATCTTCTTTTTTCCACTTTTTTTTTTTCTTGAAAAGTTACTCCAAAACGACGTCATTTTGAGGCGCTATAAGAAAGGAATACAGGCAAAAGCGATCGAAGATCCGAATTCAATAAAAATATCCTAACAATTCCTTCTTTAGACCATTTCGCCTTGTGTGGACCCTACAACGTAGAAAAGGTCGATCTTTCCGACCCAACGTTTCATATTAGTCCTCCTACTGTTTAAATAAATAAATAAATAAATTACACAGTTTAAATTCATGCATTTTCCATCTAAAGAACATTTAAAAAAAATATTCATGCATTTTGGATCCGACTTGAGTGGGAAAAATCATTCATTTTTAAAAATATATTTTTAATTTGATTTGGATGATGTAAATTATTTATTTTTTACAATCGTGCTAAGGACCCCCAGTGGGGGTCGCGCCCCCAGTGACGTGGCGCGCCCCCACTGGCTGATAACATAATTATACTAATTTTTCTTTTAGAAAAGCTAGAAAGACTGAAATTAATGTAGATAATGTGATTAAATAAATAAAAATAGAAAGAATTGATTTTTCAACTTATCAGATTAAACCTTTAACCAATTTATTAATAAAATGGCCTAATATGTATATAAATAAATTAAAAAAAAATTATGAGTCTATGATTTTATACAAAATTGGTATTTTGAAAAACATATTTCTCAATAGTAAGCCTTTTTTAAAAAAATTTATTTCTCAAATTCATGTTATTTCATATTTTCAAACATATTTTCAATTAGTTCATTTTGATTTTGAGTGAAATTGTGTTTTGAAACGCATAAAAAAAAAAAATCATTAAACGATGTGTTTGTACAATCAATTGAAAATTGTTCATATGTGATAAATAATTTTTTTTAAAGTAACTTGGTGGTAAAAATCATGTATCAGTGAAAGAGGATAAAATTGTGTTTGAAAACACAAAAAATGGTTTCATAAATAAATTGATTTCGAAAATTAAGTTGAAAAAATGTTTGATTAATAAATTGATTTCGAAAAGTAAGTTGAAATTGTTTGATTAATAAATTGTTTTCGAAAAGCAAGTTGAAAATTGTTTGAAAAGTAAGTTGGAAATTGTTTGATCCCCACCAAATTGATTTCGAAAATTAAGTTGAACAATTGTTTGATTAATAAATTGATTTCGAAAAGTAAGTGAAAATTGTTTGACAAGTAAGTTGGAATTGTTTGATCCCCCCCACCAAAAAAATAAATAAAAAAAAATAATTGTGGCGTTAAAACAACTATGTTCATACCTACTGAAGAAAAAGATGATGGTTGGGTTAAGAAAGCTTCCAAATACACATAGAATTTCGTTTTGCACTCATTATTTTTGAACTGTATTTTTTCACTTTTGGTCCTCTTAAACTAGGATATCATAAAACTTAAAAATAAAATTAGACCAATTTTTGAAAAGGACTTGGTTGGACTGTCTTCAGTTGGCTAGTCCAACTAGACAGTAGTCCAGCTCATTGTGAGCCTATTTTGGAGCCGTCTCCACGATTCAAAATGTGTAGGACTTGTTGAATATTCTATACCTGTAAAAAATTACATTAATTGGATATTAATAGTCATTTGATCAGATCACATTTGTGCGAACAATTTATTTTTAAAATTATAATTATTGTTGAAATAAATTTAATCTGATTAAGTGACTATTGATATCTGATCAACATTAATTTTTTTTGTAAGAATGAAGTATTTAATGAGTTTTACACATTAAACGACTCAGATTATCATATAGTTTCTTAGTGAACCTATGGAGGCCTAACAACACGCTTCAGTCTAATTCCGAACTAAGGGGTGTTTTGAGAACTTGGCTTTTAGTCATTTTTTTAGGTTTGTAGTAAAAGCTAAAAGTTGACTTTTTTATATATTTTTTTCATTTGGGAAGTTGGTTTTCAGCCACTAGTGAAATTATAATTCTATCCATGATGGGTCAAAATATGCTACATGGATAAAGTTGTAAATATTTTAAATTGAATGGGATAATTTGGTCATTTTATTATGATTCAACATCATAAACAAATATTAATTAAAAAAAACAAAAGTAACTTTTTACCAATTTTTCAAATCATTTGTCTAAGAAAATAAAAAACTTAATTAAAAGTCAAAAAATTATTTTTTATTATCTTTTCAAAATACGCCTAAATCCACTAAAGATCGAGAAGGACTAAAGGTGGCAATGAGTGACGAAAAGGAGCAACCAGGGTCTACGAAGGACTTGCCGAGGTTAAATAGAGGTTGGAGTGACCAAAAAAAGGTTGGAAGGAGCAAGTGAGAGTAGGCAGGGATTGGGGATGGGCGGGAAAAGGTAGTAGGAGTTGGAACTAACAACTGAAAATAGCTACGGTGGGTAATGGTTGGGTTGGGAGCGGGGAGGTTAGAGCTGGAGTTTTGGGAGATGGGAAATGAAATAAAATTGGAAAATATATATAAAGGTTGAAAAAAAGATGAAAAAATAGAAAGGCTTCCCTCTAGTCCATTAATGGATTGGATCATTGGAGTGTTTCTTTTGGTGCTCTTTGAAACATTTTGAGTTCATTTTGATAACTAGCCTATCATCCGTACTATGTATAAATTATGTTTATAATTATTTATATATGTGAATTGTAATTTTTAAATGTATATTTTTTTTTAAATGTCTTCTTTTTTTTATATTATATTAAAGTTTATTATTTTGATAATAATCATATGTGTTAGACTTTTCAAGGAATTAAATGTCTTTTATTTATTTATTATATTATATTATATTAAAGTTTAAATTTTGATAATAATCATATGTGTTAAATTTTTTAAGAAATTTTGTTTATCCTTGTTCTTAATGCATTAAAGTGTTATTATGAGGGATAATAATCATATGTGTTGGGACTTTTTAAGAAATTCATGTGTTGGATTTTAAAGAATTTTTTTTTATGCTTGTTTTTAATGCATTAAAGTGTTATTATGAGGGTAAAACTTAGGAGTTGAGAGAAATTAATAAATGCTAAAAAAAAAAATTTTTAAATAAAAAAATCAAAAAATTTAAATTAAGAGATTGAATCTCCCACCAAGTTTGGTATTAAAAATTTCTTTTTGCTTAATATATTATATAGATTCCGTTTGGTTTAAAATTAACTACTGTGTCAATAGATTATTTATATAAAAAATTATATTAATTGAATATAATTATTTACATGGTTTAATCGCATTATGTTTTAAGAAACTGAAATACAAGTATGTATTAAAAGTCAAATTCAATTTTAACATATTTTAAATCACATCATCTTTTTATTTTTTTATAATTTTTTTTTAAAAAAAATTAAAGAATCAACTTTTAACCAACTTTCTAAAAAATCCGTAATAAAAAATAAGCCATCTATTTTCTTTAGATTAATATAATTCAAACATGTAATTATTGATATTTGATTAATTTTTTTTTAATAAATATTCCAGTAAAAAAATACTAAAATTTAAAACGATTTACATCACCAAGACAAACTGAATGAGCCCGCAAAACACCAAATTGGGCCTATGCCAAAATTTTGAGAAATTCTATTTGCATCTAGAAAATCATTAAGTACCGCTAATTTTTTAATATATTCTATTAAACTATTTAAGGTTATAATTTACTCTCTATATACTTTGTATTTTTTCTTAAATTATCTTCCAAGATACACCCAAATAATAAATAAATCAAAAATCACAAATTACACCGCTTTAGAAATTTTTTTTTTTCTCCTCTCTCTCTCTCTCATAACCCTAACCTATCCGAAAAGAAGAGGAGGGCCGAACAGAGACGAAACAGAAAATTCACTAACCAATCCTGAGCCCACCACAATATATATGTACTTTATCATCCATTAACGCAAAAAATATGTATTCAAATCCAATCAATTTCCATCTCTGCATATCACTCTTATAGTCCCTATCAAACAACAACAACAACAACGAAAGATGGAAGGTGAGATCAAGAACTTGATTCAAGTATAGTTCTCAATCAAAGCCTCTATTTGTTCATCAACCAAAGACGTTTGTTTCTTGGATGTCATAGGATGCAAAAACAAGATAATCTTCTAAACATTTATCAACTTCAAAGTTCAGATACAACCACTCAAAATGACAAAAGTAAAATATCTATATAATAATAATATTAATGATAATAGTGAGTTTTTATAAGGAAAATTAGAGTGAAAAAAAAGATAGAGAGAAAATAATTGAAATTTAATAAATAAGTTGAAGAGAGTTGAATTTGAATATATTATGAGAAAAAAAAATTATATTAAAATTTAATATATATTATTTTTATTAATAAATTTATATTAGAATAAATTTTAATTGAAAATATTAATTTAAAATTTTTAATGAGGTACTAAAGTTATTATTTGATGCAAAATTTGCTCTTTACTATTATTAGCAGCAGTGAACAATTGGGCACCACTTTGTGGACACTTTTGCCCTTTTACCCTCGCCGAAGGCATCGTTTGACTTCTACAGCAAACGAAACAGAAAGATAGCACTACTTAAACAAACCCTGTAACCTTTAACATCATCGTTCTTATTCTAGTCTTCTTCCTTTTTTCACCCACTTGTGTGTTTTCTCTGCTTGATGGTAGTTCAGTCATGGCGGTCGAGCTAGCAATGAATTACACAACTCATAGCTTCATCTCTCAACTCGAAGAAAACGCTGTCGTACAAGAGGCTGCCTCTGGCCTCGAAAGCGTCAATAAATTCATAAGACTTCTCTCTCAACAACAACAACAACAAGAGGGTCTATCGTCGGCTGATTCTGAGCTCAGATCTTCCATGGCGTTAGAGATCGATTGTAGAGCTGTTGCTGATACGGCTGTCAACAAGTTCAAAAGGGTTATTTCTCTTTTGGGTCGGACGCGAACCGGCCATGCTCGGTTCCGAAGAGCTCCTCTGATTTCGCCCCCAAATCGAATCAATGAAGTTTCTGAAACTAGGGTTTATTGTCCAACCCCAATTCAGCAAGTTCCTCTTCAGTCTCACCACCACCACGATCAATTCGTGATGGGGAAGAATGGAGGAGTTGAAATGAAGGATGTGGCTTCCAAGACCATCAATTTCTCGTATTCGTCGCCGGTGATTTCGTCGTTGACGACCGGTGATACGGATAGCAAGCAGCCTTCGTCGTCGGCGTCGGCGTTTTTGATTTCCAATCTGTCTCAGGTCTCCTCGGCCGGAAGACCACCGCCGTTGAAGAGGAAGTGCAGTTCATCGGAAAACGCCGCCTCCGGGAAGTGCAGCGGTGGCTCCGCCGGCCGATGCCATTGTTCCAAGAGGAGGTCTGTTCTCTCTCTCTCTCTCTCTCTCTCATGTGGGTTTGATTTTGATTTTGATTTTGATTTTGATTTTGGATTTGTGGAATCAGAAAGCTGAGGCTGAAGAGGGTGGTGAGAGTTCCGGCGATAAGTGCAAAGATGGCGGACATACCGCCGGACGATTACTCATGGAGGAAGTACGGCCAGAAACCCATTAAAGGGTCTCCGCATCCAAGGTACGCAAATGGCTGAGTCGACTGGGTTTGGTAATTTTTTTGGACTGGGTCATATGTGATAGTTGACCTTTTAATCTTCAAAGTTACTGTTTTAGTCTTTGGATATAGTGTGATGACTTTATGGTAAATTACAACGAGTAACCTCCTTTTAATTTTTTTTTTAAAAAAAAAAAATTATACTATCATTTATTATAATTAATTTTTCTTAATTCCTTGGTCTATGGATGAAAAATGAGATTGTTTTATATTAAAATATAAATTTTAATTTTGATTTATAATAGAAGAATTATAACTCAGTGTAATTTTGTAATTTTTTTAAATTTATAATTTTTTTCATTAATCTATAAATATTTTACAAAATTTGCACCGGTATGTAATTTTTCTTATAAAAAAATAATGATAATACTACATATAGTAATTAGTATATTAATTAAAATATTAACATATGTTATGATATTATTATTAATTTCATCTATTATATAAATTATAAATATTTAAAATTATATCATATTATCTATTAACACATTAATTAATAAATCAATCGATAGATATGGGATTATTCAAAAAGTGAAAAAAAGATAAAGAAGATTAACACTGCAGCGTGGAATCCACTAAAAACATGTACCCACAAGAATTTCCTTCCTTTTGTGAATGTGTGCCTTATTTTCCACTGACATATTATTCTACCAAGAAAAAATTATATTTGAATATAATTACGATAAACTCGTCAAGCTTATTATATTTATATATATATTGGAACTTTATTTTAGGATGGGTTTGGTTGTGAGAGAAGACTGACTACATGAATATTTACATAATAAAAAAGATGATAAATATTATTTTAAGAATATTTATTTATTTTTTAGAATATAAATGTAATTTAAATATAGAACTACTAATGTCTTATCATATTATTTTTTTTTATAAATATTTTATTTAATAAATCTTAAAAAATAAACTATTTACGAAGCTCAACTAACCCCGCCAAAAGTGTTAAATTTCTTGGTGGATCAACAAAAACGCAACAACACGGTCGACACTAAGTGCCCTTTTGGGAAGCTGGTAAAAAGCCAGCTTCCAGCTTTTTACCAATTTTGAGTCACATCACCTCTCACAAAACCAAACCACAAAAAGACAAAACAGTCACATCACCTCTCACAAAACCAAACCACAAAAAGACAAAATAGCCAAAAAGCCAGCTTTTTACCAACTTCCCAAAATGGGCCTAAAGAGAAGCTAAGATAAATAAACACGTACGGATACTGATTTTAACTGATTTGAGGCATCCTTTGGGAAGTAATAAAAATTTAAAAAATTATAATTTATATCGAAAAGTTAAAAATTTTCTTTTATCTCTATATTTTACACTTTTTTTTTTTTATAAAAAATTAAAAAATTATTCTCTACATATAATTTTTTTTTACTTTATATTTTAATTAAAAAATTATTAAAATAGTGTATTGTCAAACGAGACCTTCTCCGAGTAATGAGTCGACTCGTATGCTAATGTAAATTGTTTCTGGGATAATTGTTTGGAAAAAAAACAGGGGATACTACAAGTGCAGTAGTGTGAGGGGTTGCCCAGCACGAAAACATGTGGAAAGAGCTTTGGATGATCCAACGATGCTGATCGTCACCTACGAAGCCGACCACAATCATTCTCTCTGTGTTGCTGAAACATCTGGTCTCATTTTAGAGTCTTCTTAAAACTGTCAATTGCACAAAAAAAAAAAAGTGTTTTTACTTGTGTGAAACTAGGAATGTGTTGTAGATTATTACTACTATTATTACTAGTTAGGTGAGTTCAATGACTCAGCTCTCTCTATCTCCATTTTAGTGGGTTTAATAGTTTATTCCTTGTACGACACTGGATTCTCTGCTTCTCTCTTTCTCTTTCTGTTTCTCTTTTTCTCTGTCTAAATTACTGTGAATCAATTAACAATTCAAAGAAAAAGCAAAGAGAGGTGGTGGGTTTGGTAACATGGTGCAAAGAAAGATAGTGGGCTATATTCTCTCTCTCTCTCTCTCTCTCTCTCTCTCTGTTGTTGTTTTTTTTTTTTTTTTTATAATTTTCTTATTGGTTGCTTTTATCTTTGGGTTCTTGTCTTTGGATGCCAACTTGCCAAGTTTTACTTTTATAGTTGATTATTTAGTCATCATCACTACAGCTTTTTTTTTTTTGGAAACAAAAATGGAGATGAGTGAAGAGAAAGGAAAGGAAAAGGAGAAGGAAAGGGTCAAATTTCAAAATAAAATGATGGCCGACGACATGGGGTGGAAGATGTCGTGTTTGAGAAGGTTGACCAAACAGGGGCTTGGTTGTTGGGGACGGCTAATTCACCACAATTCCATACTTTTTTTTTTTCCTCAAAAAAAAAAAAAAAAAAAATCATTTAATTATGACTTATATATTTGACAATTGTGGAAAATTTTGATTTTTTTAATTAGGTTTATCTTTGTTTAGTAACTGCTTAAAAAGTTTTTTTTAAATTTTTTTTTGTCTTTAATAAAAAAATTTAAAAATTTCATTAAAAGACAAAAAAGAAGCCAAAATATTTTTTAAAAAAAAATCAACTTATGCAAACTTTTCTACTAACAAAAAAGCTAGTTTTTTTAGAATTTGTTAGATGCATTAATTTTTTAAATAATTTTATCCTAAAAAAAATAAAAATAAAAATAAGTGAAAAATCTATGGTCAAACCCAACCTTGCTTGGAGAGAGAGGGTGGGTTTAAATTTTACTTTATACATACATAAAACAGATAGAAAAGAGTTGTGGTTATAATTTTTATACAAAAAAAAATTATTTAAAATAATATTATAATGATATTTTAAAAAATTATAGAATTACAAAATGTTACATCATTTTTTGTATGATAATCTTATATAAAAAATATATATTTACAAAATTATCCTCTATATTAATGTATTTTGTTTTTGTTTGTTTGGCAAATGGGTATACTTATTTTTGACAAATTAGTTGAGTGGCTTCAAGAAGACTGATGAGTGGTGTGAAAGGGCTTGAACCCCACTCTAATCAATGTGGGAAATGAATGTGGCAAAGTCAAAATGGGGGTGTGGTGGAGTTAAAATACATTTGTGAGGGGTCTACAATGCCATTCTCATTTGTTGTTGCTTTGTCCTTAGCCTTTCGCTAATGTCAACTATTCCACGTAAAATGGTCCCCTTTAGTCATACATCATTGTCACATTCACGGGACTATTTAACATGAGTTGAAAGGAGAATTTTTCAATTAATTCTCTTATTCAAAGTTGTGGATAAGATATCAAGTTGTTCAAAACCACTATGTCATTAATAGTTTTAGGATAGTTTGAAAAATGGGTTAGTTTTTTAATTTTTTAGTTATTTTAGGTCTCATTTGGGAATATGTTTTTGTAGTAATTTTTTGATTAAAATGTGATGTAAAAAAAATTAGTATGTTTGAGATAACTTTTTGACTTTTTACGAAAAGATGTGCAAAAAGTAGAGAGAAAAGAGAATCTTTGATTTTTTGGTATGAATTGTTGGCTTTTTGTTTTTTTTAATAACTTTTTGACTTTTAGACTAAAAAAGTCATTTGCTAAACGAGGAAAAGTTTCGTTTGAAAATAATTTTTTGGTTTTTTTGACTTTTTGTTAGAAAAAAAATGTAATAATTATGAGTTGGATGTGATATTTTGTCTTATTGGACTAAAAAATCTATTTTATCTTTTTATAACTAAAATAGTCCTAAACCCAACCCAACCCATCTTCCCAAATGAAACCTTAATCAATTATGATTGGATAATTTAATTTAAGTGAAACTTGAGATCTTATATTTTCTCCACTTCAATAAAGCCGATTTGAAGTAACATCTCGAACTCATTTAACACTATGCTTTGTGTTATATTAGGTAAGGCCCACATGTCTTTCATCATAAAATGCAATGTAACCATAATTTATCAAATATTAAAGTGTCTTAAATTTTTGGAAAATTTATTAGAAAATTATTTTTCAAGTATTTGTATTTTAATTAGTCTATAAAATATTCTTATATTCTAATAAGTCCTATTATTTGGACATTTGATCTATCAAATCCTAATTCTTATATTTAAGGTATTTTATAGACATTTTTATCATTACAAATATTTTTTGAACGGTTAGCAATTTGATAATTTACAATGTAAATATTCACACTGATGTGTGAATGTTCACATTGACAATGTGAATATTTATATTGATGGTGTGAACATTCACATCACGAAATATTCATAATGTAAATGTGAATATTATTAGAAGTATTTTGGTAACTATGTCACTCATAGAACTTATTGGAATATAAAAAAATAATGTGGATTAAATGAAATATAAATAGGTGAAAAGAGATTTATGAAAAAGTGTCCTCAAAATTTTTACTGTAAATTTAATTTTTTTGCCCATAAGTGATTGTGTGGGTTAAACACAATTGGAACCTTTTCTTCTTTTCCTTTTGTTTTCGCTGTCTCATTTTTCCTTGTATCTTTCTTCTTGTCACTTATCTGTTAATCTCGTCGCCACTATCTCTAATCCATTGCAATATCTATCTTTTTGTCTTTAATGCCTTTCCTATTTTCACCGTTACCACCCCAACCAACCTTTTACATTTCTTCTCCTTTATCTCTACCATCACCATCGCTTTGTCGTCATGAGCCCTTACAACAAATTGAATTTAACTCATTATTTCATTTTATTACAAAAGAAGTGATCAAATTATATCGGTAATAGTGTTGGCATTGCAAAGAGTGAGAATGGTCGCCAAGTATTAGCAAATGAGAGTTGTTGATGTTGTAGAGGTTATGGTTGGTTGGTTGCATAGTTCTAAATATCGGCGTGCACGTCTTAGGCCGATTATCTTAGGAAAATCATGTCACCGATTCGGATCTGACCAGATATCTGCGGTGAGAATCAAATTCACACCGTAGCGTCCGAGTCCGCTCCATAGCGGCTGAAACCGATACATTGCGTCTGGTCCGATCTGACTTGGTTTTTGCCGCAGACGGATGAAATGAAGCAGAGAAACTCCGTCTCGGTTTTGGATTGCTGGTCTTCGCTAAAGTGGGAGGTCGTGATGTTCTTCAGCGAGGTCGTCATGTTCTTCGGTATAAGGTTCACGACGAGGTCGTGATGTTCTTCCTCGGCTTCCGGCGTGTTTTAGAATGCTTTCTGGGTCGTGCGCCGTTGAAGCTTTAAGGCTACAGCAGCAACCTAGGTACTGACTACTGAGTATGTCTTTTATATCCATATTTTATTAATTGTATATTGATAGTTTTGGGCCCAAATATTTTACTCAAGATAGTTGGTGGGTTGTTTTGGACAATCGTGGGCCACTGAATATGTCTTTTATATTCATATTTTATATGAATGTATATTGATAGTTTTGGGCCAAAATATTTTACTCAAAATAGTTGGTGGGTTGTTTGGACAATTGTGGCCCATATGTTTCTTCAACCAACTCGTGGGTCTAGTTGGTATACTGTTGTAGTTTTATTTTAAATGGTAGATAATTGAAAGTTATAATTGAGATTAAAATAAATATATATCTTTTAGTTAAAAAAGAGTTAAAAGTGTCCTTATATATGAAAATTTTGATTAAAATATGACAAATTAAGGTTAAAAGAGTCAAAAAAATGTATAAAATTGAATTTCAGAAGGATTGTTAATGATTTTTAAAATTTCACGGCCGCGACACCCGATTCCCGATACGTACCGGCCGATACTCCGCGATCGATACCGTTACGTTACCCGATACTGGCATGAAGGGTGACGACAATAGGTGATGGGACTACATGGTGGTTAAAAGTGGAAAGGGACTCTAGCAGTAAGTAATTGTGGAAACTAAGAAACTGGTGGTAGAGGGTATCATTCGAGATTGTGATATTGAAAATATATAGAAAGAGTAGGAAAACTGAGAGGGAAGATTTCCATCAGGTAGTACGGCCGAGCAAAAGTGACGTCTGGCGTTACGGATTGCACGGCGCCGAGCGGATTGGGCGGTAGAAAGCGAGCGGTTTAACTTATGGCGCGACAGTCAACCGTAACCTCTGAGGCGGACCGAGGTCGCTCGTGTAGGGCGAGGTTCGCGATGGTGGTTCGCGATTTGAAGGATTGTCCGGGTGGTGCGGAGGGCGGCCGGCAGCCTCCCGGAGCCCCGTCGACTGGCGAGATTGGTAATAACGGTTGGGAGGCGATGCCATGCAGAACGGTCTATCACGAGGAACCAATCAAGGATAGCTCGGCGTAAGTGGTTAAGCTCTCGCCTGCTCCCAAGTTTTAGGCCGATCATGGTACCCCGGTTAAGGGTGCCACCTGGGCCAATGGTATGAATGAGAGGACATCTGCTCCACGAACGCCTCAATACTGTTAGACAGCTCAGTGTGTACTGGTGAAAGGACAAAACCTTTACGCGCGTGAGGTAGCGCGCGCTGCCACCTGTCTAGGGAAGGACAGCAGAGGAAGTGTGCGTACGACCTTGAGGCTGCATGGCCAGCCTAGAAATAGGGGGGAGAGACGGACGTCGGAGGTATGCGAACTCACTCTCACAAACACTCTCTCCTCATTGTCTTCTTCTTCTGTGAACTGACTTGAGCGTCGGAGGGTTTTCCGGCACGCCACCGCCGGGCAGCTCACCATTTTTGTGTTGCAGGGATAGACGCCATTACCGGAAGCTTGACGTTCAAGGCGTACGGAGAGCTAAGGATATTTCGCCCCTGTACAATTGGCGCCGTCTGTGGGAAGTCTTTCATACTTAACTCTTGTCCTTCGAGCTTCTTCGACCATTTCCATGGCCAACAACGATGAAGTTCCGTTGTCCGTCGTCAATGGTGTCACTCCAGAGTATGTGCGAAGGAGAGAAGGCCCCCCTAATGTTCCAACCATGGCGGGCCTGGAAACCACTTCGCGAGGAGCGCGCGACAAGCGTGGGAGGAGTTCAGATCGTTCACGAGTCACGAGGTCGCCGTGGGGGAGTCTGTGAGGCGCTGCGGCACAAACTTAAGGATCATGAGGCCCTCATTCGTAAGATGGCGGCGGGGATGGAGCTTCTGAAGTGCCAAGTAAAGGGGAAGGGTATTGCTGGAGAGGGCAACCTCAGTGAGCGCACCCCCTCCCCTCGTTCCAGTAGTCGCCACCAGCGGAGGACTCATTCAATCTCCATCACCAGGAACTATGGGGTTGGAGATTCCGACCAGCGAGAGGGTAGATCCATTACTCGCGACAACACCTATCGCCCTTCACGCCCGTCATCCACGTCGCGATACTCTGCCTCCTCCCGTTCCAGAGACCTCAGGGACGTGCTGGAGGAGAGAGCGCGCCGTCGGGAGGTTCAGAGGGTGCCGGCGCTCCAGAGATTGAGTGCCCCGGCTTCGTTGCGATGAAGAAGTGATGATGCGGCCCGAAGCGTTCCAGCACCTTTGGTGGACAAAGTGGCGAGGCTTCTGACCACGCCATTGTCCCCAGAGATTGAGAGCACCCCACTCCCTGCCAGATTCCACCAACCAAAATTCACTTTGTACGACGGCAAGACGGATCCGTACATGCATGTGAGTCATTACCGGCAAGTAATGGCGGGGCACCGATGGAACGATGCCTTGATGTGTCTCATATTCCCAGCAAGTCTGGGAGAGCTTGGCTTGAAGTGGTTCGAAAGGCTCGGGAGAGTATCGAGGATGGCGACAATTAGCGGAAGCCTTTGTTACCAGATTCAAGACTAACACTCGAACGCTGAAGGAGGTAGACCATCTTCTAGGCGTCAAGATGGAGTCTGGGAGTTCACTGAAGGCTTACAATGCGAAGTACTGGAAAACTTACAACGAAATTCTCGACTGCCCTACCAATTTGGCGATCACTCAATACAAGAAGGGTCTCCCAGTCGGACATAGGTTGCGAGATTCACTCACGATGCATCAGCCGACCACCATGGAATCTTTGATGCAGTGGATTAACGAACACATTCGTGTGGAGGAAGATGTCGCCTCTATGACCGAGAAGGATAATCCGGTCGGGGTGGACAAAAGGGTAACAGGGAAAGTTCACTCGGTCGGGCAGGAGGAAAACCGCCCTAATGACCGACCAAAAGATCAGCGTCGAGGGACCGGCCAAAATGACAAAAACGGAGGCCGCAGAAATGACCGGGCTGATGCACCCCGCGACGCAGCAGAGGATGCCAAGAGAAAATTAAAGGCGCGGACAGGGATTACCACGATCTTCAAAATTCCCATCTACCGCATTTTGAGCGAGATCCATGGGAGCCTTTGTCCGATTGGCCGGCCAAGCTAGGTCTTGTGAGGCTTCAATCCAAAGTATCGCTGCACCTTTCATGAAGAAAGGGGGCACCGAACAGAGGATTGCTTGTAGCTCAAACAGCATTTGAAGGAGTTGGTGGCGGCAGGGCATCTTGACCAATATATTGATGGAAGTCAAGGCGCCGGATGAATGACGAGCCAAACGGAATGGCCGCCCTAGAGGTGCCCCCACAGAGTGTGATCAACGTCATCCACGGCATCATTGAACCAGCAAGGGTCTACGAGCTGAGAGGGATGATCAAGAAGGCCAAGCACATGAGGGAAGTGCTCGGTCCAGCCCGCGGTAAAGAGAGGAAAAACCGAGGAGAAAGACGTCCTTTCGTTCTCTACCAAAGACCTGGAAAGGGTGCAGATGCCGCACAATGACGCTTTGGTGGTGACCCTTCGCGTCAAAGATTTCGATATCAAGAGAATATTGATCGACCAGGGGAGTTCGGTCGAGATAATGTACTATGACGCGTTCAAACAAATGAAGTTGGAGGACAAGGATTTGGCTCCTGCAACATCTCCTCTAGTCGGCTTCAACTCGCAACCAGAATGGCCGATTGGAAAGATTATCTTGCCGGTCAAGGCGGGGTCGGTTGTGAAGCAAGTAGAGTTCTGGGTGCTCAAAGTTCCATCGACTTACAATTTGATTCTGGGCAGAGGTTGGTGCAGCGCCATGCAACGATTGCTTCAACTTTCCATCAAGTCATGCGCTTCGCACCCAATGGGCAAATAGAAATGCAGGGAGACGGTGATGGCCAAAGCGATTCGTTGCGGTAAATGGCGAGCTGACCAAAAGGTTTTGTTCAGATGATCGAGGGGCGAGGAAAGGAAGTCCTTGAAGACGTGGGCAGAAAGGCCGAGGAAAAGTCAGTCGAAGATTTGGTGGAAGTGTGCATCGACGAGAAAGATCCGACTAAGTTCTTCCTCCTGGGATCGTCTTTGTCCAGCGCTAAACGGTCGGATTATGTCAACTTCTTGGTCGACAACTTGGAAGCTTTCGCATGGACGCCTTACGATATGCTTGGTGTCGATCCAAGTTTTATCTGCCACCAGTTGAATGTCTTCCCCAACGCGCGGCCGGTCATACAAAGGACACGCCGTTCAGCCTTGCACCATGCTGAAGTGGTGGCAGAAGAAGTGAAGAACCTGTTGGAAGCCGGGGCCATAGAAGAGGTGCAGTACCCTCGATGGATATCTAACACAGTGGTGGTTCCTAAGAAGAACGGCAAGTGGCGAGTCTGCGTGGATTACAAGACTGTCAACCGTGCGTGCCCAAATGATAGCTTTCCTCTCCCTCGAATTGACCAGCTGGTGGACTTAATCGCTGGCCATCAGAGGTTTAGCTTCCTGGACGCATATCGCGGTTATCACCAAATAGCCATGTACGAACCGGACAGAGAGATCACGTCCTTCACCACCCCCAGAGGCTTATACTGCTACAAGGTCATGCCGTTCGGACTGAAGAACGCCGAGGCAACCTTTCAGCGGATGGTGACAAAGATGGTCGCTCCTCTCTTGGGCCGAACTATGGAAGCCTATATCGACGACATAGTGGTAAAAAGTAAGGAGAAGTCTCAGCACCTCACCGACCTAGCAGAAATGTTTGCCATACTCAAGCGCCACAAGCTCCGCCTGAATGCCTCTAAGTGCGCCTTTGGGGTGGGCACTGGGAAATTCCTAGGTTTTTTGGTCACAAACCAGGGAATTGAGGCCGACCCGTCACAAATTAAGGCAATACAAGAGTTGGAGCGCCCTAACTCCACGAAGGACGTGCAACATCTTGCCGGGATGGCGGCCTTTGAAACAGTTTATCGGTGGGTCTTCGGATCGTTCTGAGAGCCCTTCTTCAAAACTTTGAAATCCAAGTTCTTTTGGGATGAAGAGTGCGACCGTGCTTTGGCGGACTTGAAAGCGTATCTCTCTTCAATACCTAATTTGGTTACACCTCAGCCTGGCGAGGAGTTATGTCTCTACTTAGCGGTCTCTCAACATGTGGTGAGCGCTGTCCTAGTCCGCGCTGAGGGGATTCAACATTTGCCCATTTTTTATGTGAGCAAGACTCTGCTCCTAGCCGAAACGAGATATCTCCCCTTGGAAAAATTGGCGTTGGCTCTCATGATGGCGTCTCGAAAGCTGGCACACTACTTTCATGCCCATACAATAGTAGTGTTAACCGAGTTCCCGCTCAAGGTGCTCTTCGAAAAAGCGGACTTCACTGGGAGGATTCTGAAATGGGCCGTGGAATTGGGTCAATACGACATTAAGTTCCGACCGCGCACCGCAATCAAAGCCCAAGCCCTTGCAGACTTTGTGGCGGAATTTGCCCCAAGAACACATCCAGTCTGTCCGGTTGATTTGGTTGATGCGGATTTAGCACAACCCAGGGTTCTGGCAACAGAGATATGTGATGGCTCGCGAGCGGAAGAAGAGGAAAGCTTGACCGAAATAGCAAGGACCGACGACTCATCGAAAGAAGGACCCAGTAAAGACGTGCTAGGAGACCAGATTGAGCCTACCAGAGATTTGGAATTGAGAAGCTCCCAGAATCCGTCTGATAGCTGGAAGCTGTTTCTCGGCGAGATGTGGAAGTTGTTCGTCGATGAGGCGTCTAATAGGCATGGGGCTGGGCTGGGAATTGTGCTAACTTCGCCAGATGGGCTGGTTATTGAGCAAGCAATTACGCTCGGCTTCACAGCATCCAATAACGAGGCGGAGTATGGAGCCCTCCTCGTCGGTCTAAGGAGCGCTCTGAGAATGAAGGTCACAGCCCTTATGGTGTTCAGTGACTCAAAGCTGGTGGTCAATCAAGTCTCAGGGAAGTATGAGGCCAAAGATGTAAGAATGGCCAAATGTCGGTATTTGATGCGGCGGAAGTCAAGTTCGATGCCATCGAGTTGAAGCGAGATCGGCAGCGAAGAAAGCAAGTAGATGAATTGGCCGGTCTCGCTTCCACTCAGACAACCTTTCCCAACCCCTTGATGATTGAATTTTTACCCCGGCCAAGCATTGAGGAACCAGAAGCAACCGAGGTACTCTGCACCGACTTGGGCCCTTCCTGGATGGACCCCATCATCGCCTTTCTGAAAGATCGAATTCTACCAGAAGAAAAGAAGGCGGCTCACAAAATCCGGGCAAAGTCAGAGCGGTTTTGGCTCTCACCTTCCGGAGCCTTATACAAGAAATCTTTCACGGGGCCGTACTTGAAGTGTGTCCACCCCTCTAAGGTGGAAGCCTTCCTCTATGAGATCCATGAAGGCATCTGCGGCAGCCATACTGGGGGTAGATCTCTAGCCTACCGAGCAATCTCGCAGGGTTATTGGTGGCCATGCATGCAGGCGGACGCGCAAAAATACGTTCGCCGATGTGAAAAATGTCAGAAATTTGCTCACCAGATCCACCAGCCAGCAAGGGAGTTGCTCTCACTCACAAGTCCTTAGCCGTTCGCACTTTGGGGATTAGATATTGTTGGACCACTCCCAGTTGCACCGGGCAATCGCAAGTTCTTCATCGCTGCCACTGATTACTTCACCAAGTGGGTGGAGGCCGAGCCACTGGCAACCATTAAGGAGAAGGACGTTAAGAAATTTGTATGGCAGAATGTGATCACTCGCTTCGGCATACCCAGGGCGCTCATCTCAGACAATGGCACTCAATTCGATGGGAAACTCTTCCGCGGATTTTGCGAAGAGTTGAAGATTGAATTCTACAATTCAACGCCAGCCTATCCTCAGTCGAATGGTCAAGCAGAGGCCTCAAACAAGACCATCCTGGATGGGCTGAAGAAGCGGCTAGAGAAGGCAAAGGGAAAGTGGGTTGAAGAGCTTCCTAATGTGCTATGGGCATACCGCACTACGCCAAGACGGTCGACCGGAGAAACACCGTTCGCTTTGGCTTATGGTATGGAGGCCGTCATCCCATTAGAGATTGGCATGCCAACCATCCGCTCAGAAAGTTTCCAACCAGACTTGAACAATGAGACCGTGGCACTAGAGTTAGACCTTGCTGAAGAAAGACGAGAGCGCTCATTGATCCACATAGCGGCCTATCAGCAGGAACTGTCCAAAAAATACAACAAATCAGTGCACCCAAGGCCATTCAAGGTTGGGGATTGGGTCCTCAGGAAGGTGCTTGGCAACACAGTGATCCCTGGCGAAGGCAAGCTCAGTGCAAATTGGGAAGGACCATACAAGGTAGTTGGTCTTGCTGGCAAGGGGGCATACCATCTGGAAGATTTAAATGGCAAGGCCGTCCCCAGACCATGGAATGCGGCCAACCTCAAGGCCTTTTACTTTTGAAATGTAATTTCCCTATGTTACCTAGTTTTTTAGATCTCTAGCCCTTTGGCGTGTGATGTAAGAGATGGCAATGTTTTTGTAATGAAAAATAGTCTCTTCTTGTTTTGTATTACGTTTGTCCAATGATATATCAAGGTGCAAGAGGCAATTATGGATGCCAGGGGCAAGAACCGACCTGGATGTGATCGGGCTGTTTTCCTCGGAATGGGAGCAGACTGCACAAACAGTTGCGTCTGGAGCTATGCGCATCAGGGCTGAGCTGGTTTTGCTCGCCCAGTGGGAATGTTGGCGGCATGACCAACTTGATTAAAACATTGGTGTTTTACCCAATGAAGGGGCCGAGCTGGTTTTGCTCGGCCCATCTAGCATATTGGTGAATTGTCCAATATGAGAAACGAGCTGATTTTGCTCGGCGGAATTGGCAATGCTGGTGTCTTGCCCAGCAATTATAAGGCCGAGCTGAATTTGCTCGGCCGAAAAGAAATATTGGCATATTAAACTTAAACAGGCAGGCGATTTTTGCTCGGCCGAATGGGTGTTGACAACCGAACAAGGCCAAGCGGATTTTTGCTCGGCCGAGTACAAAATATCATTTTATTAGGAAATCAAGGAATTGCAAGGTTAGGCTGACTATTTGTGCGGTCTCGCCGGCCTGCCAGTTAATTAAAATGTGAGCAAGAAATTCAAACATGCACAAGCCGAACAGAAACGACAGATGTACGAGCAAAAAGTTGCATTCCATTAATAGAACGAGTTCAGTACAAAAAGAGGCCGTAGCCTGGTTACATTTCAAAACAAAGAAAAGAAGAAAACAAAAAAAAGGCGAGCAAATGTAAGGGGAAATCCTCAGTCAAGATCAAGACTTTGTTCGGTTTCTCCAACGGCCACCCCGGGCGATTGCTCGGGCGGGTTCTCCTCGGCTTCGGCGTCAGTGCCATCCACTGCGACAACCTCCCGATCAATCATTTCATCTTCGGCATTGGGGGATGCGTCGGATAGAGTTTGCTCGGTCGGGTTCTCGGTGACAATCTGCTCAGTCTCCTTCTGGGCGGCGGCTTCTTCCTCAGCCTCCTTCCTCGCCTCTACAATGAGTTGGTTTTGGGTGGCGTTGGCATAGGCCTGCATGTAGTCCGGGATATGCGCGGCGGGGGGATGAAGGAACATGTCAGAATCACGACCAAGGCCAACTTTCTCCACGGCGGCTTTCCAGCCGCACTAGAAAAAGATGTCCTTGGTCGCCCGGACTTGACGCTCATATGTTTTCTCCCCTTGGGCGTAACCCCGGTTTTCCGCATCTTCCACGGCCTTTTCCTTCTCGGCCTGATGGGCATCGCGCGGTTGCGAGCTTCGGCGACCTGCGCCTTTGGCCTTCTTCTCGGCCTTCTTTTTATCCTCGTCGGCTCGGTCGAGTTTAGCCTTGATTCGTCGCTCGTCGCCTTGACAACCACTTGCTCGGCCTTGAGCATGTCTATCTCGCCCTTAGCACTTTGTTTTCGGTGATGGCGTCTCGGAGGCTCTGTAACAAAGAACCATCCGTCTTGGCGAGATAGTTCTTTTGTGTGGCTCGCAAACACATAATGCATCATTAGCATCCCGGCCGAGCCAAAACCGAGCACACAATTGAAGAAAAAAATGTTGAACTTACCAACACAATTGACTTTGCAATGAAGGCGGAGGACCTTGAGGTCCGGCTCGTCGTCATGATGCTTCATGGAAGGATTAGCCCTTGGTCATGTTGAAACCAAGGGTATAGTCCTTATCGGCAGAGACCGAGTCATCGGCGAAACCGTCGACCTTTGTAGTGAATCTCGGGCACCCAGACCGGGGGGGTGGCCGAGGCCTTGCCCTTGGATTTGCGGGCGAGTTGTTGTTCGGCCTGGTCCCCAAGCTCGTTGGAAGCCAGCTCGGTGGAATCTTCGTCCACGAGGCTCTGGCCGGCTTTGTCCTTCTTCACCCTTTTCTTGGGCCGACCAGCTTGTTGTTCGCTGGGGAGGGCCAGCACGGCTTCTGTTTGCCCGGCGGGGGTAGAGGATGTTCCCCCGGTTGCCTCTGGAGGCTGGGATTCCCCTTCATCTCCAGTAATCATGGCCTTGATCGCCCTTATCTTCACCATTTCTTGCTTGGCGGTTGTTGGAACTAGTCTGATCGGTGGCAGAGTTGGATCGGGTTCTGGGGATGGCGCACGCAGAAAGTCAGTGACTTTGCTTTTGCGCGGTGCTTGGTAATGGTATGTTTGTTCGAAACCGAGTAGGACCGATGCTTCTCTCTCCTCGGCTGGGTGTCGAAGTAGAGCTCAGATGGCCTCCTGGTTGGCGTACTGATAGCCCGCTGCAAGGTTCTTATCTGCAGAAAAAAGACAAGTGTCAGACCGGTGCAAAATAGCAATAAAGAAATGCAGTGAAGAAATAATACGGTCGGCCGGGCTCCTTACCAGCACTACCCCTGTTTTTCCTAATACGCCAGCCCGGTATGGGTGCCTCTAGGTCTTCGTAACGACCGGACACCCACAGGAAGTCATCATCGTTTGTCTCTTTGTCCGGGTTGCCTTCGACGAGCTTTGCTCGGCCCTTTTTGACTTTGAGGTACCAGCAAAGCCCGCTCTTATTTCTACTTAGACTGTATTGGTGGAAAATCTCAGCAAGGCCGAGGTTAAGACCGAGCCTCCGGTTCAGTTCGGCGACCCCGTTTATTATCTTGTAAGTGTTGTTGGAGACTTGGCTCGGGCAAAGCTTTGTCTGCCTCAAAAACTCGCAGATCAAAGGTTGCACGGGGAAGCGCAGCCCTCCTTCAACAATTGATACGACCGTGAAGGGGCACCGGTCTAAGTCCCCCCATGGCGTATCTCCCTTCTTAGCGAGCTCTAAGATCACGTCGTCAGGGATGTTGTACTCCTCTCTAAATTCCGCCATGGCACCGGGCGAGCTAACCTTATAGCAGTATTTCCCCATCTATTGTATCTCGGTCTTATTTGCTATATGGTATCTCGGTCAAAAATGTGTAGTGGCTGCTCGGACTTTGAGCTCCACCTACAATAATGCTGGATTAGACGGTCCTACTCGTTCTGCATATTGAAAAATAAGCCCAAGGGTTAGCACGGCATATATTGCGCGGCCACTATTAGAAATAGCTCTGAAATGTTCTAGGTGTTTGGCCGGCCTTCCACCTACCTCGGCCCATCAGGATGGCTGATTTAGCCTTCTCCTTTTTTGGTGCTGGTTTTTACTCGATCTAGGAGTTTTTGATCGGTTCGGTTCTAATGGAGGTTTTAGCTCGGTCAAGCCCGGATCAAGGTATTGGCTTATGATTTCAGGCCTTTAGCCCGGTTAAACCTATCTGCCGATCTAAGGTGTATATAGCTCGGTTGTGACCTCATACGAAGCCACAAACAGTTTTTGCTCGGTGTAAATCCTTCCATCGGATCTAAATGAGCCTTTTGCTCGGTCTAACCCAGTATTCATCTCATTCATCCAGTTCTTCCTAGTTCTTGGTTCGTTCGTTCTACCTAAGGAAAGGCAAGGGCACGAAGGCCCCCTCTTCTCTACCGTTTCCATTTTCCTAGGGTGGCAAGACCTAGGCAAGGAAAAAACAATCCCAATGGTCCTAAACAAAAAAGAACGTGAAGAATAGTGGGACAAAAGTGAAAAACACGCTTGAAGAACTTGAAAACAGAAACTGAAAATGCAATGGTGGGGAAAACCTTACCAGAAAACGAGGGTGGGCCTTGGAAAACTCGACTGCAACGGTGATTGGAGCTCGAAGACAGCAAAGACAGAAAGGGTGCAAGAGCGTTGGAGGCTAGGGTTTGGAGTCGAAGATGGAAGATGGAAAAGTGAAGGGATAAAACCCTTCGAATAGGGTTTAAAGAGTGGGGGGAAACCCAAACGGCTGCGCCGTTTGAATTCTGCGCGTGCCAGACGGCTGGCTGCACGACCCAATGGCCTGGTGACACGTGGCACTGGCAACGCGGCTGTCAGTACGGTTGTACGACCTTTGATGGGACAGCGGTGGTAATCGCCGGCCAATCGAGATTGCTCGGCGACGGAAGTGTTCCCGATTCAACCATTGCACAGTGGCAAACGTCGCTCTATTCTAGCTCGGCCTGGCGAGGGTGCAGCTCGATCATATCTCGGACACGTCGGTAAACCCAATCACGATAGCTCGGATGGGTTTAAGGGGCAATTGAGAGGGAAGATTTCCATCAGGTAGTACGACCGAGCAAAAGTGACGTCCGGCGTTACGGATTGCACGGCGCCGAGCGGATTGGGCGGTAGAAACGGCCGAGCGGTTTGGCTTGCGCGGCGACGAGGTCAACCGGTAACCTCCTGAGGGCCGGACTGGAGGTCGCTCGTGTAGGGCGAGGTTCGCAGTGGTGGTTGCGACCGAGCTGAAGGATTGTCCGGGTGGTGCGGAGGACGCGGCCAGGCCGGCAGGCCTCCGGCCGTCCAGCCTGTGACCGAGATTGGCAATAAAACGGTTGGAGGCCGGCATGCCTCGCAACCGGTCTATCACGAGGAACCAATCAAGGATAGCTCGGCGTAGGTGGTTAAGCTCTCGCCTGCTCCCAAGTTTTAGGCCGGTCATGGTACCCCGGTTAAGGGTGCCACTTGGGCCAATGGTGTGAAGGAGAGGACATCTGCTCCACGAACGCCTCAATACCGTTAGATAGCTCAGTGTGTACTGGTGAAAGGACAAAACCTTTACGCGCATGAGGTGGCGCGCGCTGCCACCTATCCAAGGAAGGACAACAGAGGAAGTGTGCGCACGACCTTGAGGCTGCATGGCCAGCCTAGAAATAGGGGGGAGAGACGGACGTCGGAGGTACGCGAACTCACTCTCACAAACACTCTCTCCTCATTGTCTTCTTCCTCTGTGAACTGACTTGAGCGTCGGAGGGTTTTTCCGGCACGCCACCGCCGGGCAGCTTACCATTTTTGTGTTGCAGGGATAGACGCCGTTACCGGAAGCTTGACGTTCAAGGCGTACGGAGAGCTAAGGATATTTCGCCCCCGTACAAAAACATATAGAAAAGGAGTTGTGATTACAGTAAGGGTGGCACTTGGTAAGAGTTGTGGCTATGGTAAGAGTAGTAGAGAGGCAGTGGAGTAAATAAGAAGATAGAAGAATGGTAGTGGGGTGAGGGAGATAAAAAGAAGAAAAGAGACGGTTGAATGTGAGAATGCAATAAGATATGGGGTTAATAATCTGCTAGGAAAAATACAAGAATTAGGGATGGCCACAGGGTAAGTTTGGAGCGGGTTTGCCATTCCTTGCCTCTGCCTTCGTGGACAAACTCCACCCCTGCCCCCGCTTACGCCCCACGCTCACTACGAGTAGAATTTTTCAACCCCACCCCCGCCCCCGCGGATATCCGACCACATTTCACATAGTTAAAAAAAAAGAGAATATTTAAATCCTTGGCACACAAAATAATTTTTCTTGTTTCCATATATATATATAGTGAGACTTATAGGATTATTATTTATTTATATTTAAACAAAACCACAAACTTTTAATATTATTTTCTTATATCTAATTATATTATATAGATACATATATATATATATATATTATTAATTATATCGGATCGGGTTTGGATCGGGAAAAGTGATATCCGTCTCCCACCCCACATAAGTATCAGGACGGGATAAAATTTGCCCCATTCTGTCGGGTATAGGCGGGCCCCCACAGATCGGATAAAAATGGTCATCTCTAACAAGAATGTGGAAAAGGATGTGAGGATAATTTATATCATATGTATTATACATTTTTTTGGGATCATTTTATGTTAAAGTTAATTTTAATATTTGATAAATGTATAAAACATCAAGGATAAAAAAGTAATTTCATGCTCCCATTTAACTTCCATGTTACTGTTATTAGATAGATTAAAGGCTGTTTTGGTATATATAAAAAATAATAATAAATTATAAAAATGTCAAAAAATCACTGCATAAAAGTCAATGCTTCTCTCGATCTTTCTGAACGTTTTTTTATAAAAATAAAAAAATTAACTAAAACAATTACTGCCCAAAATAACCTTAAAATTCAATATAATTTTCTCAAACTTTGAAAAAAAAAAAAAAAAAAAAAAATCATTTTGTCACCTCCAACTATAATACTTGTGTCATTTTGCCCAATGAATTATCAATTTTAGAAACTAGTACTTTAAACTAATGAAATTGTTTGACTTCATCCCAAATCATTAAAAGAAAATTGGTAATAAATTAAATTTAAGAATGGTGCAAGGCATTAGATCTAGTGAATATTTTTTATTAATGAAAAGTTCACATTTTGTGAAATAATTTGGTGAGAAGTTCTACAAGACATTTTGTTTCCAATTTTATTCCTGACTTTTTTTTATCTATTTGACTTTTCGTTGACTGTATGACTTTTCGTTGACTATCTGTTCAAATATATATATATATATATATTTTTTTAAATTTTTTATCTATCTGTTCAAGTTTTTTTTTACTATCTGTTCAAATTTTCGCCCTATCTATTCAATTTTTTTCTTAAATTCTATCTATATATTCAATTTTTTCCCTAAATTTTATTTCTCTGTTTAATTTTATATCTATCTATTTAACTTTTCCTCTTAAATTCTATCTATCTATTCAATTTTTTTTTTCAAATTCTATTTCTTTGTTTAATTTTTTTCCTATCTGTTAAAAATCTGTATCAACTTTTTTTTTGTTTATCTGTTGCAATCATTATCATCGACATCACTTTTTTTCTTATTTGTTTAATAAAGTAGTCACAAATCTTCAATTTTTTCTCTCTGTTTGTTGGTATATCCCTCACTCCTCATCTCTTTATTTATTTGAGGCTCATATTTGTGTTTATGTTAGAGAAGAGAAAGTCTTCCTACCATAGTTGCAACAACAGTTGCCCTTTAAGATAGGGCTTTTAGTATTGCCCTACCACCGCCACTGCCACTATCACTGCCACTGCCACTGCCGCCAGAAAACACATACGTCTTCAAAAACAAAATAAAAAACAACAACATATAATACCAAACCAAACCAAACCAAACCCTATCTGTTCTTCATCATCAACATGAAAAAAAAAAAAAAAAAACATATAAAAATGAACAAATCTTAGATCTTCATCATCAACAGCAAGACGACAGCGGTGGTTTAGGTATACTTCGATCTAGATCTAGATCGACCACCATGATCCCTTTGATTCCCCTCACTCTTTTCATCTCCATGTCTTTGACACTGACTCTCTTTTCTCAGCACAGATCTGATGGAAAAGAGAGAATACTAGACCTGAGAGGCAACACTGGTGACCAAAATGCTAGATCTTTGAGATGTTGGATCAAATCTCAACTCCTCCTCAGATAGACCACTGAAATCGATACATCTAGGATATTGGCGATTCGACGATGAGTATGGAGATCTCTGAAAAACGGTTGAACAATCTTTGAGAAATAGAGATGCTAAGGATGAAGAGAGAGAAAAATGGAGATCTCGTTGCTTTGACGGCGATCTTGTTGCTGAGATCGATGAAAATCTCATCATTGAGATCGACAGTGATCCGAAAGCCTAATGCCAACACCCAACGGATCTAGGAATGGCAATTTGAACCTAGCCCAACGAGGACCTGACTCCCCGACCTTGATTTGAGCGATTTTTTTCCCAAAAATATCCCTAACGGGATGGGGATGGTATTTAAAAATCAATCCCCGATTAGATTTGGGTCGGGAACAGGGATAAGTGTTCCAGTCCTGTACCCGGCCCATCCTCGTCTCCATTTTCTGTCCCATTTGTCCCCGAAGTGAAATTACTAGTTTACTCCTATATATATATATATACACATATAGTAACCAAACCCTCGTCCTCATATCTCAATTTGTGTCTTCCTCTATGTCTCTCTCTTTCTCTCTTCCCTCTACTCTCTCTCTCTCTCTCACTCTCGCATTGTTCGCAATGCCAATCGTCACTGTCCGCTACGTCGATCGGCCTCCTCCGTCGTCCATCGCCTCCATCGTCGCAGTCACTACCACCCATCGCCTCCTAATCTCTGATCGTCTTCCTTCGCCCACCATCGCCTCATCCGATCTCCTTTGTCGTCCATCGCCGCCGATCATCTACTCTCTCTCTCTCTCTCTCTCTGTGACACAGATACACAGATCTGTATGTGTGTGTATCGTCCTCCTCTATCTGTATCATCCTCCTCTATCTGTATGTGTTGATGATGCCGATCGTCCATTCTCTCTCTCTCTCTGTGACACAAATCTCAGATCTGTTTGTGTATGTATATATACATGTATATTTGTGTGTATCTGTCTATTTTTTTATTTTTTTTGGGTTTATGATCTATTGTTAATTTTGTTGATATGTTGATGTTGATGATTCTATTGATGATGATGATGTTGTTGTTGTTGATGGTGGTGTTAAAACAGATTTGGGGGGCAAGAAATTTTTAGGGTCGGGGAAACCCGATCCCCGTTAGGAGACGGGGATGGGGACAGTGGTAGGTTCCCCGTCGGGGATTGGGGTCAAGGCCAGGGCTGAAGAGATTTTCACAATCGGGGATCGGGGACGGGGACGGGGAGTGTGATCCCTGGCCCCTCCCCTCTCCGCCCTAGCTCGCCCCATTGCCATTCCTAAACGGATCAAAAGCATTAGGGTTGGGATCTAGAAGCACTAGGGTTTTTAGAGAGAGAAAACTAGAGTTAGAGAGAGAGAGAGAGAGAGAGAGAGAGAGAGAGAAGCAGAGCAGAGAGGACGAGATAGTGTTTTGAAAAATGTGTACAATATATATATATATATGTGGATGGGTAGTTTGGTCATTTTGTACAAACTTGTACTTATGAACAAAATATTTTATGCAAGCACCTTTTGACAATAGAAATTTGAATTTGGACTATTGAACAGAACGCCCAGTCAGTAATGTGTTACAATTTTTGAATGAAAGATTAAGTGGTGTGTGTGAAAGTTGGTAAAAAATTAATTTTTTTAGTTTATTTTGTCTTTTTATGGATAAAAAATGTGAGAGATAATATGACTCAAAATGAATAAAAAGCTAAAAATTGACTTTTTATTTGGTTACGAAAGCACCCCTAACTTTTCTCTTCAAATTATTTTACTTGTGTCATTTACTCCATAAATTATCAAGTTTAACAATTATAGTAAAAACTAAAAAATACAAATTGAAAATTATTTTTGAAAACTCTTAAACCAGTGTAAGACTTTGTTTGGTTTACTAATTTTTCAAAAATTATACTTAGATGGATTTTTATTTGTCTTTATTAAACTTTTTTTAAAACATTTTAGTTTGCTTTTATTTATTTTTTAAATATATCAAGATTATAAGCATCTAAAAATTTTAACAAAAATATTAAAAAAAGCGCTACAAATAAATGAAAAGAGAAACAAAAATACAGATTTTAGTTTTGTTTTCAATGATTTTTTTAATGTTGTATTCAATTTGTTTTATTTTTTATATGCATCTACAATATGTAAATCTTAAGAGTACTTGAAAAAAAAAATGACGAAAATATGAAAAAATATATATATTAAAAATAAATAAAAACTCATTTAAAGTATTTGAAAAATAAAACCAAAAAGCAAACTTTTTTTAGTTTGTTGTTAAATGCCCTCTTAGTATATTTTGTACTCCCTCCGTCTCAAAATATTAGTCCCTCTTTGGGAATATAACTTTTTTTAATTGCATAATTATTTTTAGAAATATTAATTTTTCAAAATTACCCTTTGATTGTATATTTTTTTTGGGGAATATCAATTATCAAAATTGAACTTTTTGTGTTGTTAATAAATTTAAAAGAAGTGCAAAATATAAAATTTATATTATTTTTTCTCTTTAATTTTTGAAAAGGAATTAACAATATTTTGAAATAACAAAAATAAAATAAGAGATTAATATTTTAACACAAAAAACATAATTCATTTTCACTGTGTAATAGTTGGATCATAAGTTTGTCACGACCCAACTCCAGGGGCTTAGGGCTGGAACCGTAACTTACTACTTTATTCTAATCGTGGCAAATTAAATGGTGTAGGCGGAGGCAAATGGAAATAAAAATAATTAAACAGAAAATTTACTTCATTTTACTATTTTAATAAGAGAAAATACTTCTATAGGACTTTTATTATTTTATTATTCACTGACCGGCATAGAGTAAAAACAAAAGGGAGCAAAAATAAAATAAATAAAAGAAAAAAAGTAAAGAAAAACAAAATAATGGTTTAACATCAAATTCTCGTACGGGTTCCACTACGTGAGGTTGTGAGTCTCCTTTATATCTCGTCACTTGAAAGAGTAACAGCTATAAGCACATAGCATAGTGAGAAATATTATGCCAAGAGTATAGGGAATACAAAATAACCATGGATAGTTATTTAAGCTAAAATAGTAATATAACTTAATTTGAATAAACGAATGATTTAAAGTGGTAGAAACTGAAACACAGAGATTATGTAATTAAATAACCATAACTACGGTACAGAACAGAACAAAACAGAGGTCATTGGAGTGACAGTCAGAACAGAGGTCAATGGATCCATGACAAACAAAGGATCACAAAGTGGCCAAACAGAGGCCAATAGTTATTTAAGTCCCCCAAGGCATGGGACTCTCATGGTGGTACTTACAAAACATAATTGTTTGTAAGGTTATAGTCAAATACCTTCTAAAATTTAAACAAACATATCCATGAGTTTCATTTTAAATAAATAGAGTTCAGAAATTAATCTACATAATTGGATTATTAATATAATTTATAAAACATAAACTTGTATAAAATAATTTATAGTAAGTCAAAAGATACGAAAAATATATTATGGTGACTCAAGATATAATATAACTCACCTTAAGATTGAGTCTTACTATTTCCTTCATATTTTTCCTATCTTTTCGAGACCCTCTTCTACGCAGTATCTCTCCGAATTTTCCTTTTTTTTTTTTTTTTTGTGTCTTCAATTTGTTGCCTTGGTTGCCTTATATACACAAGGCCCGTATCTCATGATGATGACTAAATCCAAATCATATATATTCTGTACAGGTGTCTTAATTTACAGATGCCACATTCCCTTCCTAATTAATTCACAGATTTGTTTGGATAACTATCTGCTCATTATTATTATTATTATTATTTATTTATTATATTTTTTTATTTTTAATATATTATCACATATAACCACAATTATATATAGTTATAAATATTTATGTGATATTTAATTAAACGTTCAGGGTGTCACATTTCTCATCTCCTAAAAGAAGTTTTGTCTCCAAACTAGACATACCTTAATTTTTGAAAAGGTGTAGATATTTGGCTCACATTTGACTTTTCGTTTCCCACGTAGCTTCTTCGATACGATGATTTCGCCATAAGACTTTTACCAACGGTATGGTCTTATTTCGGAGAACTTGATCACGACGATCGAGAATCTGCACTGGTCGCTCTTCATAAGATAGATCCTTTTGAACTTCCAGGTCCTCATAATCAACAACATGTTTTGGATTTCGAATATACCGTCGAAGCATTGAAACATGAAACACATTATAGACATTGGATAGTTCAGGTGGTAGTGTAAGGCGATATACTACAAGACCAATCTTTTCTAGTATCTCGAATGGCCCAATGTATTGTGGGTTTAACTTTCCTCATTTTCCGAATCGAATAACCCCTCTTGTTGGTGAGATTTTTAGGAAAAACATGCTCTTCTACTTGAAATTCCAATTCCCGTCTTCGTGTATCTACATAGCTTTTTTGGCAACTCTGAGTAGTGCGAATTTGTTGTTGGATGAGTTGGATTTTATCACTTGTGATTTGCACGATCTCAGGACCTAATAGTTTTCTGTCTCCGACTTCTGTCAAACATAGAGGTGATCAACATCTCCTTCCATACAGTGCTTCGTATGTCGTCATTTCGATGCTTGCCTGATAGCTGTTGTTATAGGCAAATTCTACTAAAGGTAGGTGTTCATCCCAATTACCTTTGAGGTCCAACACGCATATATTTAACATGTCTTCCAAAGTTTGGATTGTTCTTTCAGTTTGTCCATCAGTTTGCGGGTGATAAGCAGTGCTAAACTTCAATGTAGTCCCCAAAGCCTCATGCAATTTGTTATAGAAGTGAGACACGAAGCAGGGGTTTTGGTCAGATACGATTGAAACTGGGGTACCATGCAAACGAATAATTTCCTTGATGTAGAAGGTGGTAAACTTATTAAGGGAGTACATGATTTTGATTGGTAGAAAATGTGCCGACTTCATCAATCGGTCTACTATAACCCATATTGCATCATTCTTCGAAAATGACTGTGGTAGCCCGACCATGAAGTCCATAGTAATGTGCTTCTATTTTCATTTAGGAATAGGGAGTGGTTGCAGCATTTCTGCAGGTCTCTGATGTTTTGCTTTAACGCGCTGACAATGCAGACATTTGGAGACATGGCTTGCTATGTCTCTTTTCATTCTTGTCTACTAGTAATGTTCTTTCAGATCATGATACATCTTTGTGTTGCTAGAGTGGACTGCAAACCTCGAGCTATGAGCTTCTACCAATATCTTCTTCTTGAGTTCCAAAATGTCGGGTACACAAATTCGATTTCGAAATTTTAGTATCCCATTGCGCATAGTGAAATCAGGATTAGGCGTACTCCTTTGTTCTTCATACTTTTTCTTCAAAAGTTTATCTTCCCATTGGCGCGCTTTAATTTCTTCAATCAATGTAGGTTCCACGGTTATGTTGGCGAGCAGTCTATTGATCTTGCGGGAAACGAGAGTACATGCCAAACTTCTAGTTGTCTTTCGGCTCAGTGCGTCTACCACTACATAGTCTTTCATAAATTCTAGCCACAGTCGTTGCCTCATATTCAGTTCCTTCTGTGTGAACAGATATTTAAGACTCTTGTGATCAGTGTAAATTTCGCAAGTTGCACCGTAGAGATAATGATGCCAGATCTTGAGGGCAAAGATCATCGCAGCCAATTCTAGATCATGAGTTGGGTAGTTCTTCTCGTGAGTCTTTAGTTGTCGCGAGGCATAAGCAATGACTTTTCCGTTTTGCATAACAACGCAACCTAAACCATTATATGAGGTATCACTATAAATTACGAACCCATCTGTTCCTGCGGGGAATGCTAGTATAAGAGCCCACACAAGTCTGCTTTTTAACTTTTGAAAGCAACGCTCCTGCTTGTCAGTCCATTCAAAGGGTGTGTTCTTCTAAGTTAGTTGGGTCAAGGGTGATTCTATCTTTGAGAAATCTTGCACGAAGCGTCGATAATAGCCAGCTAAACCCAAGAAACTTTGTATTTCTGATACATTAGTAGGTCGTGGTCAGTTTACGATTACTGCAACTTTTTGGGAGTTAACCAAGATGCCATTTTTGTTAATGACGTGACCGAGGAAGTGTACACTAGTGATTCAGAATTCGCATTTCTTCAACTTGGCATAAAGTTTGTGATCACATAGTGTTTGTAAAATTGTTCGCAAGTGCTTTTCATGATCTTCTGGTGACTTGGAGTATATGAAAATGTAGTCGATGAAGACGATGACGAACTCATTAAGATAGGGTTTGAACACTTGGTTCATGAGGTCCATGAAGGCTGCTGGGGCATTTGTAATGCCAAATGGCATGACGAGAAACTTATAGTGCTCGTAACAGGTTCTAAAGGCAGTCTTTTCGATGCTTTCCGTTTTGACTTTTAGTTAATGGTAGCCAGAACGCAAGTCAATGTTCAAGAATACTTAGGCGCATTGTAGTTGATTGAACAAGTCATCAATTTGCGGCAGAGGGTACCGATTCTTGATGGTGACCTTGTTCAGCTCCCGGTAATCAATGCATAATCTCATCGTGCCATTCTTTTTCTTCACAAACAATACTGGAACTGCCCAGGGTGAGGTACTAAGTCGAATGAAGCCTTTGTTCAGTAATTTCTAGAGTTGAGTCTTCAGTTCTTTTAATTCTGTCATTGACATGCGATAAGGGGCTTTTAATACTGGTTGGTTTCCAGGTTGAGTTTCAATAGTGAATTCAATTTCCTGGTCCACCGGGATACCAAGTAGATTTTCTGGAAAAACATCCAAAAATTCTCGTTCTACGAGGATCTCATCAAAGGTGGGGGTCTCTTTTTGTGTATCGATCACATAACAAATATAACTACCACAACCCTTTTTTATAAGTCATTGGGCTGTCATGGAGGATATAATACAGGAAGGGTTGGAAACTCCAGTCCTATCAAGGACAAGCTGAGGTTGGTTTGGTAACCTGAGGGAGACCTTTTTGGCTTTACAATCAATAGAGGTGTGATTGGCAGCCAGCCAATCCATCCCTAAAATTACATCAAAGTCCCCAATGTGGAGGATAATCAAGTCTACATATAAGGTTATGTCTTTTAAGGATATAGTACATGATCTGTACACGTCAGTACTATAGACAGAATTACCAGAAGGAAAGGACACCAACAATATATATTTTAAGGGTTCGGGTGTTGATGCCAACTTGGCAGCAAAGTGTGGTGCAACAAAAGAATGAGTTGAACCGGAGTCAATAAGAACATGAGCTAAATGACCACAGACAGAAAGTGTACTTGACACAACATTTTCGATAACTTCCGATTTTTCAGGCACCAAGGTAAAAGCCCTTTTTTGGCCTTTTTGGTCCTTCCTCTCTCTTCCAGGTCCTGTGGGTTTCTGACTGGGCCAGAGGGGCTGGCTATAGGATTGGTTAATGTTGGACAATCCTTCATCAAGTGGCCAACTTGACCACATTTAAAGCATGCTCCCGTGTTTCGATGGCATTGTCCCCAGTGAGCCCTTCCACGCGTAGGGCAAGTTGAAATGGTGCCACCTCAGGGGTTAGTAGGACCTTGATTGCTTGAATTGGTTGTGCCTGTATTCACCCTCTTGGGAGGCGTAACACCGGATCTTCTGTTGTCTATTTCCTAGAATCGCTTCTTTTGGCTTGGTTCTCTAGAATGCGAGGCTTTAATCCCCTTTTTTGCAATGTACGCTCGGTCTACCACTTTCGTATAGGTTGGCAGTTTTAAAACCTCAAGCCTATTTTTTCTTTCAACATCCAATCCTGTTTCAAACTTTCTTGCTTTTTGAGCTTCAGTAGGGATGACATATGTCGCAAACCGAGCGAGTTGTGTGAACTTGCTCTCATATTCGGCTACCATCATGGTTCCTTACTTTAGATGTATGAATTTTGATGCCTTCTGTTCCCGCAATGAATCTGGGAAGTATTTTTCATAAAATACTTCCAAGAATTTTGCCCAAGTCGCAATTTCTTCTTTCTCCAGAGTGAGAAGCCACTATTCTTGTGCATTATCTTTGAAAGTGAAAGTGGCAAAAATTACCTTTTGTTTTTCGATGTAGGGTAGGACGCGAAAAATCTTTTCCATGTCTTTAACCTAACCGTCCGTTACCATCGGGTCTAGACCGCCGATAAATGTGGTGGGTTTCAGATCTTGGAACTGTTTTATGGTAACCGGCTCTTCTCACCTTTCCGGCATCCCATTGTTGATGTTAGTCTGCACGGCTTGCAAAAAGCTTGTAACTGCTCTTTCCATGATTCTTTCCACCGATTTAGTGCCACTGACTGATGACTCGCTTCCGTTATCATTATTGGCCATTCTACAAAGTAATAAATGAGGCACTACATCTATAACGCAATATATATATATATAAGCATGTATAGCGCAATTTATATCTATATAAAATACCAACTTTACTATTTTTTACAATTAATATTACATCTTTGTTCAAAAGTTAAAATATGTTAGTGTCTCATCCCTGTGGTACAAAATATATATATATATATATATAGGGATTAGAGCATATCATGGTTAGCGCACAAAAGGGTTTTATTCTACCAAATCTAGAGTGGTGGGTCAAACAGTTCAAACAACCACGGGAAATAGTGTTGCATAAAAAACTCAAATTCCCATCCTAACTGGACCACACCAAAACATATCTACACAGAATGGACTGTGAAAATGGAGACGGATTGTATGTATCCCAAAAATGCTCGATCAATAATCCAGTCGAGTGTCTTGATATATGACAAGTCATTACTAAAGTCAACATTTTGAATATTAATAATCTCCAGTGGGTTAGGGACAGTGGTAAAAATGTAGTCTCGGAATACACATTTCCCCTTCTTGCCACAAAATCTGGAGACAAAGGGCCTATGATGTAGTGTGGGCGGTCATATCCCAGGGCAATGTCGAGGACACGAGTGGGTCCGAGAAAGCGTCCGTGCGTATAGGCACGGTTCTACCTCCATAATAAGTATAGGACATCAATAGAATCAATATGTATTGACCCATCAATTGGGCAAGGCTTGGATGTAGTCTCCTAACGATATTCTTTGAATCTCTCCATTCTTCCGGTGAGGCGGGGGCTGGGTGCTCTGCTAAAATATCTTCCAAATTAATGGCCCCAAGCTCCTCCCAAAATGCCTCATCAAGGTTAATTTCGGACATTCCTACATCACTAGAATAAATGTGAAATTTTATAGAAAAGGACTAACGTCACAGGTAAATATTTATCTTTTTAAAACCATTGCTTTGATAACACCTTTGTCACGACTCAACCCCAGGGGCTTAGGGCTAGAATCGTAACTCACTACTTTATTCTAATTGTGGCAAATTAAATGGCACAGACGGAGGCAAATGGAAATAAAAATAATTAAATAGAAAATTTACTTCATTTTACTATTTTAATAAAAAAAAATACATTTATAAGACTTTTATTATTTAGTGATCGGCCTTGAGTAAAAACAAAAGGGAACAAAAATAAAATAAATAAAAGAAAAAAAGAAAAGAAAAACAAAATAATGGTTCAACATCAAATTCTTGCGCAGGTTCCACTACGTGAGGTTATGGGTCTCCCTTACATCTCGTCACCTGAAAAGGTAACAGTTATAAGCACACAGTAGAGTCAGAAATATTATGCCAAGAATATAGGGAATACAAAATAACCACGGATAGTTATTTAAGATAAAATAGTAACATAACTTAATTTGAATAAACAAATGATTTAAAGTGGTAAAAACTGAAACACAGAAATTATGTAATTAAATAACCATAACCACGATACAGAACGGAATAAAACAGAGGTCATTGGAGTGACAGTTAGAATAGAGGTCAATAGACCCATGACAAATAGAGGACCACAAAGTGGTCAAACAGAGGCCAATGGTTACTAAGTCTCCCAAAGCATGGGACTATCGTGGTGGTACTTACAAAGCATAATTGTTTATAAGGTCATAGTCAAATACCTTCTAAAATTTAAACAAACATATCCATGGACTTCATTTTAAACAAATAGAGTTCAGAAATTAATCAACGTAATTGAAATATTAATATAATTTATAAAACATAAACTTATATAAAATAATTTATGGTAAGTCAAAATATACGTAAAATATATTATGATGACTCAAGATATAATATAACTCACCTTAAGATTGAGTCTTACTATTTCCTTTCTATTTTTTCTATCTTTTTGAGACCCTCTTCTACGCAGTATCTCTCCGAATTTTCCTTTGTTTTTTTTGGTGCCTTCAATTTGTTGCCTTGGTTGCCTTATATACACAAGGCCGGTATCTCATAATGATGACTAAATCCAAATCATATATATTCTGTGTAGGTATCTTAACTTATGGATGCCACATTCCCTTCCTAATTAATTCACAAATTTGTTTGGATAACTACCTCCTTATTCTTCTTCTTCTTATTATTATTCCCTACATTTATTTTTTTATTATTGTTATTATTATTATTTATTTTTTTATATTTAATATATTATCACATATAACCATAATTATATATAACTATAAATATTTATGTGGTATTTAATTAAACGTTCAGGGTGTCACAAAGTTTAAAAAAATAAAAATAAAAATAAAAAAGGAAGAAGAAAATTTACTTATAAATCCCATATTGAGAAATGGTGATCCAATTAGTTCCAAGAGTTTTTTTTAGACCAATTAGTTCCATTGATTTTAGAAATGTAGATTTAATATATTATTTAAAAATTATATTTATAGTTATACCCTTATTTTTATTTTATATATATATATATTTTCTTTCTTTCTTTTGTACTAGAAATATAAGATATACAACGTGTGAGAATCAAATTTTGAATGAATTTTTATATGGAAAACTTTTTATTTGGAATGACTTGAAATGAAATATTTTTCAAATATTTCGAAAGGAGTACAAAAATGGCTTGAAATATGGGATTCTTCAAATATTTCCAATGGATGTGGGATTTTTTAAGTATTTCAAAAGGAGTACAGAAATTCTTTAGTAAGTATTGCGCAAATGTATAATTTCAATTTGTAGCACTCAAATGTAATACTCCAATATAACATAACACTCCAATATAACACTTCAAAAAATTCTTTAGTGTAATACTTCAATGTAACACATAAAAAAACTTATTACTTTACTGTTTTCAAACATAATAATCCAATGTAAAACTAAAAAAAAATGATATGAGATTCTTCAAATCATTCCAAAACGGTGTAGGATTCTTCAAATCATTTCAAGATGAGTATAAAAATTCCTTAATAAATTTTGGATAAATGTATAAATTTAAACTGTGAGTGTTACGTTTGGCAAGGAGGTTTGGGGCTATTTTAACCATAAAAGGCAAAATAGGCTATTTTAGTTACAACAAACAAAACATCACATCCAACCCATAATCATTACACTATTCTTTCACAAAAAAAGTCAAAAAAGTCAAAAAATCCTTCATAAACCAAGCTTTTTAGCGCATGCTAAAATAGCCAAAAAAACCAAAAAATCAAAAAGCCAACCCACTTCCCAAACGGAGGAGTAATTTTTGTGTATTATATTGGCGTATTATGTTTGATATTACATTAATTGGAGTGTTACGTTTTTAAAAAAATACAATAATTAATTTTTTTTATATGTTATATTAGAGAGTTACATTTGAAAAAAGTTTGGAGTGTTGCGTTGTTTGTTATATTTAAAAAAGTACACTAAGGAGTTTTTTTAGTGTATTATATTGGAGTGTTACGTTCTTATTCATAATGTGAGATTTGTTCTAAAATGAGGAAAAATCTAAAATCTCTATTATATGGATTGCCTAAATGAATAATTTCACATTTGGAAAAACACACTTTTATATGTCAAAAATTAAATCCAAACATGTACGTGACGATTATTTTGTGTAATTTTTATCTTAATAGAACCTTTGAATTTATAAAAAAAATAAAAAAATAATTCACAAGATCGCATTTTAAAATTTATTGATCTTTTATAAAAAATAAAAAAAATAAAAAATTTATTTACATCACACTGATCTACTTTTTAGGGTCGGACCCAAACCAACCGACTTCACAACCCAATAACAAGATACTGGAACACAACACAACCCTATTTTGCTTCGTTGCCGCCCAAACCTAGCGGCGGCGATGGGCTGCGTTTCCGTTCCGATCATCGCCGCCTCATGAGATTCACACCCTCCTCCGCCGCCGGCACTTTCTCTCTCTTCACCAACAATTTTCATCTCTCACCGATCAGATCATTCATGGCAACCGCCTCCTCACATTCTCTCTCTTCACTTCCCGCAAAAGACCTCGCCGATTGTGGTTTGGGTACTCCGAGTCGGTACTTGAGCGGCGAGTCAAGGATCGAGCGAGCCTGGGCTCACTGGAAGAAGCTGGGCGAACCTAAGATGATTGTGGCCCCCATGGTTGATAACTCGGAGCTTCCTTTTCGAATGCTGTGCCGCAAGTATGGAGCTCAAGCTGCCTATACTCCTATGCTTCACTCTCGCATCTTCACTGAGAGTGAGAAGTATCGTTCTGAAGAATTCACCACCTGCAAGGTACATACATACACAATCATATATGACTCTAATACTATGTATGTGTGTATTTACTTCAAATTTTACTATTACTTTGTAGAATTGTAGTCACTGCAAGTGGTTTCTGAGAAATTTGAGCTATTCTGTGCGTTGTTGGTCTGAAAGTATGCATTTTTATTTATTTATTATTACATGTATTTTCTTTTTTTTTTTTCGAATTCGCAATGCGGTTTTGTTTGGAGAATATTACTGTTATTTGGTCTATTATCACAACAGATATAGAAGGCTAAAATATGATTATCGCGGAGAAATTTGGAAATCAATTGAACATAATGGCTGAGAGATGATTTCGTTTCAAAAATAGGAGACAAAAATGCACAATTCTACTAATTTGATGCTGTTGGATTGGTGATTTTGTAATGCATTTGTTTTTTATTTGTACTTGGTCAATCTGTTTGGTTCAAGAGGTCTTGCTTTCCACTTAAACCTATAATTGTAATTTGAGTGCAATACTTTGAGCTTTATGAATGGATCTTATAACATTACGATTTAATTAGAAGCTTTGTCTTCCTCTTCTTGGCTCCCCAATCCACTGATCACCCCATTAATCTGGAGCTATGTATTAGGTTCGCAATGGGGGTTACAATTTGTAATCAACAGATAGCCAATTCTGGGTTAATCACACTAAAGAGCAAAAAAAAAAAAAAAAAAAATATCACAAAGTTTGATATGTTTCTGTAGATTATGGCCTAAATTGTCAATTGGGGAGCTGAGACTTCTATGAAACATGTTAAACAGAAAAAAAGAAAAAAAGAAAAAAGTGCACTCTTTTTCTTCAGTATGATAACATAAATGCACCATTTGATCTCCTCAGAAAGAAATAAAGTACCACTTTTTTTTTAAAATTTTTTTATTTTAATATATATATGTTGTTTCCTTTGGCCATATTTGTAAATTTCATTAACAAATTGTCCTTAAATATTAGTTTTTCCTCATCTAAATTTGATAACTGCAGGAGGATCGCCCACTATTTGTCCAATTCTGTGCAAATGATCCAGATACTTTGTTGAAAGCCGCACGAAGAGTGGAACCTTATTGTGATTATGTTGATATAAATTTGGGGTAATGTATTTCGCACTTAACACCTGATTCAAACTTGCATGGTAATATGTACTTGATATTCAATAATGTTGCATCTTAAGCCACCCCACAAAATATTACACACTTGTTAGAAGTTCACACTAAATATTTGATACAAGCGCTGTTAACTGCTTAGTTCCAAACTCTGTGGTACTTGTAGTTCCCGTTAATGAAAAAGGTTCAAAATGGACTGCAAAAGATGCTTTTCATCGAACGCTGGATCCAAACTTGATTCTGACTAACTTTGCTATTAAAGACATAAATAAAAGTATTTGTATGCTATTGTTGAAGCTTATGAAATACTTTATTAGATCATGATGAAAAGAACTATTGAAAATAATATAGACCTTAACAATGGTGTTGAACTTTTGAACCAAATTATAAATATTTTGGAGTGTTATTGCCCTTCAAACTTGAAAGTATAATGTGACAAACTCAGTCCTGTGAAAGATCAAGGTCAAATACAAATTTGGGGATGGGATATGGACTACATTCTAAAGAAGGGGAAATTATGACACATTGACAGTTTTGGCGGCCTTGCAATAATAAACAAAGAATATTGAGATACATGTGATCACATATTAATTAATATGTTGATGTCATATAGGTAAATATTCCAGTACACATACCTCAATGTCCGACTATGTGTGAATGTGAGTGCCTGTGTAATGTTGAATATTATTGATTTTTTCAATTTTATTAGTTATTCGATAATAATCCAGGGAACAGTTATTGAATGACATTATATTGATTGATGTTTCTTTATTTGCTGACTGGCATATACTCCCTGCACTTGGCAAGGCATATAATTTTATGCACTAATCTATTTTATGATTTTTTTGGCCATGACATCAGACTTTATTAATACTTTCCCAAAACTGCATGGTTGCTACTAATTACTCTCTTTTTTTTTTCTTCTTTTTTTCACAAGATTGTATTATTATTATTTTTTTTGATAATCCATGTTATCTCCCACGTAGCCCAGCCCAATTGGGCCCAAGCTGTTATTGTCATCAATATCTCCGTGTTTATGCAAACCTTGATATGAAGGTCAATCGGGATGCTTTTTGCTTCGACAAAATCATTGTTGACCTACTTTGACCATTATTAAAGATGGTGGAATTGCTCAACTCATTACTACTAGTGTGCTACTGATTAACACTTAGGATGTGCTGTTATAATAAATACTCCGGTTGTTTACATTCAGCATTATTGCCATTCAGAGGATATCAATAATCCCTTATTCTGTACAGGACTGTCAGTTTACGGTACTGATGTAGGACAAAGTGAGGTGAATACTCTTTTCCAAGTAATGAGCCCAAAATTGATAGATGGTAAAAGGGGGCAAACACATGATTTTAGGGACTGTTTTGCGCACTGTGAACGGTACTTTGTTGGTTTAGTGATCTTTTGCAAGTTGAGTGTGCTAGGGTTAAAGAATTATGATGCTTGAGGGTTGGATATGGGCTAATGCAGATGTGATTGATTTTGTGGTTTTAGAAGCTAAAAGGGCAGAGGGAAAAAAAAAAAAAGGGGATGAATAAGAAGAGTGAAGAAAAAGTCTAGGACTTGCGGTTAGAATTGTATCTCAAAAGTTCTAAAAATTCTCTATAGACCTATTTTTCCTTGAATTAGAGGCATTACATTGTCTATGTTGACTTTGAAAACTTTATTAGTTACCAACTAGGACTAGGACTCCTAAATAGGAAATCAAACTTCTGACTTTTAAAACCTACCTAAGACCAAATAAAACTTATAAAAAAATGAAAAAGAAAAAGAAAAGTGAATTACATACTGAGCTTATATGATGACCAATGGGTGAATGCCTATTGCTCATGCCTAGAAATTTTGCAAATTACCAAAATTCCCCTAAGTTATAACGTTAATAAATGATATCGAAAACTAAATAGATTAATACCTAGCCTAACTAACAAACTAACCATAGAATATGACCTTCCCAAACCTAAAAACTTAATTATTCATTGATCCATTTGATCCCAAGTGAATTCGGCTTGAAACCAATCCATTTTTAAACGTAACCGCTTTTTTAATTTTGCTTTTTCTTGTTTTTTTTTGTTTTTTTGTTTTGGTGTGACAAGCATTGCTTTTTCTTGACCTTCTTATGGTTTGCATCGGGTACTCATTCTTCTCTTTTATTTACATGGTGCTTTAAAAATGGCTTGTATCAATTGCCTTTCAAGAGCATTCTACTGGTGACTTCAATAGCTTAATATGTTTAATGTATGTGCAGGTGTCCTCAACATATTGCTCGGCGGGGGAACTATGGAGCTTTCCTAATGGATAATCTTCCTCTCATTATGTCCCTGGTAGAAAAATTGGCTCTCAACCTTAATGTCCCAGTATCATGCAAAATTCGCATTTTCCCTGATTTACAAGATACCATAAACTATGCCAGGATGTTGGAGGATGCAGGTTGCTCTCTCTTAGCCGTTCATGGCCGTACAAGAGATGAAAAAGATGGGAAGAAATTCCGGGCCGACTGGAGTGCCATTAGGGCCGTTAGAAGCGCCGTCAGAATTCCTGTCCTTGCCAATGGGAATATAAGACACATTGATGATGCCCAGAACTGTTTGAAAGAGACAGGTGCTGATGGGGTACTCTCGGCAGAGTCTCTCCTTGGAAATCCAGCTCTCTTTGCCGGGTTTCGAACTGCTGAATGGGTATTAGGCGGCGAAGAAAGCAACGAAGATCGAACACTAGATCAACTTGATTTATTGATAGAATATTTGATGCTTTGTGAGGAATATCCCGTACCTTGGAGAATGATCCGTTCTCATGTGTACAAGCTGCTGGGAGAGTGGTTCCGGATTCATCCTCATATAAGAGAGGACTTCAATGCGCAATCCAAACTCACTTTTGAATATCTTTATGACATGGTCAATCGGCTGAGAGAGCTGGGTGCGAGTATACCGCTTTACATGAAAGGTTCTCATGTACGAAGAGTATCCGCAAATGGGATTGGTGCTTGAATTGCATGCTTGCAGTCAACTAAGTTCCGAACGAATTAGCTCCGGTTTACACTTAAATCGCACATCATTCTTTCAGTACAAGTCTCTGCTTGTCAAACTAATTGATACTGAGCAAATCAAACGAAGCTGCCAGAGGGTGTATGAGGAAAAAGAGAACGGACACCTTATTATATCTATGATCTATCCACTTTCTTTGCGGTGATTAATTCTTGGAGCTCTGGTCACTCTCTTTCGAGCTTCAGTTTTTGAGGCAATTACTAACATTTTTCTTTCCTACACAATGAGAAGTTTTGTATTGTTAGTGTTCAATATTGAAGTCATGGTACGTCCTTCAAGTTGGCCATAGTTTGTTTTACACAGTTTGGCTACTGAGAAGCACACCACAGGGATAGGGCGTGTATTTTAAATGTTTCTTTTGGCCCCAGTTCGAAGGGTTTTGTTTTTTTCTTTTTTTTTCATCCTCTATTTGTGGTATTTTTTTGATCGGCCAGCCTCCATTTGTGTTAAATGGGACAAATCCATTCACGGGCTCATCTTTCTGAGTTGATGAACTTTTTCCTTTGTTTTTTTGGATAAATTATAAATACACCCTTTAAGATTTTCTTAAAATATAAATTGTTTTTTGTGATTTTGAATATTACACCATGTCTTTTGAAATTTTTAATTTCATAACATATAGCTCTTTTTATGAATAAATTGTAAAATCAATTATTAATTTTTAATGATTTTAGAAATTTATTTTAGTTAGTAAGTTATGTAAACTTATTATTGTATAGGAAAGTAGTTAGGAATTTTATTTTTTTAGTTAATTTTGTTAAATAAAAAATTATGATTTGTAATTTTTCAAATAATAAGAAATAATTTATATTTTAAATAAATTTTAGAAGATGTATTTATAATTTATTCTTTTACTTTTTTCTTTTTTCGTTCTTGTGTTGGGATGTCCCAAAATTTTCAATCCCTGATGCACCTATCTATAATAGTACAACGTGGTGGAAATTTTGAGGCATGATTGTGCAATTAAAATTGCAGTAAGGTAAGAGAACATGAATTATGAAAATAGAACCCCTTCTGCCATGTTATGAGAATGGTAGAGAGAGAAAATAATGTGTATTGTATATATTCAATCTATCGATTACAATAGGAGAATGATGTATATATAGAGCTCAGATCCTCTCCTTGCAGAGCCCTGCTTTCAAGCCTACGGGCAACGGTGTAGATCTGACCAAACAGATCCAACGGTCATTAAAAAAAAAAAAAAAATTGAAATTTCACTTTCACTTTCTTTCTGCCCAAAACAAAACTCAACTCTCTCTCTCTCTATATAATAATTACATCGACTCCTCAAATCTCAAATCAAGTGAAAAAATGGCATTTAGAAGACACCCACATCCACCGCCACCGGATCCTTATGGTTCGCCATGGCCGCCGCCTCCGCCACCAGGTTTATATGGCCCATTGTCGCTGCCACATTGTCATCGTCCCGATTATTGGTCTCCTCCTCCTTCGCCTCCACCGCCACATCACCACCATGGACCACCCGGTCCACCACCACCGTGTCCCGGTCCACCTCCGCCGCCGTATTTTGATCCCTACAGGCTATCCCCACCTTGAAATCGCCCTCCACCGCCTTACTAAGTCTCTGCACACCCACCTAGCTAATATATCCTCATGTGGGTTCATATCATCCGATCATTCTTAGTGGAAGAAAAATAGTTCGTGTGTTTTCTTGATATTCTGCAAATGATTTTCTTGTAGAATATGTGTGAGTGTGATGTTCCACTTTCTTGCTGAGAATTTGGAAGGGAAAAATTAAAAAAAACCAAAGAAACAAGGAAAAACAGAGCAAGTTTTGTATTCCTTCCTCTGTTGTGAGTTGTTCGAACAATCGATTGGATCAATTTGCAGTGTTTGTTTTTTCTTTTAATTCTCCTTGATCACTAATCAAAATGGACAAATTGATTAATCAAGTTCTGTATTTAGTTCTCAATTGTGGAAATGACACTAAATTACAATTTTATTATCAGAGAATGAAGCTTTCGTAACAAAAATTCTCAACTTTATTACAATTTCCAACTCATTTGGTGTATGAAAAACACCATCTCAGAAACATTTCTTCATTCAATTGCCTCACTGAGAGCTGGACATTTCTCCTTCAACACCCTTTCCCTTGCCTTAGTTGCCTGCACAATCATCATATGCAAATGTCAATTTCTATGTTTAGTTTAACAACCCAAGAGATGTTTCACTTATATCACAACATCTCACCATACCATTTTTACTTTCCCAAAAAATACAGCAAAGAAAGGAAAATTTGGAACTTTACAACACCTCTTACACTCACAATTTTTCCTTTTTTTTTTTTTTTTTTTTTTCTTTTTCCTTCCTCTGATGTAAAGAAATGGAGAGAGAGAGAGAGAGAGAGAGAGAGAGAGAGAAGAGATTGAATGAGGAAGACAGAGAAATGTGTATGTATATATATATATATATATAAGTTAGGTTTGAAATTAGAATTTTTAAACTTCCCTCTATTTTTTAATTTTTAATTTTTATTTTATGGCCAGGACCGTTGGATCTGTTTGAACAGATCTACACCGTTGCCCGTAGGCTTGCAAGTAGGGCTCTGCAAGGAGAGGATCTGAGCTCGTATATATAGGCCAAGAAACCTAGGTGTATAGGAAACCTAAGTGTACAAGAATACAAGAGTCCTAAGTATAATAAGAATAGATAACAATTAACACCCCTCCTCAAGCTTAAGGTGGTAAGGCAGAGAGTAACTTGAGCTTGGCGAGAAGATCAGAGAAGTGTTCTGGAAGATGAGCTTTGGTGAAGAGGTTGGCGGTCTGCTCAGCAGAGGTAACAAAGAGAAGGCGAACAGTGCCCCGTGTAACATGCTGGCGTATAAAGTGGTAATCTATTTCAATATGCTTGGTGCGATCATGGAAGATATCATTACGTGCAATCTGAATAGCACTCTGGTTGTCACAATAAAGATTGGTGGTAGAAGAATGAGAAACTCCCAAATCAAAAAGAAGCCAACGAAGCCATACAAGCTTCTGAGTAGTGTCAGCAAGAGCATGATACTCAGCCTGAGTACTAGAACGAGCAACAAGAGTTTGTTTCTTACTATGCCCAACAATAAGAGAGATGCCCAAGAAGAAGCAAAACCCAGTAGTGGAACGACAGTCAGTAGGATCCCCCGCCTAATCTGCATAAGAAAAGGCATAAAGCTGTAGAGAAGACTGTGTGGAGTAGTGAAGACCATGAAACAAAGTGCTTTTAAGATAGCACAAAATGCGAATCAGAGCATCATAGTGCGGAAAACGGGAGGCAACCATGAATTGACTGACAATGTGAACAACATAAGTAATATCTGGACGAGTAACCATGAGATAAACAAGACTGCTAACTAGTTGACGATATTTGGTGGCATCAGACAATAGAGAACCTTCAAGAAGTGTAAGACGAGTCTGGGGATCAACAAGAGTAGTGGCAGTCTTGCAATCGGTAAGGCCAGCACTAGCCAAGAGATCAGAAGTATACTTGGCCTGGGTAAGAAAGTAACCAGATGAATCTTAAGAAATTTCCAAGCCAAGGAAGTAGCTAAGCAAACCCAAATCTTTCATGTCAAACTGGCGACAGAGAAACTATTGGAGATTAGAAATACCTGTGGGGTAATCTCTAGTGATAATCATATCATTCACATAGAGGAGAAAGAGAATAGTACCACTCTTCGTCTTACGTATAAACAAGGCAGAATCATGGGCACTGGAGGAAAAGCCAAAGTCACAAATGGTAGAGCTGCACTTGGCAAACCAGGCACGTGGAGCTTGTTTCAAACCATATAAAGCACGACGAAGTTTGCAGACTTTGTTTGATGGAACAGGGGAACCAGGAGGAGGTTGCATATAAACTTCCTCAGTGAGATCACCATTGATGAATGCATTCTTGACATCCATCTGATAAAGACTCCAGTGGCGAGCAGCAGCCATTGCAAGTAAGTTGCAAACGGAAGTAAGACGAGCAACAAGAGCAAATGTTTCTTCATAGTCAATGCCATACTTTTGAGTAAACCCTCAGGTGACAAGGCGAGCTTTGTAAAGCTCAATGGAACCGTCGGAATGAGTTTTGAGCTTGTAAACCCATTTGTAACTAACAGTACTCTTGCTAGGAGGAAGATCAACCACATTCCAGGTATGAGTTTTATCGAAAGCCTGCAGTTCATCAGTTATAACTTGTTGCCAAAGAGGATTAGAACAAGCTTCTTGATAGAAAGTAGGTTCATAAGAGGAAAAGGCAGTGGAACCAATAATATAATTACGGAGAAGAACAGAAGGTTGTCTTACCCGTGTAGAATGACGCTCTGGTGGAGGAGGAACCTCAACAGGAGAAGGTGTAGAGCCATCAGTAGACACAGGATCCTTAGGATGGACAATGGGTGTAGGCGGTTGTGAAAGCATGAAGTTAGAATCTGCATCAAAGTCATCAGAAAACAGGTCTATAGAGAGATCAGTAAAGATCGGTGAGTGGGTGGACTCTGGTAAGTGGAACTTGGAAAGATTTGAGAACATTTTGTGTTCCTAGAACACCATATGACGGGAAATACAAAGTCGCTTAGAGATAGGATCCCAACAACAATACCCTTTATGTTCTATACCATACCCCAGAAAACAGCAAAGACGAAAGTGAGGTTATAGTTTAGTGTGTTCATGAGATTGAAATAGAACAAAACAAGTAGAATAAAAAACTTTAAGAGTGGTGTAGTCAGGAGGAGAACCATACAAACACACATAAGGGGAAATATTAGCTATGATAGGTGTAAGTACACGATTTATGGTGTGGATGGCAGTGAGGGCAGCTTCCCCCCAAAACTGTTCAGGACAAGAAGATGAGATGAGAAGAGCCCGGGTAGTGTCTAGAATATGGCGGTGCTTCCTTTCGGCTCGTCCATTTTGTTAGGACATACCGGCACAAGAGCGATGAGATAGGGTACTATTAACCCGAAGAAAAGGCAGAAATTCAGAATCTAAGTACTCTTTAGCATTATCAGAACGAAATATTTTAATAGTATGAGAAAACTAAGTACGAACCATGGCAGAGAAATCATAAAAAATCTGTTTAAGTTCAGATCGATTTTTGAGAAGAAAAAACCAAGTATAACGAGAAAAATTATCAACAAAAATCACAAAATATATTGACCCCCCCATGGTCGGTGTGGCGGAAGGTCCTCAAATATCGAAATGCATAAGATCAAAAGGAGCAGTAGACATAGAAGTATTATTATTAAAAGATAAAACAGGTTGTTTAGCAATTTGACAAGATAAACAATCGACATCTTCAAGACGGACACGACCTAACTGACCACTAGAAACTAAAGTTTTCAAACGATTAAAAGAGACATGTCCTAAGCGATAATGCCAAAGCTGTAAAGAAGACAATGAAGAAGTAGATGCAGCTAGGAAGCAATAGAAGCATCAGTAGATGATGTGGGGAGAGCAGCAGTAGATGATTTGTGAGGAATGCGAAGATGGGTAAGCTCGAACAAACGTCCATGCTTACGGCCTATCCCAAGGATCTGTCTCGTTTGAGGGTCTTGCACCAAACAACCATTAGCAGAAAAGGTAATGGTTAGACCAAGTTTACATAACTGACCAACAAAGATAAAGTTCAAGTGAAGAGCAGGAATGTGATAAGCATCAGAAAGAGACACAGTAGAAGTAGAAATATGGCTAGTGTGACGGACAGTCATATGAGAACCATCAGCAGTGTGTATGATGGGGATAGAAAACGATGATGATATAGAAGAAAACATAGTGGAGTTAGAAGTCATATGATTACAGCATGCGGAATCAAAATACTAGGGAGAATTACTTGAAGTCACAGAAAGAGTAGTAGAGAGAGGAGTATCGGTTTTGGCAAGCACCTGTTGGATGAGGGACTCAACATTATCCATAGAGAATGAAAAAGTAGCAGAATCAGTGGAGTGGTGAGTAGAAGAACCCTCACAGGCAACAATAGTAGAGCGAAAACCTTGGCGAGATTTGGACTGATACCCAGAACGGGAAGACCTTTTCTTGGAGGGGGCTTGAGGACAATAGCGTTGAAGATGACAGGGAGCAGTCTTATGGCAAGTAAAGCATTCACGAACCTGGCACTGAACAAAAGAATGAGTGGCTGGCAAGCCACGGTTGAGACAATACTGGCAGAAACTAGCGAGTTGTGAAGATGAGGAACTCTGTGATGATGGCGTAGCAAGAACAGAATCCATATTCTGAGTTTTGAGAGTCCCAAAATGAGTCTTCTCTGATAATAGTTCAGTAATGGCTTGTTGTAAAATGGGCAAGGGCAAACGATGAAGCAATGAAGCACGTACGGGCTGAAAAGTGCTATGAAGAGCGATAAGGAACTGTAATAGTCGCTGATGATTATGATAAGTAATAAACAGCTGTGCATCCTCAAAATATGTCCATGGAGGCTCAGAAAGAGCTAACTGGTCGTAAACAGACGACATCTGGGATAATAAGAAGTCATTGATAGACTGATCGGGTGCCTGGTGCATGTGATGGAGAGTCTGCAACAATTGATATTGATGAGCATGGCCAGTGGTTTGATAACGGTCCTTCAAGAAATCCCAAATTGCTTTGGTAGGGGAAGTAATGTGAGCATCATCTTGGAACCGGCCAAACTGGAGATGAATGGAGGGAACTGAGGTAGCTCGGAACCAGGTGATTATTTGATAATTCTTACTTTCCCATTCGTCAAGACGGTCATCGAAGGCAGAGTCAGTCTCATCCTTCTTTTGTGTGGGTTTGGGAAAAGCACTAGAAATGATCCGCCAAAGACATTTCCCTTTGATGAAGTTGAAGAGAGCTTGGGCCCCACTAACATAATTGGACATATCAAGGATGACAGAAACAGAGTGGATGTGCTCGGTATGATCTATAAAAAAAAAGAAGATGGGGCTGTGTAGTGGCTGATTTTGCCAAAATGGAACCCACCAAGGGATTCAGGAGGCCAAAAATAGGTGAGATAGGGTCTGAATGGGTTAAAAACACACCCCAAAAGGCAAGGAAACGACTAGTCAAAGTGGGTTAACCATAGGGCTGATGTCACAAAGAAGAGGGTGACGCTAAGCGTCTTGTGGCGCAGAGAGCGCCGCAAAGATACGATAGCAACAATGGTGCGTAGGAAACTAGGGCTGACGTTAGCTGATGTTAGAAACACGTGGCTCACGTTAGCGGATGAGGCTGTGGTGCACGATAGCGCGAGACAAGTGCAGGCGGCGTGTGGAAAAACGGTATAGCGCGCTGCCAAGCTTCGGAAGGCGCGTGACGGCGCATGGAGTGTCGGATGAAGATGACGCTGGTGGCGTTGGCTTCGTCTGGAAGAGACGAAGAAAATGGTATAGGCTAATTGTTGAAACAGAAAAGTACTTGATACGCAAAAACAAAAGGAAGTAATTTGCCAGGAAAAATTAAAAAAAAAAAAAAAGGCGATAAAGAAGAAAAGGAGGCTAGGAAAAAATCCTAGGCTCTGATACGATGTTATGAGAATAGTAGAGAGAGAGAGAGAAAAAATAATATGTATTGTATATATTCAATCTATCAATTACAATAGGAGAAGACTATATATATAGGCTAAGAAACCTAGGTATACAAGAATACAAGAGTCCTACGTATAATTGGAATAGATAACAACTAACATGCCAAAATGATAGGAATCTCAAAATACAAGAATCTCGAGGAACTATCATACAAACTATAAATGCATTAAAACATAAGACATGAATTTTAGGTGGAGATTTTGGGGATAGATAATTTCATGCCCTTTTTATGTTGGTATAGTCTCCATTAATCTGATTCCATGCCCTTTTGTGTCGGTATAGTCTTCATTAATCTGATTTTGAATGACATTTTTTTTCACATGTAACCAATCTGTAGGCCTAATGATGATTGAAGTAGATAGATTTGGAACTTTGGCAAGTGGTGGAAATGAATTGTTGTTCTTTTTGCCCTAACATAGATAGCGTTCATGAACTTTTTACTCTATTATCCTGAGCAATTTGATCTGGGATACGCTGTCTAAATCCAATCAAAAGGAGAGAGCTTTGGTGGTCATGAAGCTCTAAACAAATTTCCCTTGCCCCCACATCGATGTGCAAACCTGCACTAGCCTGATTTTTCATCTTTATAATAGCCAAAATTAGCTTGCCATTCTCCTGAGGCAACCCAATGCCCTTCACTCTAGGGCATTGTTGGCTCTTTTACTTTTCTTTTCCATTTATGCCAAAAAAAAAATAAAAAAAAATTAAGTTACAGATGGGATATGCTGTTGGAATTATGATTTTTATAGGCTTATTTTTGGGTCAACTTTGAGCCCAAATTTGGATGGGGCCCACACGTCTTTTGAGGTGGGTTCAAAGAGGTGACATGTTCCTTGCCGCATGGCAAGTCACATGATGAAGACGGTTCATCAAAACATTTATGAGTGAATGGAAAGTTCATGTCGTTTTCGGGTTCGTGGAATGGACAATTAAAGAGTATAATGTGGGTTTCTTTGAAATGGTTGTCCCACATTGAAATTTGAAGAAAATTTATGTGAGTATATAAGCTCTAGGTAGCAACACTTAGGTTGGACCCCAAGGGGCACTCCAAGTCTGTAGAAGGGAGGAGTAAAGGACAAAGTGAGTGTTGGCCCAAACCGCTGCCGTCGGGCCGGGCCGGGTGCAGATTGTGGGTTGGGTCCTAACATTAATTTTTGGACAAAATTTATTTGAATTTTTTTTAAAGAATTCTTGCTGGAAAATTAATTTTTCTGAATGAAATTTAATTCAAATTTTGTGCCAAATTTGAATTCAAATTTTCAGTCCAATACTGTGCCTCTTCCAGTCCAATTTCCAACTGTTTAAGCGCTTTAAAGCGCCCAAATATTCTGAGCAATTAGTTCCTTCGATGTGTTTAAAATTGCCCAACAGTTATGAATAGATTCAAATCTGTTTCTGCACCTATTCGGCTCAGTGATGTACCTGTTCAACCTTTCTAAAAAGGCACCTAATTGCCTATAAAAGCAGATTCATTCTAGCAGTTTTGATAATTTTGAAATTTTATTTTTCTTGCATTCCTTTGTGCTCTCTTGCATATATATTCGTCATATTATTTTAGGAAAAATTTATGAGAGTATAGAACACAGGTTTTGTTCGCCGTACAGATTGTTTGGAGTGCTACTACAATCTGTGTAGATTATTGTATCTTGGGAGATAGACGCCATTTATCCGTAAGCATCGAAGCCGGGCGAATCTGTAAAGATAGAGTGTCACACACTCGACTTGATCTTTTATTTTGTATTTATTCGGTTCGGTAAATAAATTTTGTGAGTAATTTATTTTTATTTGTTTGATTTGGTTTCACATTATTTATTATACACAGAAGATTGTTTCAACAATCTTAAGACATATTTGAATTATTCTGTTTATACAGAATTTTTCGTTTGTTTCTCTTTCTTCCTTTCTTCTTCTTACAGAAATTATTTTTTGTGGTTTTACAAAATAATATTATGGCTGGAAAATACAAATAATAGTAATATACTGTTTGACAAATAGTAGTAATATACTATTTGACAACTAACAGTAATATATTAGTAGTCATTAACAATTTAGAATATTTACTTGTGAAATTGGTCAAAAATTAATTTTGATTTTCTAAAATAATTTATGAGTTTTTCATTAATTAAAATTCTATTTTTTAGTATTTTAATTTTGGAAGTGTTACAGAAATATTTTTCTGTGTGCGATTAATTTGTTCAAATAAAATTTTATTTTCAAATTAATTGAAAATAAAAGTTACAATTTTTGTTTATTTTATTTTTACAGAATTAAATTCTATATTTAAGGTTTAATTTTCTGTGTAGTAAAAAATTTTAATTTTAATTTTATTTTATAATTTAGATTTTATGGCTACTGAAACTAATGCTCAAACTAGTACAGGTCTGGTGATTGCAATTGCTATAACCCCTCCTTATGTTATGACTGTGTCAGTAAATTATGGTGAGAAACTAGAAAAGTTATTAGGAACTGATTTTAAAAGATGGCACCAGAAAATCCTGTTTTATCTTACTACTCTGAATCTAGCTCATTTTCTCCGTGAGAATGCTCCTACTCTAAACGAGGATGAATCGACCGACAAGTGGTTGCTGCGGTCGAGGCCTGAAAACATGCTGATTTCTTTTGTCGGAACTACATTTTGAATGGGCTTGATAACACATTGTACAAACGTCTACAGCCCCATCAAGACAGTAAAGGAACTTTAGGAGTCCTTGGAGAAAAAGTACAAAATAAAAGATGTTGATGCAAATAAATTTGTGGTTGGCAAATTTTTGGACTTTGTGATAGTTGATTCTAAGACTGTGATTAGCCAAATTCAAGATCTCCAACTCATTCTGCAAGACATTCATGCAGAAGTCATGTTTCTCAGTGAATCCTTCCAAGTTGCTGCCTTAATTGAAAAATTACTGCAAGGTTAGAAGGAATTCAAAAACTACCTTAAATACAAGCGCAAAGAAATGACTTTAGAGGAATTGATTGTGCGTTTGAGGATTGAGGAAGACAACTGCAATTCTGAGAAGCGGGCTGGTGAGCATCCAATGAAATCTAAGGCAAATGTGGTGGAACATGCTCCAAAAGCCAAGAAACAGAAGTTTTCTGGAGAAAGTTCCTTATAAGGCTCTAAATGAGGGGAAACTAAAAATTACAAGTTTAATGGAAAATGTTACATTTTTGACAAAGAGGGACATCAGGCTAAAGATTGCCGAAACAAACACAAAGGCAAAGGAAGATTAAGCAAGAAACCTACTTAAGCCAATATGATCGAAGTGGATAAAATTTCCAATGGTGTAGATGACATAAATCTTTCTGCAGTTATTTCCGAGGCAAACCTTGTCGGAAATCCTAAAGAATGGTAAGTGGACACTGGTGCTACTCGCCATATCTGTGCCGACAAAGAGATGTTCACATCTTATTCTGTGATGGACAACGACGAACAACTTTTCATGAGCAACTCCTTGACTTCTAAAGTTGAAGGATAAGGAAAGATTATTCTGAAGATGACATCTAGAAAGAAACTCACTCTCAACAATGTGCTGCATGTACCGGACATTCGTAAGAATCTAGTCTCCGAATCTCTGTTGAGTAAAAATGGATTTAGACTAGTGTTTAAGAGTGATAAATTTGTACTTATTAAGAATGAGATGTATGTACGAAACTATTACATGTCTGATGGCCTTTTTAAACTAAAATGTAATGACTATTGTACTCTCTATTATTAATAAAAATACATCTTCTTCTTACTTGCTTGAGTCTTCAAATGTGTGGCATGGTAGACTAGGACATGTTAATTATAAATCTTTGCGTAGATTAATTAATATGGAATGTTTACCTAAATTTGAAATTGATCCAAATCATAAATGTGAAATTTGTATTGAGGCAAAATTATCCAAAACTCCTTTTCATACAATTGAAAGAAGTACGGAACCACTTGAATTAATTCACAGTGACATTTGTGATTTTAAATCAATTCAAGTTAGATGTAGAAAAAATAATTTTGTCACTTTCATAGATAACTATACTAGATATAGTTATGTTTATTTAATTCGAACTAAGGATGAAACTTTGAAAACTTTCATTTAATATAATAATGAAGTTGAAAATCAACTTGGTAAGAAAATTAAAAAACTTAAAGTGATAGAGATAATGAATATGAATCACTTTTTGGTGAGTTTTGTAAAGAATATGGAATAATTTATCGAATCACTGCTCTTTACTCACCTCAGTAAAATGAAATTGTTGAAAGGAAAAATAGGACTTTAAAAGAAATGATGAATGCCATGTTAATAAGTTCTAGATTACCTCAGAACATGTGGGGGGAAGTAATACTTTCTGCTAATTATATTTTTAATAAAGTATCCTGAAAGAAAGTGAATCAAACACCTTATGAAATGTGGCATGAGAGAGTACCATCCTACAAATACTTAAAAGTGTGGGGGTGTTTGACTAAAGTGGTTATTCCTAATCTTAAAAAGACTAAGATGGGTCCTAAAACTATTGATTGCATATTCATTGGCTATACCATAAATAGTAGTGCATATCGGTTTTTGATTTATAAGTCAGAGTATTCCGAAATGTATGTAAATATTATTATTGAATCTCGGAATGCATCATCCTTTGAACCTATATTTCCGAATAAAACTGGACAAGAGACTAGTACTAATAAAAGATCTTATGATGCTATTACTAGTCATGATCAAGAACAAGATCAAAACCAAGAGATATATCAAAATGAGAAAGAGGAACCTAGGCGTAGTAAATGTACTAGAACCTTAAAATCTTTTGATCTAGATTTTTTAACTTTTTTGTTAGAAAATTAGCCTTTGACTTTCAAACAAGCTATGTCTAGTCTTGAGGCTCCTTTATGGAAAGAGGCTGTAAATAGCGAAGTTGAATCCATCTTGCAAAATCACACTTGGGAATTTGTGGATTTGACACCAGGGTGTAAACCTCTTGGATACAAGTGGATTTTTAAGAGAAAAATGAAAGCGGATGGATCAATTGATAAATACAAAACAAGACTTGTGATTAAAGGATATAGACAAAAAAAAGGTCTTGATTACTTTGACACATACTCACCAGTTACTAGAATAACATCCATTAGAATGCTAATTGCCATTGCATCTTTGAACAATCTAGAAATTCATCAAATGGATGTGAAAACCGCTTTCTTAAATGATGAGTTAGATAAAGAAATTTACATGGAACAACCAAAATGATTTTTTGTTTCAGGAAAAGAAAAGAAAGTGTGTAAATTGGTTAAATCATTATATGGTTTAAAACAAGCGCCAAAGCAATGGTATGAGAAATTTGACAAGGTAATGATGTCAAATGGATTTAAAATTAATAAATGGGACAAATGTATTTATATTAAAAATACAAACAAAGGCAATGTTATAGTATGTCTTTATGTGGATGATATGCTCATCATAGATAGTAATAATAACATGATTAAAAATACCAAGAAAATGTTGAATAAACATTTTGACATGAATGACATGGGGATTGCTGATGTAATACTTAGTATAAAAATGACCAAAACATCAGAAGGTTATGCTTTGTCACAATCACATTACATTGAGAAAATACTTGACAAATTTAACAAAGATAATGATCATCTTGCTAGAACACCTGTGGATGTTAATTTGTTTCTTTCTAAGAATATATAAGAAAGTATTTCTCAATTAGAATATACCCAAATTATTGGAAGCTTAATGTATTTTATGAACTGCACTCACCCAGATATAGCTTATGCAATAAGTAAATTAAGTAGATATACAAGTAACCCAGGAGTAAAACACTGGAAAGCAATTATAAGGGTTTTAAGATAACTCTGATTTACTCGTAACATTAGGCTAAATTACACTAGATATCCAACAGTGCTTGAAGGATACTGTGATGCAAACTGGATATCGGATACTAGAGACTCAAAATCACCAGTGGGTATGTCTTTACTCTTGGTGGGGCGACTGTATGTTGGAAATATTCCAAACAGACTTGCATTGCTAGGTCTGCTATGGAATCATAATTTATAGCTTCAGATAAAGTTGGGGAAGAAGCAGAATGGCTTTGTCATTTCCTTGAAGATATTCCAATGTGGCCAAAACCGATGCCTACTATATGCATACATTGTGATAGTCAATCAGCAATAGGTAGAGCACAGAGTCATATGTATAACGGTAAGTCATGGCACATTTGTCGTTGACATAACACTTGAGACAACTACTCTCTAATGAAATTATTTCCATTGAATATGTAAAGTCTAAAGACAACATAGCGGATCCACTAACTAAAGGGTTAGCAAGAGAGCTAGTTGAAAATTAATCGAGGGGAATGGGACTTAAGCTTATTAAATAAGAGTTACCACAATGGCAACCCAACCTAGTTGACTGGAGATTCCAAGATTTAGGTTCAAAGGGATAACCGAGTTGTGTATGACTCATAAGGATCATTGGGAAGTCACACTCCTACCCATTTCTATGATGAAATAGTGACATCTGCAGTGTTTTAGTTTAAGTAATACTTTTAATGATTCTTATATCTAGGTATACTTAGTGGAGTATGGCATGATACTCTTCATAAGAATCACCTATATGAGTGTGAATTGGGCCGGTTCTATGAGATTTGTGAAGGACTACAATTCTCTAGAGTACTCATGAAAGACCAGGTTGTTCAGGGCTAAAATGAACACAATAGTGAGAACTAAACTGTGTCTGGTAATATACTTTGTGGGTTCTATTGTCTTGGTTTACATAAATAGCTGAACAGTTTAAGACATCATGTTCACTGGTTAGCTAATAAATCTGATAGTGTCTCACAAGGGAAGGTTCAAAGCCAAAAGCTACCTATCATTTGTAAAATTTTTCCAATTTATGTACTATCTATAATTAGATCATGTTGTTGCATTTTCTCTCCATCAAATTCCATTCATGTGGGGGATTGTTGGAATTATGGTTTTTATAGGCTTATTTTTAGGCCAACTTTAAGCCCACATTTGGATGGGGCCCACACGTCTTTTGAGGTGGGTTCAAAGAGGTGATGTATTCCTTGCCGCATGGAAAGTCACATGGTGAAGATGATTTGTCAAACCCATTTGTGAGTGAATGGGAAGTTGATGTCGTTTTCGAGTTCATGGAATGGACAATTAAAGAGTACAATGTGGGTTTCTTTGAAATGGTTGTCCCAAATTGAAACTTGAAGAAAGTTTACGTGAGTATATAAACTCTAGGTGGCAACACTTGGGTTGGGCCCTAAGGGGCACCCCAAGTTTGTAGAAGGGAGGAGTTATGGACAAAACGAGCCTTGACTCAAACCACCACATGAGACAGACTTTCCAATTGTTTAAATTGCTCTAAACTGCCCAGCAGTTCTGAACAGATTCAGTTCCTTCCAGATAGGTTTAAAACTACCCAGTAGTTATGGACAGATTCAAATCTATTTTTGCACCTGTTCGGCTCAATGATGTACCTATTCAGCCCTTCTAAAAAGGCACCTAATTCCTATAAAAGTAGATTCATTTCTGTAGTTTTGATAATTCTGAGAATTTATTTTTCTTGTCTTCATTTGTGCCATCTTGCATAAATATTCGTCATATTATTTTAGAGAAAATTTCTGAGAGTATAGAACATAGGCTTTGTTCACTATACAGATTGTTTGGAGTGCTACTACAAACTGTATAGATCATTGTATCCTGGGAGATAGACGCCATTTATCCATAAGCACCGAAGTGAGGCGAATCTGTCTTAAGGACAGAGTGTCACACACTCGACTTGATCTTTTATTTTGTGCTTATTCGGTTAGGTAAATACATTCTGTAAATAATTTATTTTTATTTATTTGATTTGATTTCACATTATTTATTTTATACAGAAGATTGTTCCAACATATGTTAACTTACTTTTGTTAGCTAGTTAGGCAGCAGCGAATGATTCATTTAGGCTGTGTTTAAATTTTAAAATTGAGTAGAGATTTGAAAAGAAAGAAAAAAAAGTGATAGAAATTAAGAAAAAAAAAATATTATATATATATATATATATTTGTTCCCTTTTTTAAAATTTTTATTTAAATTTTTTATTCAAATATAGTCTAAATGTAGTGATTTCTCATTAGCCGAAAGTGTGGTACGTATTTAATAATCTTCCATCCTTGCAGAGTTTGCTTTTGTGAAAGGGATAGCAATTGGAAGCCAGCCAGAGGCAACATGACTTCCAATTTGTGATTCTCCTCCAAAAAGGACATACACTTTACAACATAAAGACAGGGAAACATGAGATAAGGGTGGTATGGTAGGACAAAGAGCCATAATCCCATAGCCCTCACAATGGAGGGTACGTGGTATGATTTAGATAATTTGAGAGTAAAATTATAAATTAAATGATGGATTGGTGGATTGATTAATTATGATTTGAGTGATTTTGAGCAAATTGGTGGATTAAAGAATATTCTAACCAATTATTAAGCATTTACATAATATATGATATACTAATTTGTATAATATCTTATATACATATATAACACAAATTAATTTTACATAATATTATATATATATATATATATATATATATATAAAACTACTAATTTATAATAAATTTTACATCTTAAATCTCTTTCACATTTATTTTTATTTTGATATTTTATTAGAAGTTAAAAAATATATATGTATTAACTATAGCGGAGTAGAGCGGTACGGTTTTGAAGGTGAATTATAAATTTTAAAATTTAAACCGCAATTGACGAATAAAGCGACATGAATTGATGTGAATCGGTGTAATTTTGACGGATTATACGATATTTTACACAATCCTATGAGATAATTCCTCTCTCGTTTGGGGACTGCCTTTCTGTCCCTTTCTTTTGTATTTGTTGCAATTATTTAGGTTGGATTTGAATTTTATATTTAGGACGTTATTTGTGAAGAAAAATGAAAATAAACTTGAAAAATTTTGAGTTATACTTTATTCATATTGGTCTTTTCTTTTTAATTTTTTTTATATTTCTTAAATTCAAAATCCAAACATAATAAAAAAGAGAACAGCGAGGGACTTTATTTTTGGGTAAATTATACAATTTGGTACATGTTGTTATAATTTTCTCGATTTTGACAGGGACCAAATTGACATATTATTTGACTTTTTGTTAAATTAACTTAATAACCTTATTTATTAGAATAAAATGACACAATCCATTAAATTAAGGAGTAAAATCAAACAAATTAAAATAATAAAGACCAAATTGACACATCGTGTAAATTATAAGAATTATTTACACAATTTTCCCTTTATTTATTGGTGTAATTGGAAAAATATCTCAAAATTAAAGTATCCATTTCATGCCAAAGGTCGGCTCTTTTTGAGGAAAATTATTCAATAGTTCGGATGTATACTCTCTACATATAAATGTAACAAAAATATATTGCTCTTGTTGATTTGAAACACTATATTGGAGACTACGCTATAGAGATATTTTTTTAGGGCAAAGTTTAATTTATTCCTATAGTTTGAGTCATATGCGATTTACTCCATAATGTTTGGAAATAATTATATAATTTCGTGTGATTTGTGTATTGAAGTGTACCGTTAAATCCGTTAACGATTTAATGAAAAAAACTAAAATAATCATAGATTTTTGTCATTTTTTTGAAAAGCAAAGTGCATTTTAATTCCCTGTGCTTTATTCTATGTGCAATTTATTCTCTTAAACTTTGAAAATGAGTATATAATCCCCTTATGTTTGTCACGTGTTTTACATTTACTATTAAGTTTGACGAAATATTTAACAATATATTTCAATTCACAAACCATATGAAAATTATTTGATCATTTCCAAATACAAATATTGAAGAATAAACTGCACATAAGTCAAATCATCAAGGTAAAGTGAAATTTACCATATTTTTTAATCTGAGGTGGGTAGGTGTTACGCGTCATCTTTTCTTGTTGTGGGTAATACTGGAATCCATTACATCTATGTAGAGATGTAATAATGGTCTGGTCCGGGCTTAGGCCGGCCTAAGTAGGCCTCGCGAGCTCTCTTTTTTTTAGTTGGCCGGGCCGAGTCAGTCTATGGGTCAAAAAGTGGGCCCAAGCTCACTCATAATAGAGTTGTGGGCCTGGGCTCGGGTGTAGTCGGGCCTTTTTTTTTCTTTGTGAAAAATAAACGATAAATACATTATCTATGTAGATTATTTATTAGGAATAAAAAATAAAAGAAAAATTATACTAGAGCATTTTAGTTAAGATTAATGAGATATTTTGTTTGGTTATGTTTCATGATGGTATTTAAATTTAATTATGTATGACTAATTTTTTTTTTTTAATTATGAACTTATAACTAGAAAGTATGCAATTATGTAATTTTTTTCTTTCGAAATAAATAATTTTATATATATGAAATAAAACTTTCAATATTACAATATTAAATTAATTATATAACATTCATTGAATGAATAATTTTTATTTCAAAATGAAATAACATATTACAAAAATTTATATTATTAAATAAAATAGGTGTAAATTATTGATAATGATAAAGCAATTGCACCACTACAGGCCAAGTGCATCCCTACTAGGTTGGCACCTACTAGTCTACCAATCATTTGCATTATACTCCACCTCAGTAATCTAATACAAAAAAAGAAAAGAAAAGAAAAAAAGAAATGAAATGAAATAGTAAAAAACAAATTGTTGATCAATCATCGGAAGACACAGACATTTTAGTCACGTTGCTCGAGGATATGTCATCCAAATCATTTTGAATTTGCTCATTTTCAATATAATTTTGTCTTCTTGTAAACTCATGTATATGATCTCTGGATATCATCAGTGCTTCAACCATTTGGAGTGAAAGCCTGCTTTGGTAATCGCTTAGCACCTGTCTACCTGCACTAAAAATTGTTTTCGAAGCAACTGTAGAAATAGGAACGGTTAGTATATCACGGGCCATCTGTGAAACCACAAGCCACATAATTTTATTTTATTTCCACCATTCCAAAATGTTAAAATCATCAGAATCATCCACTGACGGACTTTCCAAATAACGTTGTAGTTCAGAACTACGTACACTTGTATGTTGAGATATTCTTCTACTTTTTATTGTTGAAAAAACACTTAATTTCCCTCCTCGAGATGAGACTGCTAGTGTAGTGTGTATAGGTGTATTTACAAATGCAACTACCCTGTTGTACGGGAAAGAAATAAACATTCTCGTATAATCCTATTGATCAAGTCTGCGCTCCTCCGTACGTCGTCGCTTTACTCCCTGAAAACACAAACGTGAGCTAGCCGGCGGGTGTGTGCCGGATACCTCTCCGATGCCTAAGTTAGCAAAATAGACAAATAGATAAATAGCTCTGTGTATTCGGGAATCAAAGTTGTGTTACCTCTCCATAGGTGATGTTATGAGCTTTTATAGGTTTCGTGTGGCACAATCCTAGTAGGACTCGTACTCCTCTATGTAGAGTCCTCATAGGATTCACACTCTTGAAAGATAATGCTTATCCTTTAACACCTTCCTCACAGCTTAAATCAAGTGAGATGATTTTACCTTGGTTGGATGTCAATACAGTCGAACTAACATGACCATGCTAAAGCCGCAGACTAGACCGAGCTCTAGCTAGCTCGGTTCTTCCTTTCACTGTGTGCACCTCGGTTTGACATACTCTAACTGTGTTTACTTATTACCATGCCAACTGTAGTAAACCCCCGACCGAGCTACCGATAGCTAAGTCCACCACAAGAAGCCCAAATACCTTGGTTCTGAATACCACGATCGAGATAACTACCTTTACTCCGTCTGATGACTTTAATCATATTCGGACCGTGGTAACACTTGCCAATCCCTTTTCATACTTGGACCGAACTAACTTTGGCACGCTACGACCATGCTAACCAAAGCAAGGTCCACCATGAGAAGCCATCATACCTCGGCTCCAACTACTATGACCGAGCTAACTTTGGTGCGCTACAACCGTGGTGACCGTCATTACTCTTAGACCGAGCTAACACTTGTAATCTACTTGCTAAGCCCTTTTTACCGCGGCTGACACCATTACCTCGGCTGACCCCTTTACCTCGGCTAACATTGCGGTCAACCAAGTTACTTAGGCTCTTCTCTTTGTTTGACTACCTTGCTTGGTAGCTCGGCCATAACATTGACCGCCACTAGGAAGTAGCTAACTCCCATAGCTAGGTCCCGTAGCTTGGTCCAATGGAAAGTAGCTAAGTCCCGTAGCTAGGTCTTGTAGCTCGGTCTCGTAGATAGGTCCTATAGCTCGGTCTCGTAGATAGGTCCCGTAGCTAGGTTCCATAGCTCGGCCCTATTTGTTTACAAATTATTCTTCAAATAATATGTTGCATGTTTGCATAATAAGGGTTAACTGTGTTTGATCAACGAAAATACGTTCTAAAAATTCTTGTAAACCAATTTCTTTACACCTAGGATCAATTATTATGGTTAAACCTAAAAAATGAGGCAAATGATCAAAATATTTATCAAATTTTACTTTCATTGAAGTAATAATGGTTACATAATATTCATTACCCATATATTTTCAAAAAATTTTAATTATTTCTGCTAGTATATGTAAAACAAATGGTAAAGCAGGAATATATATAAAAAATAATAATTTTGTTGAAATATCAAAAATTTTAAAAAAATCTTTATACAAGGCTACTTGACGCCAATTAAGTTTTGTGGGAGTCAGTACTCATTCTATTGATGTTGTTGTAAAAAAAAAATCTATTACTCTTCCTTGTTTACAAACTATTTTTAACATATTATATGTTGAATTCTACCTACTATCTACATTTAAAATTAATTTTTTAAATGGCATATTTTGTAACAACCCAGATTTTTAATTATTCTGTAGAATTTATACTAATATTATTTAATCTCAGTTCGGAAAAATATTATTATGTGTAATTTTGTAAAATAATATAATTATTAAAAATTTAGGGGTCAAAATATAAATAATAATAATATAGATAATATTAATAATAATAATAATGAGTGTGGTATTAAAATAAATAAATAATTTTATATTGGTATACGATAAAATGTAATTTATTTAAGAATTAAATTAATTTATATAATTATGTTAAAATATTGAGTCAAAAAATAATTATCTTAAATATCTATTAAAGATAAGAATGAATATTTGTAATTATTATCGAAATCTGCCACGTATCAACTCTCCCCTATAAAAGGGAGGCGTCCGCGGGAAAAGAGGAGGAAAGAAACAGAAAAGAAAAGAGAGAAAGAAAAGAAAGAAGAAAAGGAAAGAAAGGAAAGAAGAAAAGAAATAGAGGAAAGGAAGGAAAGAATAGTGGAAGTTAAAAAGGTCTTTGATAGTGGAAATAAAGAGTAAGGTATTAAAGTTAAGGTGAGTTATATTATACCTTGAGTCACCAAAATTTATTTTACATATGTTTTGACTTGCCAAAATCTATTTTATACAAGTATGTTTTATTATTATATTAATAAAAGTTATGTTTTATAAAAATTTCAATTACATGGTTTTATTTCTGAACCCTATTTGCTTAAAAGGAAACCCATGGATATGTTTGTTTATATTTTAAAGAATATTTGACTATGACCTTATAAACAATTATGTTTTGCAAGTACCATCACGGGAGTCCCATGCCTTGAGAGACTTAAATAACCATTGGTTTCTGTTTGGTTACTGTGTGACCCTCTGTTTGTCATAGATCCATTGACATCTGTTCTGTGCGGACCAAAGTGTTGTGCGGAACTAAGTGCTACACTATTGTGGGAGTCACCTCTAGAATCCGTACGAGCCACCTCTTGAATCCGTACCTCTGTTCTGTGCGGACCAAAGTGCTGTGCGGAACTAAGTGCTACACTATTGTGGGAGCCACCTCTAGAATCCGTATGAGCCACCTCTTGAATCCGTACCTCTGTTCTGATTGTCACTTCTGTGACCTTTGTTCTGTTCTATTCTGTACCGTGGTTATGGTTATTTACTTACATAATTTATGTATTTCAGTTTCTGCCACCTAAATGATTTATTTACATAATCTCGGTTTTGCTACTTAAAGGATTATTTGTTCCGACTCAGTTATCCTAAATGTTTGGGCCTGACTAACTATCCATGGTTATTTCGTGTCCCTTATACTCTTGGTATAATATTTCTCACTCTGCCATGTGCTTATATTTGTTTACCAATTTTCAGGAAATAATGCAATTTAGAAATAGCCTTTGGAAAGTCTTAGATGCGGGGCTGCGGAATAGACACACACAGTATTTTTTATGATAATTCTCTATGTAAATATCGGCATTTTTTGTCAATAAATTTTGTAATAAAAATAGAAGCTCCAATGATTATTTTGGTACCCTTACTCAAATATTTCTTCTGCTTGCGTTTATTAATTTGTTTTTGGATTGGCCGTAGGTAACTTCAGTTACTGGCCATTACGATATTTAACTCTTGGGTACGGGGAGCGGGTCGTGACATATTTTCTTGTTGACAATTTTTTTTTTTATATTCTGAAATTCGATTAGCAGAAGATATAATAGTAACAACTGCATTTTTTATTACAAGTACTTTAACAATCAAATTTAAAATATGAGCACAACAACAAATATGAAATAAATCACCATTAACAAATAATTGTAAAGTTGATTTTAAATGGATTACAATTTGATTATAATATGCGACATTATCTAAACTAATCGTAAATATTTTATTTTTTAAAATCCACTCATATAATACATTTCTTATTTCTATACCAAGTAAATGACCAGTGTATGGAAGTTCAACTAATTTAAATGAAATAATTCTTTTATTTAATTTTCAATCATTATCAATAAAATGTACAATGATACATTGATATTTAAAATCATTATTTGACCACAGATCATATGTTAAACAAACTCTTCCATTCAAATTTTTAAAGATGTCAAATAATTCACCTTTAACATCCTCAAATTTCTTTAAGATCCTGTTTCTGGTAGTATTTCTTGAAAAACTTTGGTATTGCAGTGCAAAAGTTTCGTGAATCATTTCAGTAAAATCGGGACATTCACTAGTGGTAAAAGATTGTTCCTTTTTAATAGGGTCCTGTTAGCATATGCACCTTACTTGATGACCGTTAGATCTTTACAAACTAATCTAGGCCATTGAATAATTTAAGAAGCATAACCTAGAACCTTTTCAACTGGTTAACCAATTCAAGAGACTACCTCACTAACTCTGTAGAAAAAAAGCCTTACGTTTTTACTCCCCATCCCTCTAGGAGAACCCTCCCTCACATTTTCGTCCAACACCACTCCGACGATCTTCTCCCTGCCTCTTGTATTTCACTCCCTCCTTTGACACCACCCGAAGCTGCGATCCATCATTCAGAACATAGAATTTCGGTAAGCTTCTCTCCCTCGCGTTTTTGAAGCTCAAACAATCACCGGAAAGACAAAGGTGCTATTGAATTCCAGTAAGATTTTGTATTCTCCTCTTTCCATTTGGTTCAAAGGGTTGGCACCGCTAATCAATCTTGCTAATGGATTCATTGATGGATCCCTTGGATACTAATAGAGGCCATGGCCCTTTTACTTTGGACAAAAGCACCCATTTCTTTTATAAAACAAAAATAAAACTCCACAACTTTTAAACAAATTATTTTCTTTCATTTGGCTCAACTGTGGCTGTTTGTTATGTTTCTGTTGATAGAACCCCTTGGATTGATCTTGGTGTATGTATTTATCGATTTTTTTTGGTTGATTAAATATTTTGAAGTGAGAATTTTATATGTTCCTTCAATAGTTTGATATCTACATGTTTAATTACTTTTTTTGTTTGGGCACTTTTGAGAATTTGTGAGTTGTCTTGTCTTGAAATTTAGGTTCTTATATGTTGTTGTTCAATTATGAATGAATTTTTTGGGGTCAATTTGGTAAAAAAATCAAGAATAATTTCTTTACTTACCAAATAGATTGTTTTACTATTGGTTGGAAGAATAAAATGAGGGAAGATGTAGCTTGAATAAAATTTATTCAATTTCTGTTGTGATTAATTATATGGATTAAAATGTTTAGGGCATAAAACTGTATCTTTTGCTTCTTTCTTATTTGTTGAGAACTGATTGTATAAGTTTATTTTCTCATTATAGTAGATAGGGAGGGGGTTGTGTCCTCTGCAAGAATTGTAGGAACTCTATGTACATGCGTATGTGATGTAGTGATGTGCAGCTGCTTGTAGATGTTTGGCCCTTGCAAAACTTCTTTGACCCCTACAATACATACATATCTATCCCACAGAAGATAGAAGTGAACCCAAACATTATTAAAGTATTATAAAAAAGTGTGGCAAAGAAGTAATTTTTAATTTATTTTGTTAATTTATCACTTAGGTCGTGATTGGTTCATGAATTTGGGTAGGAATTTGAAAAGGGAAAGGAAAATGTGTGTGAAATGTAGGTGAAATACAATTCTATTGATTACATCTGGTACGATTTTGAAGCCTACCCCAGCGGGCTATGTTTGGGGATTTTTTCTGATCGTTTGTTGTATTTGCTGCCAGCTGCTGCTATATTTATTCTTTACTACTGTGGCCTTTATGCTATTTGCTAAGCTGTCTAGCTACATACTACTATACTACCTGTCTGCATGCTATTGTGCTGCGATATGCTATACTGTGCTCTGCTTGCTACTGCTGTGGAGTCTAAGATGCTCAAGTGTTTAACCGTCTATGGCTGTAGCTAATGTGTTGCTGCCCAAGATACTTCTCGCCATGCTTTTGTGTAGTTCTTTGGTGGTATTTCTTGTCAAGACCCCTGTCCTCTGTGGACGTGGCTCTCAAACAAATATATCGATGCTAGTGACTAAGTTTTTGATATATTATGATCTATTACTATGTGGTGGTGTAGTCTTGTTAGTGGTTTGCTTTTTTGGCATAGTTTTCTTGTAGATTTGGTATAGCTCTGGTAGCATTGTATAGTTGTGGTAGGGCCTGGGACATGCCTCTTGCAGATCTGTAAATTTTTTAGTTTTAATTTATGACTTATTCATCCAAAAAGAGAGAGAGCATATTTTCTAAGAATAAATATTAATTATTATGATATTACTTACATCAATAATTTCTTCACAAATTAGGGTATGGTTTACATTTTGTAAAATTGTAAATTACACTTTCACCTCGCTTACCTATGAATATTTTCCCACTTTGGTCTCGAAACTATTATATTCTTTTCACTTTAGTCCAAATTGTAACAAATGTTATGCTTTTGTGACGAAAATTGCGGCATGGGTCAAGTTCACCTTTATTTGTATGAAAACCTCTGCTATAGACAACCTTAACATGCAATCCTCCATCGTAGAACACTTCTATTTACCGCTTGCCATGACCTATCTATTTTGAGGTGGGAAAACAAAAAGTTTTCTAAGTGATCAAAGTAGGAAATAATTTTTAAAATTCTAAACTCAGAAATTAGAAATTGGACCAAAATAAGAAAAGACAAATAATATAGAGACTAAAGTGGGTACAATGACAAGCAATATATATTTAAGAATGAAAATACAATATATTATTTTTAAAAGGGAGTGATAGTAAAATAGTAGTGACCAACTACGAAATAATAGGCAAGGACTAATACTGGTATGTGCTAGAGTCATAAATGTGTCAAAGTGATTTATAGCCGACGTCATCATTTAGACATAACAACAACATGACATGGAAACAATGCTATTATAGTGGTCTAAGTCGATGATGATGGTTGTGTTTTAGTGGATCAAATGGCCTGATTAATTGAAATTGGTAACAATAACATTGTTGTCTAAGTCACTAATAATGACAAGGAAAGAAAAGGTGAGCGTCGACGAGATAGTCATAGCAACAACATTTCAGGTAACATTAACATTGAATATAATAAGAGAGAGAGAGAGAGAGAGAGAGAGAGAGAGAGAGACAGAGAGAGAGAGAATCGTAGAGCGAGAAAAGTAATTGGAGTGTCATGCATTTTTGTCAGTGATAATGTTTGAGGTAATGACAACACAACAACATAATTAGATAAAAATGGCGACCAATCAACCGATTAATTACTATTCGAATCTTGACTAAATTGATAGTAATGATTAGGTTTTTACTAATTGATTGGGAACGATGAATAAGTTGGGAATTAATTGGTTTAGTGTGGCTTATGAAAACTAATTGATTAATGAATCAATTATGTTTTTTTATAACAAGGATCTCTACAATCAATTGTACAATCAATTGTGATATTTGAATCTGCCTTATATTCTAATGGATTGTACAATCAATTGTGATTGTTCAAAACCCTGGTTACTAATCGATTGTATAATCAATTGTGGTCTTTGAATCCAATCGATTTTGCAATCAATTATAATTTTTCATTCACTCTTATATGCTATACCAATTGATTACATAATTAATTTTGTTTGAAATTTTAAAAGTTATGACGTTTTGTTAATGTTGTTATGATTTTTGGAACAAAATTATGTTATGATTCATTGGTAAAAGTTATAATATTTTGTTAATGTCATTATGATTGTGGGAAAAAAAGTTACAATCAATGTGTTATGGTTATGATTCATTAGTAAAAGTTACGATTTATACTACCAAAAGTTATAATTTGTTATGGTGAATCATAATAAAAAAATGTTACAATTCAAATGTTACGATAATTTGTTGGAAATAACTACATTTGTTATGAGTCATTGCCATATTGTTATGATTGATAGTGTCTTTGTTATGACATCGTAGTATATATTATGACATTGTTATGATTCATTGTAGTAATTGTTATGATGTTTAAAAAAAGTTATGATTCTTTCATACAACCTGTTAAATGACCTGTTTAGCAAGTTACTTTTTATGACGTGGCACATTATGGATGACATAATAAGTGCATATCATACGCCCTTTTAGAAGGTGCACATTGTAGACTTTTACTTTTTAGTAATATAATCAACTATAGAATTTTGTACACGTATAAGATCATATGAAAATGTTTACAAATTATCAATTAATGAAACCCTTAATTGCATTTGACTTTGAATATCAGGTTGTTGACTTTGTAAATATTTGTTAGCATGCCTTTTTAGATGACTAGTACCCCCTGCAGATGCAACACTAAGTAAATGTGCACAATATGAGTAAATATCATTTCCCTCCCAAACTATCATGCGTTTTTCATGTTGACCCCCATACTTCGATTTATTTCAATTTAGTACCTGAACTTTTTACAAATTGATCAATTAGACCCCTGTAGTCACCTTCCGTTTACAATTAGACAGAATGTGCTAACGTGGCATTTAAAATTTCATTTTACCCCCCAAATTATAACTTAAAAATCAATTTACCCCCAAATTAAAAATCAATTTGCCCCCCAAACTATACTTTAAAAATCAATTTGCCTCCTACATCAGCACATTCTGTCTAATTGTGGATGAAAGATGACGACAGGGGTCTAATTGATCAATTTGTGAAAAGTTCAGGTACTAAATTGAAATAAATTGAAGTATGAGGGTCAACATGAAAAATGCGTGATAGTTTGAGAGGGGGGGAGGAAATGATATTTACTCACACACTATTGACATTTTGCTTTAAATGTAATTGTACCCTCAGGATTATTTATAGATATTTTTTCAAAATATTTCCAAACACTACTACTTTTGCCACTAGATAATGATCTAACTGTTGGAAGAGGGATATTAGAAGGAGAATCAACAGATTCATGTTGTGTAGTACATGTATTAACATCGACATAAATATTAGGAATCTTAGCATCCATAGTAATGTAAGTAAAACAATATATAATAATTAACAATTAATTTAAATAATGTGTAAATACAATGAGTAAAAGATAATAATTAATATATGTGCACAAATAATTAATGAAAAAAATCAGTAACTAATAAATTTAATTAAACTGATTAATGTTACTGATTGACAAATACGATACATAAATTAACTTTTTCTGATAAAAGTTTCTTGTTGCATAATTTGCCACTTAGGGATGACACTTCCAAATTAATTGAGAGTTGAGAAAAATTGAGAGTTTAAGAGAGATTGAGAGAGTTAGAGAGAGAGAATTATTTGTGAGATTCATTTTGAAAAAGTGAAATATTTATAGTAGTTTAAAAGATTGAAGAAAATGTATAAATTAAAAAATATATATTGCCATTGTATTAAACAATAATATGACCGTTAATTTTTTTTTTTTTTTTTTTTGCAAACATTATTATTATTATTTTTTCATTGCAACATAACTTGATGTAGCATAAAGAGTGATGTGACGCATGATGCAAAGGAAGGGCATGGGGTAGGTCAGGGGTAGTAGATGCATGTAGACAATTTATTTATTTATTTATTGTTTAGGTTTTTTTTTTTTTTTCATTGCAAGTTGCAACTTGATGTGAGACTCAGTGAAGAGGGATGCGACGCATGCAAGGGGCAGGGGTAGGTAGGCAGGCGAGGGTAGCAGTGGAGGTGCATAATTATAATTTTTTTTTTATTCATTCATTGTAAGAAAATGACCGTTGTTTTGTTTTATTTTGTTATAAAAATTGTATTGTTTTGTTTTGTTTTTTTTTTCCAAGATCAAGCTTTTATTTTTATTATTTTTTAACCGTTGCAAGTTGCCTTTAATTTTTTTTAAAATTTGACCTTTGCCACAGAGAGAGAGAGAGAGAGCCGAATGGGCTGGGCTGTCCGTAGGGCTCGAATTTTTTTTGGGCTGGGCTGGGCTGGGCCAACGGGTTGGGTCGATGGGCTAGATCGGGCTTCAAATGGAGGGCTCAGGCCCAGGCCCAAGGTACTGGGCTAGGCTCGGGCCCGGACTGAAACAGGGCGGGCCCACCTCAGGCCTCGGGCCGCCCATGGGCCTCGAACCATTATTACACCCTATATTTGTGTTGTGTATGAGCCTACGTTTTCCAAATAATTACTCCTTTTGTGATGCGTTCAATTGATAAAAAATATAGGTTTCACCATAACTATTTTTTTAAGGGAAATTTTCCCTCAAATACTTGTAAAAAGTAAGGATTATGCATCACAAGAAATTTTAAATTATTTTCTATATAATTTCATTTTGTAAACTGTACAATTAATAGGAAAGTAAATTATTTATGTTTTTTCTTTTCTTGAACATTTTCTTATGCAATATTCTTCATTATTGAGCGAAAGGGAAGCCAATAATTGGGAATAGTGTACACAACTTGGGTTTTTTTTTTTTTTTCTTTTCTTTACTTATTACTATATATATATACAAAAATTATTTATCCACCGAATTGAGTTTGCTCGAATCGTTTAAATTTGTGCATGTTGGTCGACCTCTAGATGACCACCCAGTGCAACTTTTATCAACTGTGGTTATCACCCATGACAATTGCGCTTGTCACCCTTTTGTGAATGATTGACCAGACGACCGGCATGCACATATTCAAACTATTCAGGCAAACCTAAATTTGGTAGATGTAACATTACTTGTATATATATATATGTATTTAAATTTCTTGTTGGTTCTTCTGAAGCAATCACAGTATGCTTATAATTTTTTTGTTTCCTTAGGATTCAGTGTTAGGCTATTAGGTACAATTTTCCTTTACAACTTATTAAACATAAATAATTTAAATAAGTTGAAAAAAAAACTATTATCTGGAAGATGAAAGAGAGATGTTTGACTTTTATTTTCTGATTATCAACTTTAATTTATAATAAGTTATACCAAACAAATCCAAAATAATATGTCATGCATGTCACAAGTGTAATGTTATGTAAACAAGAATTTTATAGAAAATTCTTTGAAAAATTTAAAAATCTCCTAGATATTGATTTGTGATTATGTATCAATTTTAAGTAGTAAAAACAATCTTAATCAAACAACTAAGACAAATCGACACAACGATTTTAACGTGAAAAAATCATAATTGGAGCGTCTCCAATTGTGATAAAAAACCACGGGCCAAAGCCACAAAACAATCCACTAAGAAGACACAAAGGAATTACACAAGTGTACTCTTAATTACCTAGCGAATCCACGCCCGAATCGAACCGACCCCTATGTGCCTCTTCTAGTCCCGTCTTCACCTTGGAATTGTCTTGTCCAACGTTAAATCCACAACACCGATTTCGAATCCACGACGAAGAGCCATTCTAGAATCCACCAAAACTTCAGGCTCAAGTTCCATTGAATCTACCGAAGAACAACTCTTTCTTTTGTATTAAACAAACTAAACAAACCCTTTGATATAATCCACTCAATTCATGATTAAACTTTCACAGATATCAAAGGAAACCAGCAAAGAAGCTCCAGAAGAAAAACCTAATCCCCAAAAAGAAGATTTGGAAGTCGTAACCCTAAAATTTGATAGAACTACATATTTATAGAAAACAGGGCCGCGATCTCCACTCAAGCGCAGGGATGGACGCTTGAGTGGACTGACTAAAAACACGTGTTTAAGAACACGGATCTACGCTCGAGCGGAAAAAAGTAACTCCCAGTACTTTTGTAGGTGAGTGAAACTTCTGAAAGGTTGCGATCTCTGCTCAAGTGCAGGAATGGTCGCTCAAGCGGACAAACAACTTCGACTGCAATTTTGCTCGATCCCCAACATAGCCAGGGAAGTGGCAAACATGAAAGGATAAGATCACAAACTCCTCTACATAGGCACAATTCGAGTTGGATTCACATCTAAAAACTCATAGCCTCACTGAAATAAAAAATCGAATAAAATTACAATTGAAAAGAGTTTTGTCAAACAGGATTGCCAAGAACAAAATCTAACAATCTCCCCCTTATGCAATGCCGTGACAAAACACACCTAACAAATAAAATCCTAATCACCCCAACCCATTACAGCCAAAAAAAGAAAACTACTTTCTCTAGGTCATGATAAGAAAAATAACTATTAGTGCCACAATCTTCAAAACAACTATTAGTGCCACAAGAGTATATAAAAAAGTAATAGACATATGACAAGATTATCTTGAAGCATAAGATAGAAAACATGAATTAATGTAACTTGGAGATTTTAAGAACATCCAGCATGAATAGATGAAAATCCTAAGACACATGAATAGATAAAAATTGGAGATTTTTTTTTTTAAAGAACATGTAGCATGAATACATGAAATCCTAAGGCATATAAGAACATGTAGCGTGAATACATAAAATCCTAAGACACATGCATCCGCCAACATTTCTTCTCCTTTTTGTCACGAATTGTTAAAGGAAGCTCAATCAACTAACACAAGAACATTGAAAATCCTATGTGATTCGTGATTATATAAAGATTAAAATATTCCAAATTCCAAAAATTCCAAAACACTCAATCTAAAATCATCAAGCACTTACGAGAGTGATTTTAGTTTGTTTGTTTTTAGGAATAAATAATAAATCAACACAAACGATTTTTCACGTGGAAAAACCACAATTGAAGAACCTTCAATTGTAATAAAAAACCACGGGCGAATCGCCACTAATCAATCCACTACAGAAGGACTACAAGGTTACAAAGAAACCATACAAATTACCCAACCTAGTCAATTTGTCTCTGAATCTTCTGTAACTCTTTCACCACGCCGTCACAGGCGATTACGAAGTTGATTCCACACCACAACTTCACTTGTCGAATTAACGACTACGTAAAGAATCAAACGCCTTTTGAAACTTTACGTGTTGATCTTCGGATTCCACCGAAGAGAACACTCTTGAATATGTAGTATCAAACTCTTTGATGTATGAATCTCAACTCATGAGTTTAGAACTCTCTCAAGAACATCAAAGAAAACTCATCAAACTCTGTGAAGAACACTTCAAACAAAACTCTAGAATTCTTGAATCAGATCTAGAAAAAAGTTAGATTAGTTTTAGGAGAAAACCATCTACTTATAGAAAACCAAAAAGAATCCCAATCCTGAAAGAAACCAATCACTTGAAAATTTTCGGATTCTGAAGCTCGCTCGAGAGAGGCTCCTCCCGCTCGAGCGAGAAGCTTATCTCGCGTGATTTCTACTAGTGCCTTTGCTCGGGCCACGAACTCTTCGCTCGAGCGAGGAAACAACACTTTCAGGTTTTTGTATGGAAGCAACTCGTCGCTCGAGCCACCTTCATCTTTGCTCGAGCGAGCATTGACCTTCACTCGATCCACCAATTCCATGCTCGAGCGCACATTCATCTCCTTCAGGTTTTATACGAGCCTTGATCCTTATTTCGGCGAGGACATCTTCACTCGAGCGAGGAAGAAAAAAACACAGAAAATTTACAACTCAATCAGTGAGTTTTGTTCGCGGGATTTTGACAAGATAGGACCTAACAATCTCCCCCTTTGTCAATACCCGGACAAAACTTTCTAAACAATTTTCTGACCACAGTACAACCCAAAGAATGTACAAAATAATTACAACTCATCCAATAATCTAATAAATTACAACTCGATGAAAAGATAACAATGAATCCAAACTTGAGAACCATTCAATCTGCACACTAGAATTGTGAAAAGATTGATTATGTTGTAAAAAAAATCAAGACAGGTTCATTGTATATAGATCATAAATGAAAAACTACTAATCCATTGAGCTGTAAATAACCACCATAAGCATGCATATATCCAAATCAATCATATCATATACAGGAAGCCAATATATCCAAAGCAAACATGGAAACCAAGGCAAACATGGAAACCATCTCTCCCTTTTTGGCCGGGAGAGAGAGAAAAGCAAGATAAACAGCATAAGAAGAACTGTCTAAAAGCAAACCAAGAAACCAAACACTATGAAGATGGTAGAGGATGCTGCAGCTGAAGAAGAGAGAGAATCTGTGTCAGCATAGCACTCTGCTCGTCAAGGCGAGCATCGATAAGATCAAGACGATGAGCAAGAGCTGGATCCAAGCCATGAGTACCTGCTGCTGGTCCTGCATGGGCAGCCTCAACCTCCTCCTCCTCGGCAAGAGGATCATCATCACTCGCATCGCTTGGACCACCTGCATGGGAACCCCCAACCCCTGACCCACTCCCCCTAACATGGGCCTGACTCTGTGAAACAGTGAGTTTAGTAATGGGTTTGATAGGAGAAGCAAACTCATCATCTTCAAAAACAGGGACATCAAGTGAAGTGAGAAAACGGTGAAGAAAACACCCATAAGGAAGCCCCAAAGATTTTCTGCCCTCAAAGACCCCAATCATTTTTGAGATAATCATCTCTGGAAGATCAATGGGAAGGCGATGATGAATACAATATAAAACATAACCCTGGTCCTGAGTAATATGAGAGGAATGAGTGGTGACATAAATATTAGCGCACACAATGATATTGAGAAGACGGAACCGAGGAAGCAACTCATTCTGCTGAATGAGAGCCCCGGCGATCCATGTCCTAGAAACACCACACAACTCGGAAGCAACCATATCAAAATTGACACCAGACCGGGTAAGAAAAGGGAAATGACAATCATCAATAACAGGAAGACCAAGAAACACCCGAAACAAATCCCCAGTAATAGCAAGAGGCTTCTTCCTAACCCATGTTTGAAAGGTACAGGCTTCTCTGTTAATAGAATGGATGTTGCAATAAAACTCTCGGATGAGACTTAGATTTTGTGGACCGGAAAAATGTAACACTTGATCACCACCTAACGGATCAAACAAAGATCGAATGGGAATAACCTCAAAAGCATTAGGTAACACATTGCGCTCTAAGTGAACTTTGCGCAAGGCAAAGGACTCCCTAAACAATTTTGCCTTTACTTTCGACTCAAATTTGGCAGTATTGAAGGAAGGTCGAGAAGCAGTCAACTTGCGACGTTTGGAAGGTTCTGCCATTACTAGACAAACCAGAACAAGGCACAACCCAGAAACAGACTACCCAATAACCAACCATAACAGCCAAACCCCACAACCCCAATTTCAACCAAGAAGCACAGAACAAGAAACATTAGTCCAACAAAAAATATGAGTGCAGCATTATGGAAAAACCCAGATAAACATATAGCTAAAATAAACAAGGGGTTATGAGTCCAACAGAAACCATTTGTGCAGCATTATAAAAGCCAGGAATACATGGAGCAAGATATGAAGATAGCAGTAGAAATTAGCATAAAAAAAAAAACATGGAATTGATAACAAAACAGTATAGATAGACAAAATCCCCAATGTTATCACCAATAAACTCCCAATACAAATCAACCCAAATCGAAACCCTAGAAGGAAATGCAAAGCATACGATGCACACTGAGTACCCTAGAGCAAGAATGATACGAAAGCAGTAGCAAAAAAATCCAAAAACAATAAGAAAAAAACCCTGGATAAAAACAAAGCACCACCACAATCCTAATACGAGACGAAGAAGAAACAAAATAAGAAAAAAAAAACTTACCAAAGATGAGGAAGATGAAGGATGAAACAAAAGAAACCCTAAATCCAAGAAAGAACCCTCAAACGAGCCTAGCAAGGGAGAACACAAAAGCCCTAGGGGAGAGAGAGAGAAGAACACGAAGAGATGCAAACAAAAACTGAAGAGACCCCTTTTTAAAAAAACTGAATTGTGACAGTTCGCTTGAGCCAGGACACGGTCGCTCGAGCCAAGAAAACAAGCTCTCAGGTTGAATGCAGAAGCAAACGCATGCTCGAGCGAGGAACTCGTCGCTCGAGCCAAGAAGAAAAAAAAACAATTTTTAAAAAAAAAAAAAAATAAAAACACCTAGGATATTTTTGTAACAAGCAAGGTGACCAGGTGACAGACTATTCCACAAGGACAAGAGTATCCATCAATTCTTAGTCCTAAAAATTTGAGAAATGAGATGAAACAATAGCTCATGAATAAGACAGATAATATTAAATCAAAGCCACACGCATCATGAGAATGCATAACTCAAAAACACACATGAGAGCTCATATAAAGAATGTGTGTGTGTGCAATCCTTGAGAGCCACAAAACTAGAGTTAATCCTCGTAGTGATCTGATGGCTGGACCTCCAACAAGAGTAACTGACTATCACAGAGAAAAGTCAAACCACTAGGAATCACAGGGTATTTGTTGAGTAAAAGCGGAAGCTCCCCCTCAGACAATGATCCCTTTTTTTTTTTTAACTTTTCTTTCTTGTGGGCACTCACTGGTGGCATACACGCTCAAGAGTATGGAGACCAAACCAGAGAAGAATGAAATCAAAATGATGGCCTGGTTGGTGCCTCTGAGGTAGCCTTTTCCTAATGCTCGAAAATCATGTACTGAGGGAGAAACCATGGAAGTGAAATAAGATGGTAGATGGTTAAGAGACTTAACATCACCCATGATATACCAGTATAGGTCAATTCCTCTGAAAGAGTACAAGAAACACTGTCAGTGGTCCATAGAGAACTTTGATCACTTGTGCGGAAACCCCTGCAACAGTTTATCTCAAGGATGTGTACAGAATGAGATCATGAAGTAAATGAGTATGGGCATTCAGAATGAGCTATGAACAAAGATGAAAAAGATCTTGTATGCAACATGAGCAGTGTTCATATAAAATTTGATGCAAAGATATCAGAACTCAATCATAGATTATCACATCCAAGAACAGTAAGTCAACCACTCACACTCACCTCACAGGAAACAACCTAGTTACTGAGACATTACACCCAAGGTCTTTCTAAGAAACTCAAATCGAAGAAGATCAAGGGGTTTTTATAAAATATCAGCTTTTTGATGCTCAGTAGAAACATGTTCCAAAACAACAAGGCCTTCATCCACTAACTCTCGAATAAAATGATGACGGATGTCAATGTGTTTGGTGCGAGAGTGTTGGACAGGATTTTTTGAAATGTTTATGGCACTTGTGTTATCACAAAAAAGAGTGAGAGTGTTCTGTTATTCCATTCCATAATCATGAAGCATTTGCTTCATCCACAACATTGGGCACAACAACTCCCTGCAAGAATGTACTCGGCCTCGAAGTGGAAAGAGATGGCATTCGCTTTTTACTATGCCAAGAAACCAGATTATTCCCAAGGTAAAAACACCCCCCGGATGTACTTTTCCTATCATCAGCACACCCTGCCCAGTCGGCATCAGAAAAACCAATAATTTCGGCTGTAGTATCAGTGGAAAACCAAACCCCATACCCCAAGGTCCCATTTACATACTTGATGATGCATTTTATCGCAAGAAGGTGAGACTCTTTAGGACTGGCTTGGTAACGAGCACAAACACCGACACTGAAGGAAATATCAGGACGACTGGCTGTGACATACAACAGACTCCCTATCATACTCCTATAAAGGGTAGGATCAACATAAATACCAGAGGAATCTTTGGAAAGGTGAAGACTGGTGCTCATGGGAGTGCGTGCATGTTTGGCAGACTCAAGACCAAACTTTGACACAAGATTTTTAGCATACTTAGACTGAGAAACAAATATACCCGGAGGAGACTGTTTAATTTGGAGACCCAAAAAATAAGACAACTCTCCCATCATGCTCATCTCAAACTCATGTGTCATGCAATCTGAAAAATATTTCACAAGATGATCAGCAGTGGAACCAAACACAATATCATCAACATATATCTGAGCAACAAGAATATGAAACTTAGTATGTTTCACAAATAATGTCTTATCCACACTACCCCTTTGAAAATCATTATCAAGAAGAAAGGTAGTGAGCCTATCATACCAAGCCCGAGGGGCTTGTTTCAACCCATACAAAGCCTTGTCTAACTTGTAGACATGATTAGGACATTTAGGGTCCTCAAACCCTTTTGGTTGCTCAACATATGCCTCTTCTTTTAAGTACCCATTCAGAAAAGCACTTTTCACATCCATTTGAAACAATTTAAAGCCAAGGAAACATGCAACACCAAGTAAAATGCGAATGGATTCGAGACGTGCAACTGGGGCAAACGTCTCATCATAGTCAATACCCTTTACTTGTGTGTAGCCTTGAGCAACCAACCTAGCTTTATTCCTCACAACAGTACCATTCTCATCAGATTTATTTTTAAAGATCCACTTGGTACCTATCACATTCATGTCTCTAGGTCTGGGAACAAGAGTCCAAACTTTGTTACGTTCAAATTGACCTAATTCTTCATGCATAGCATTGACCCAACTATCATCTAGCAAGGCCTCTTTAAAATTCTTAGGTTCAATTAATGAAATATAACACATATGTGATACCTCATCGCGAATCTGTCTTCGGGTTTTCATTCGATCTGAAACACTTCCAATTACCTGTTGAGCTGGATGATTTAGTTTCACCCTTGCTGATGGTTTAAGTTCAGGACTTGGGGTGACAGGAGGAACAGGAGTGCTGTCCTTTTGAGCACTCTTTGGACTGGAACTTACCTGTGAGGATGGTGCTGTAACAATTTCTTGTGATTGAGCCGCAGCATCTCCTTGATTTTGTGGTTCAGTATCCAAGATTGGAAACTCACCATTGTCATCCTTATTTGTTACTGAAGTAGGTGAACCTGTGTCATCTATAACCACATTGATAGATTCCATTAATGATGAAGTTCGCAGGTTATAGACTCGAAAAGCCCTACTGTTGGTTGAATACCCTAGGAAAATACCTTCATCACTTCGGGAGTCAAATTTGCCCAAGGGCTCTCTATCTTTGAAGATGTAACACTTACTCCCAAATATTTTGAAGTATTTTACATTAGGTTTCAAACCCTTCCACAATTCATAAGGAGTTTGTAAAGTGCCGGGCCTTAAATAGACACGATTTATGACATAAACAGCAGTATTTAAGGCTTCGGCCCAAAACTTTGGAGGAAGACTCTTACTAAGGAGCATGACCCTAGCCATTTCTTGAACAACTCTGTTCTTCCTCTCAACCACTCCATTTTGTTGTGGAGTAATAGGTGCAGAAAACTCATGCTTAATTCCATACATATCACAAAAATCCGAAAACGAACTATTTTCAAATTCACGACCATGATCAGTTCGGATTCTTATGATACGCCCAATGGAAACACCCTATTCATTTTGGATTTTAAGGACTAAAGCCTGGAAAGCATCAAACGTGTCAGATTTCTCCCTTAAAAAATTTACCCATGAGAATCGAGTAAAATCATCAACAGTTAAAAAAATGTATCTTTTACCTCTAATGCTTTCAGTGCGAGTAGGACCCATTAAATCCATGTGAACTAATTCAAGAGGACGTTTGGTTGTAAAGCTATTCACCTTTTTATGCGGAGCACGGGTTTGCTTGCCAAGCTGACATGGTCCACACAGATGGCTCAAATTCTTACCTAGTTTAGGTACTTCTCTCACAAGTTCTTTGTTGGCTATCTTAGTTAGGTCTTTGAAATTCATGTGACCTAATCTTTGATGCCACAGATCAATGTTACTTATGATGGCAGAATGACAAGTGAGATCATTAGTAGTAAGAAACCCATAGCAGTTATCAGATGTGCGAACCCCATGTAAAACAGTATTTCCCTTTTTATCCAAAATTTCACATTTATCTTTTGAAAACAATACTTCATGATGGGAATCACACATTTGACTAATGCTCAAAAGCTTAGCTTTAAGGCCATCAACAAGTAAGGCATTATCTAGCTTGGGAAGACCAGCAACACTTATAGAGCCCTTACCAATGACTCTAGAAGTGCCGCCATCTACAAAAGTAACAATTCCTCCTTCATATTTTTCAAGGGAGGTGAAGTAGGATTTGTTACTGGACATATGACGACAGCACCTATTATCAAGATACCACATGTGTGAGTCACGTGCCTTTAGAGCAGTGTGAGCAACAAAACAAGTCAAATCATCTTTTCTAACCCAAATCTTTTTAGTCTTGGTGTTCCGCCTAGACATGTAAGGTTGTCTCCTAACCCAAAAAGTCTTAGAATTTCTACCCTTTTGAGACACCTTACCAAAAAGTTCAAAACAATAAGGATGAATGTGGCCATACCTACCACAGTGAGAACAAATAAAAATAGGTTTTACCTCCCTTTTGTTGATCTTGCCTGCTTTTGCTTGATGAAGAAAAGAGTCATCTTGATCTACCTTCAATTTTCCCTTTGCTTGAGTCTTCAGGTTATGTGAGGTAGAGGCTTGTCCTTTGTGAGCTGTCGCACCATAGCCTAGCCCTCTTTTGTCAGAACCCATTTGTTGAGACCCGAGTATGTCTTCTAGAGATCTGGAACCTTTGTTCCATATGGCAATTGTTGCTCTAGCAATACGGAGTTCTTCATCTTTCTGACTGACTTTCTCTTTCAATACAGCTTGTGACACCTCAAGACTTTCAAGTTTCTCTTCATATGTGGAATACACCTTCAGAAGTTCATTCCTTTCAGTTTCACAGGATAGAAGTTTTCCACATAAGTCTTGCCTGTCACTTGAGATCTTGATGACATTCTGCTTTGCTGTCAAGAGTTCTCCTTTGAGTCGGACATTCTCACTCTCACATGTTTTGAGCTTGAGAGAGAGTTTGTCGTTGGTTTTAGACAAATTCAGAGATTCCTCGTACAGCTTCTCGTAAGCTTGTTATAGTTCATCGCCATTGATCTCATCAATGTCTTCAGATGTTTCATCGTCCTCTCTTTGCTTCTCATTCTCCTTAACCTCATCCAATCTAGCAACCAAGGCAGACAAGTTGTTGGATGGAGGTGGAGGTGAATCTTCTCTTTCATAGAATTGGCTCAGAATTTCCCATGCATCTTTAGCCTTTGTGCAGTGAACGACCCGTTGCTGTTCTTCATTAGAAATTGCTCCACGAATAATGATTAGGGCTCTCTGATTGCCTGGATTATCTGCACTTTCTATATCTTCTTTAATGGTTTTCCAACCTTCTGGTTCAAAGGCTCTCAGAAAAGCCCTCATTCTGATTTTCCAATACAGGTAGTTGGTCCCATCAAAGGTGGGAGCATGATGCAAGTTCTGACCATGGGCTGATTCCGAAGGCTTTGGAAGAGGTTGAGAAAACGTGGCCCAAAATGCCATGAAAGCACTATCCCCATCTTCACTAGATTCAGGTTTTTCGGGTTCTTGCTCCGACCCGCTTTCATCATCCCAAGTTACGGTGTAGACTTTCTTCCGATTTTTTTTCGTAGGGCATTCAAGGGACATATGGCCAAACCCTTGACATTCATAGCACTTGACCCCTAGCCCCCTAACAACCTTCTTTTCAGTAGTTTGAGCAAATTTTGGTGGAAAATTTTTTGGTTTGTCATTACTCTTATTTCTTGAAATAGGGGCTCTGAAATTAGGCTTCTTTTTCAAAAAATTTTTAAACTGTTTTGTAAGCATAGCCGTCATCTCAGACTTTAAATCAAATTCAGTCTCCGGAGGTTTTGCAGTCTCATGAGTACTTGTGAAAGCCATACTTTCTTTTTGCTTTTTCTTGGAAATTTGGTGTGCTTCATAAGTCTGCAAATTTCCAACCAATTGATCGAGCTTGAGGGTATCAACATTCTGAGCCTCCTCAATGGCTGTCACCTTTGATTGGAACCTCTCGCGAATGGACCTCAAAATTTTTCCCACAACTTTTGCTTCCGGGATTTTTTCACCGAGAGTGAAACAGGAATTCACGATATCCTCGAAGTTTTGCATAGAATCATCAAACGCCTCATCGTCACAAGCATAAAAAGGGTTTCAAAGGCGGATGTGAGACGTTGAAGTTTTGACCTTTGACAGAGGTGGTTCCTTTGTGAATTGTTTCAAGAATATCCCACGCCTCTTTTGCTATTTCACACGCAAATTCGACGGAATTCTTCAGTGTGACAGAGCGTAAGAGGGAGTTGAGAGCCTTTTGTTCCAACTCGAGTTCTCGTAATCGCCAGTCCCATTTATCAAGGGGTTTAGGAATATCAATGCCATCTATAGTGACAATAGGTTCACTCCACCCAAAGACAACGCAGTACCAAACTTTCTCATCGATGGATTTTAAAAATGCTCTCATACGAGCTTTCCAATAAGAATAGTTTGTACCGTCAAGTAAAGGGGGTCTATGAGTCGAGTTACCTTCACGAATATAATCCATAATACTAGTCACACAAAATTACACTCCTATAGTTTTGATAAAAACAAAAGTTTTTTGATAAAACAAAGAGTGACCCGCTCTGATACCAATTGAAAATCCGATGTGATTCGTGATTAGATAAAGATTAAAATATTCCAAATTCCAAAAATTCCAAAACACTCAATCTAAAATCATCAAGCACTTACGAGAGTGATTTTAGTTTGTTTGTTTTTAGGAATAAATAATAAATCAACACAAACGATTTTTCACGTGGAAAAATCACAATTGAAGAACCTTCAATTGTAATAAAAAACCACGGGCGAACCGCCACTAATCAATCCACTACAGAAGGACTACAAGGTTACAAAGAAACCATACAAATTATCCAACCCAGTTAATTTGTCTCTGAATCTTCTGTAACTCTTTCACCACGCCTTTGTCACGGAACTGATTCTGAAGTTGATTCCACACCACAACTTCACTTGTCGAATTAACGACTACGTAAAGAATCAAACGCCTTTTGAAACTTTACGTGTTGATCTTGATTCCAATCAAGAGAACACTCTTGAATATGTAGTATCAAACTCTTTGATGTATGAATCTCAACTCATGAGTTTAGAACTCTCTCAAGAACATCAAAGAAAACTCATCAAACTCTGTAAAGAACACTTCAAACAAAACTCTAGAATTCTTGAATCAGATCTAGAAAAAAGTTAGATTAGTTTTAGGAGAAAACCATCTACTTATAGAAAACCAAAAAGAATCCCAATCCTGAAAGAAATCAATCACTTGAAAATTTTCGGATTCTGAAGCTCGCTCGAGCGAGAAGCTTATCTCGCGTGATTTCTACTAGTGCCTTCGCTCGAGCCACGAACTCTTCGCTCGAGCGAGGAAACAACACTTTCAGGTTTTTGTATGGAAGCAACTTGTCGCTCGAGCCACCTTCATCTTCGCTCGAGTGAGCATTGACCTTTGCTCGATCCACCAATTCCATGCTTGAGCGCACATTCATCTCCTTCAGGTTTTATACCAGACGCAGTCCTTCGCTTGAGCGAGGACATCTTCGCTCGAGTGAGGAAGAAAAAAACACAGAAAATTTACAACTCAATCAGTGAGTTTTGTTCGCGGGATTTTGACAAGATAGGACCTAACAATAAACCACAGAAGCAATAATAACAAGCAGTGGATAAATAAAGAAGAAGCAATGAATAGCAACAAGCAAACCAACTAATGCCAATCTCCCTTACTAAATCAATCAATGATAAACCAAACTCCCCCTCACTAAAAGCAACTACAAACATTGAAAACAGTGAACAAGAAGAAAACGGCAAAAACAAAATATGGTGAAGTAAGTAAGGAATTTCAGATTTGTATCTTAAAACATACATGTTTATCCAAGAAATACAATTACTTGAAAACACAATATGCACAGCCTGTAGAAAATTCCTCATGAAAGAATGTGATACCACATGTGAAAAGCATTGATCCCACGAAAAAGTGTGTGTGTGACTTTTGGAGTTCGACAAACACTAGATTCAAATCCTAGTAGTGATCTGAAAGCTGGACCTCAGGCAAGAGAATCTAAGCATAACTAAGGAAAGTCAAACCATTAGGAATCAAGGGGTATTTGTTGAGTAAAAGCGGAGGCTTCCCCCCAATCAATGAATCTTATTTATTTATTTTTTTTGGTGGCTTGCACACTCAAGAGTATGGAAACTGAACCAGAGAAACATAGATACAATAAGGATAACCTAGTTGGTGACTTTGAGGTAGCCTTTTTCTCATGGCTAGGCTACAAAGAACAGAGGGAAAAGCCATGAAGATGCAAAAAGATAGAAGGTGGTTAAGAGACTCAACATCACCCATGATGTGCTAGTATAGGTCAATTCCTTTAGAAAAACAAAAGACACAATGCTAGAAGTCCGTAGAGAAAAATGATCACTAAGGTGGAAGATTCCAATATTTGCTAATCCAAGAGTGTGTACAAAATGAGACATACTAATTAAAGAATACACACTCTGAAATGAGTAAAGACCACAGAAAGCACACCCATATTAACATGTAATAGATATTCTTATCGATTCCAATATGCACCAAAGACTTCTCCAAAATCTTAAGCTTGTAAAACCATACTACGAAAATCCTTTTGGTTTAAGATCACAAACTTGATCCCCGACATAGTCAGCGAAGTGGCAAACATGATAGGATGCGATCACAAACTCCTCCGCATAGGCACAATTCGGATTAAATTCGCATCTAAAAACTCACAGTTTCACTAAAATAAAAGATCAAATAAAATTACAACTGAAAAGAGTTTTGTCAAACGGGATTGCCAAAAACAAAACCTAACATTCTTAAATCGAACGATCAGTTATTTAGATTAATAATTAGAAAAATAAACTTACATTTTTTGCATAATAAAATTTACAAGTGTAATTAGCCGGCTTCGATGAAAGGAAAAGAAGGCAATTACTTTGCCCCCAAACTTACAAAATTATGCAATTTCTAAATAATTTTAATCTTTTAGTATTAGTAGACTTAAAACTAAGGTCCAATCAAACATCAACATTCAAGTTAAAGGGGTCTCATAGTTAATGCTTAGTTGCATCTAAAAGTGTGAGAAAAACAATATTTATTTGATATTTTATTATAGTTAAATTAATATTGTTATAACTTTAAAAAAAAAATTTAGATATATATATATATATGTAAACTAAATTTTGTTAAACTATAGCGTAACAAAGCCAATTGTAATATTTTTTAAAATTTTATAATGTGTTTTTCATCTCTTCATCTATGTAATAAATTTTAGTGTATAAAGTGATGCTATACAAAGCAGACTTTGTAGGTATTAACAAGTTAAAATAATGATAATAATAATTCCATTGACCCACATTTTTTTATTTTATTTTGCCTTATTTATTTTTTTGTGATTATATATTAAAAGTCCCATTTTAAGTCAGAACTAACTGTAACTACGTTCATTAAGACCAAACACAATATTAACAAATAAAATAAAAAAAATTAAACCTAAAATATCTGAATTCATGATATCTCAAAGACTAGTCTCTCTATAAGACCAAGTGATTCTAGCTAGTTGTCTAGTTCCATAGTTTACATGCTTTTCTTATCAAGCGCGATGTGTCTATTCAAATCCGTTCAGTCTGATTGCATCACAAAAGAGTTTCTCTAATAATTATTTTATTATTTTAGGATCATCCACACATGGATAAAAATCCAATAGCAGTGATGCAGCATTCTAATAGTGGAGCTTTAATCGGATAATTATTCAGTAATTTTAAAATATGAATATGTGATATTTTATAATATTATAATTACTGAAAAAGGTAAGTATGTGAGATATTATGTTAGGTGATTAGAGAATATGAAGGGACATATTAAATAATGATTGGCTAAGGAGTACAAACATGTGGTATTCCGAAAATACTAAATAATTTCCCACTCTAATCAAAGAGCTCTACTGTAGAAAAGCAAAAAAAACAAAAAAATAAAAAATAAAAACTCAGATCAAAATATTATATCATATGATAAAACCCACCATTAAAACTCTCTTCGGACAAAATTCTACTATACATGAAAGTGGTTTTCATGTATGGTACATAAAAAATATATAGGCCATTAGATTTAGATAAGATAAATGCTAACCATTAGATGAATCAAAAGTAAAACTAGATAGAAAAAGTAGTGAGGTGTTCTAAAAAATAAAGTAGCTTTGGTTAATTTTGAAAAAAAATAAATAATTGACTCTAACTTACCATTTTTTACAAAATTACTTACTATTTGCTATTCACTCATTTACTATTTGTTATTAATAAATTTACTATTTAAAATATTTCCTGCTAAATAGGTCACTTCCAATTCTTGAAAATGATGCCCTCTTTTATATTTTAAATTAATTTTAGGGTAAATTACACTTTGCCCCCCTCAAACTTCAGCCATTTCCCACTTGGCTCTTTAAGTTTGATTTTTTCCACTATGACTCTTTATGTTTGCAATCCTTCTTATTTTAGCCCTTTAAGTTTGATTTTTTCCACTTTAACCTTTCATGTTTGCAATTATTCCTAGTTTACTCTTACACTAACTTCTATCTAAAAAACTAACAGAATCTGCCACATCACCAACACAACAGTTCCATGTATGATGTAAAAAATTTACTAAAGACGCAAAAATGAAAAATAGAAAACAAAAAAAATTGAATATTTTTTTTAGTCTTTAGTGAAACTTTTTTTTTTTTTCTTTTTCAAATTTATTCATAAACATTATTACATTATATCTAGATTAGATGCACCTAAAAAAATAAAAATAAATTTAACTAAAAGAAGAAAAAAGTTTACTAAAGATGAAAAAAAATAAAAGTATACTGATTCAAACACTTGTATTATCAATTCTAAAATAAAATTTTTATTATCGTTTTCTTTTTTGTCTTTAGTGAACTTTTTTTTATAGTTAAATTTGTTTTTATTTTTTTAGGTGCATCTAATCTAGATGCATCTATAATGTAATAATGTTTATGTATGGATTTGAAAAAAAAGTTCACTAAATAAAAAAAAAAAAAATTCAATTTTTTTGTTTTCTATTTTTTATTTTTTGCATATTTAGTGGATTTTTTACATCACACATGGAGTTGATGTGTTGGTGATGTGGTGGATTTTGTTAGTTTTTGGATGGAAGTTAGTCTATGCGTAAAGTGGGAAGGATTGCAAATATAAAGGGTCAAAGTGAGAAAGATTGCAAACATAAAAGGTCAAAGTGAGAAAAATCAAACTTAAAGAATCAAAGTGGGAAGGATTGCAAACATGAAATGCCAAAGTGGAAAAAATCAAACTTAAAGGGCTAAAGTGGAAAATGGATGAAACTTTAGGGGGCAAAGTGGAATTTATCCTTAATTTTAAATACATAAAACTAATGACATACCATATTTAACTATTTTCCGTCTATATTTTGTCTTGTTATGATTTGTAAAAAGTAAAATATGATAGGTAAATATTAATTTGTTAAAATTTACTAATTTTTTAAAATAATTAATTTTTGATATAATATTAAAAATAAATAAAAAATAAAAAAATTGTAAATAAAATATTTTTAAATTATAAGTTATTTATACTTAATTTTAAAAGCAATAATTTAAAATAGTTATTATTATTATTATTATTATTATTATACCTACAACACTTCAAAATAGTAATTACTATTTAAGGGCCTGTTTGGTAACATTTGTAGTTACTGTTTGCTATTTAAGTATAATTTCATTGACTATTAACTTAAGTCTATTGAAGTGGTGTCTTATTGATTGATAAGTCATGTTTAATTAAGTAGTAAATATAGTTTGATTGAGTAGTAAGTGAAAACTTAATAAATAACAACTAAGTGAAATCTCCTTAAGTAGTAAATGCGGTTTAACAGAGTAATTAGTCAAACTTAATGAAATAGTAAGTGAAATCTCTTTCAGTGATAAATGAGATAATACTATCACACTCTCTAAAACCGGTTAGATTTCTAAATTTATTTATCACTCGTTATGAATTATCTTACCATTTGTTTTAAAACGACTTATCATTTAGTATGACGCTCTCTAAATAGGACTTTATTTAATAGTAAGTCAAGTTTAATGAAGTAGAAAGTCGAGTGTCAAACGTTTGATTGAGTAGTTGTCTAATGGAGTAGTAAGTACAACAAGTGGAGTACCATTAACTAGTAAGCGATATTTGATTGAATCATAAATCAAGTTTGATGGAGTAGTAATTAAGTGGAGTCTCATTAAGTGCTAAATGAAGTTTCATTAAGTAATATGTCGAGTCTAATAGAGTAGTAAGTAGAGTCTCATTGAGTAGTAAATAAAATTTCTTTTAGTAATAAGTCGAGTCTAATGGAGTAGCAAGTGAAGTCTCATTAAATAGTAATAAGTGAAATTTCATTGAATAATAAATTGAATCTGATAGAGTAGTGAATGTCATTTAAAATAAGGAGTAATTCAAGTTTAATGGGATAGTAAATGAAGTATCATTGAGTAGGATAGATCAAATGAAGTGGTATCTTATTGAGTAAGTCATGTTTGATTGAGTAATGAATGAATTTAATTGAGTAGTTAGTAGAGTAAGTTAAGTGAGTAGTAAGTAAGTTTTAATTGAATAGTAGGTCAAGTCTTACTGAGTAATAGATAGAGTTTAATTGAGTAGTCAGCAAAATCTAATAAAATAGTAAGTAAAGTTTCATTAAGTAGTAAGTGAGATTTAATTAAATAGTAAGTCAAGTCTAGTTAAGTTGTTTCGTATTGAATAGTAAGCTATATTTAATTGAGTAGTAAGTGAAATTTGATTGATTAGTAAGTGGAGTCTCTTATTGAATAGTAAGTGCGATTTAATATTGTTAGGTTTTTATTCTTAGCAATCCCGTTTGACAAAACTCCTTACAGTTGTAATTTTGTTCAACTTTTATTTCAGTGAGGTTATGAGTTTTAAGATGCGAATCCAACCCGAATTGTGCCTCGCAGAGATGTTTCAGAAGTTAATTCTTTCATGTTTGCCACTTTGCTGACTATGTCGACGATCGAACTGCTCGGTCAGCTCGCGGGAGTCCAGGGGGCAGTGCCCCTTGGCGGGTCCAAGGCAACGCCCAAGTGGGGTCTAAAGGCAATGCCCCTGAAGCAAAAAGAAAAAATGCAGTCGCAGTTGCTTGTCCGCTCGAGCGGCCATTTGTGTGCTACAACGGAGAATCTTTGGTTCCAGAAGTTTGAACTGTCTGCAAAAATACTGGAAGTTGTGTTTTTGCGCTCGAGCAGAACTTTCTACACTCGACTGTGAGTCCGCTCGAGCGGCCATTCTTGCGCTTGAGCAGAGATCGCGGATCTGTTTTTTTTATAAATTTGTGTTTCAGTCTGATTTCAGGGTACGACTTCCAGATATTCTTCTTGGATATTAGGGTTTATATCTGGAGCTTCTTTGCTAGTTTCTTTGATGTTTGTTTGAGTTTAACTCATGGTTTGAAAAGTATACATCAAATGATTGTTTGTTTCGTTCAATACAAAAAGAGAGTTGTTCTTCGATGGATTCTGGATAATTTGGGCCAGAAGTTTTGGTAGATTCTGGAGTGGCTCATTGTCGTGGATTCGACATCGGCGTTGTGGATTCAACGTTGGGTAAGACAATTTCGAGGTGAAGACCGTGGTAGAAGAGATATACAAGGGTCGGTTCAATTCGGGGGTGAATTCGCTAGGTAATTGAGAGTATACTTGTGTAATCTCTTTTGTCTTCTTAATGGATTGTTTTGTAACTTTTGTCTGCGATTTTTTTTTATCACAATTGGAGGCGCTCTAATTATGATTTTTTCACGTAAAATCTTTGTGTCGATTTGTCTTGGATTGTTTGATTGGGATTGTTATTAACTATTTAAAATTGATATATAATCACAAATCAATATCTAGGGGATTTCTAGGTTTTTTAAATATGATACAACTAAATGGGATTTAAATGAGTAGTAAATCAAATCCAATTGATTGATGTCTTTTTAAGTAGTAATGAAGTGGAGTTTGATTGTGTAGTAAGTTGAGTCTGATTGTGTAGTAAGTTGAGTCTCATTGAGTAATAAGTAGTGTTCAATTGAATAGTAAATCAAGTTTGATGAAGTAATAAGTAAACAATTGACGAGTAGTAAGCGGAGTCTCATTAAATAGTAAGTGGGGTTTAATTTAGTAGTAAGTAGAATCTCATTAAGTAGTAAGTGAACTGTAATGAAATAATAAGTGGAGGCTCATTGGTTAGTAAGTGAAACCAAAATTGAGTAGATAATGGAGTCTATTGAAGTAGTAACTGGAAGCTTATTAAGTAGTAAGTGAAATCAAAATTGAGGAGTAAGTGAAGTGTAATGAAATAGTAAGTGAAAACTCATTAAATAGTAAGTAAAGTCTAGTGAAATAGTAAGTAGAGTATAATGAAATAGCAAGTGGAAACTCATTGAGTAGTAAGTGAAACTAAAACTGAGTAATAAATAGAGTCTAGTGAAGTAGTAAGTGGAAACACAATGAGTATTTTTCAATTTTTTTGGGACAATGATAAATTTGATGAAATAATAAATAGAATCTAATTGAGTAGTAAGTGAGATTTAATTAAGTAGTAAGTCAAGTCCAATTAAGTAGTGTCTTATTGAATAGTAAGTCATGTTTGATTGAGTAATAAATGAAGTTTGATTGAGTAGTAGTTGTGATATGATGGTGATGGTGGTGGTGACAGTGGTAGTGGTGGCAGTGGCATGGTGGTGGTAGTAGTGGCATGATAGTGTTGATGGTGATGGTGATGGTGGTGGTAGAGGTAGTAATGGTAGTTGTAGTAAAATTTTAGTGATGTTTATGGAAACAATGACAATGTTGATGAAGGTGGTGATGGTAGTGGTGGTAGTAGTATAGTGGTAATGGTGGTGATAGCGGTACCGATGGTAGTGGTGGTAATAGTAGTGGTGGTTGAGTAGTAAGTCAAGTTTGATTGAGTAGTTGTGGAATCTTATGGACTAGTAAATGAGATTTAATTGAGTAATAAGTGAATCTGATTGAATAGTAAGTGAAGTCTCAATAAGTAGGATAAATAAAAATTATTTAATAATTTTTATAAATTCAAATATTTTTAAAAAATACCTAACATGTTCAAATAATTTATTTAGTAATGTAGTAGTAAGGGACCTTTATTAAATAGTAAATTATGTTTAATTAAATAGTAGTAGAATAAAGTTTTAAATAATCATGTAAATTGTTTTTATTTGTAAAATGATAACACATTGCTTAATGTTCAAGTAAGTTATGAGTAATATTTTGTGATTATGTTATAAAATTATTTCTTTAGTTTGATTTGATTTTAAGATTTTTATAGTTTCATTCTAAATTTTAAAAATCTGTAAGTAATCGTTTGGCTATTAGTTTATTCTTAAACAAACCAAATTAAATTATGCTCACCCCTAATAAAAAAGTTTACTAATATGACTCTAATTACCAGTTGTTGCTAGTTAATTTACTACAAATATGCTTAATCTTATAAGTTTGATATAATTATGTTCATAATCAATAACCCAACAAGTTATAATCAAAGATCACAAAGTTCATAACTATACATATAGTACATATCAAAAAAAGAATGTGTATTATAAATTTTTCCTATAAATACATGAATAAATACGAATGTACTGTATATATTCTAATATTAAATAAACAACATCATTTTTTTTATTCATGTAACTAACAAAATACTATTGAGAAATTAGCTAAATTTTATTTAAATTAATAAATTTTGAAGAAAGTTCAATATAATTATGTTCAATTTTATTGTACTTAATATATCTTTTAAATTAAAAAAAAAATAGTCTAATTTTTTTATATAAATATTTTAATGTGAAACATTGTATAAATATCATACTATTGAAAATTATTTCTTAATTTAAGGGCGTCACGTGACCATATTCCTTGTCAATCACAAACCATCATGTCTCTATTATTTTTTACTTACCTAATACAAAATTATAAATTTCACTCTATTAATTATAACATATTTGAAACATGACGTAACCATAACTGATTACCACTAAATAACATCACCATACCACCTATTAGTTAAAAAAAAAAAAGAAAAAAAAAATCACCTCACATCACCGGTAAAATCGGTGAGTGTCGGTGACAAACCCCTTTTTATTAGAATACCACGTTTTTGTCCGGTACTTGGAAACTTCTTTTATGGACTGCAGTTGGACCCTCTCTGAACCTCTTAATCGTATCGAAAATCCTCTTATCGAAAATCGGTGAGTGTCGGCGACAAACCCCTTATCGAAAAGAGTAATATTAGGTATCATGAAAAAACTTTCATGAAAATGATCATGAAAGATTTATGACTCTTAGATTACACTTAAAATAAAGCACCTCATATTAATTAAGATAATCCAAGAGTCATAATATTTTCATGATCTTTAGCTTTTCTCTATCGAAAATCCTCTTCATTTTTGTCGGTGACAAATCTCTTATCGAAAATCCAAGGTCTTTTGAGTCAAGTCGTCTTCTGTCCTTGTCCCTGTCCCTGTCCCTGTCCTACCATATTTTTTTATAGTTTGTCTTCACTCACATGCAAGTTGTGAACGACTGTCCTTTAGTTTGTGTTGTTCCTTTATATATTTCCTCTTCCCTTCCCCTTCTTGAGAGAACCATCATAATTTCAATTTGAAAGAGAGGGAGATGGGCAACAACTTTCTTTCCATGGCAATTCTATTTCTCACATTTTTCATCTTCTCTTCATGTTTCCAAAAAGCAAATGGAAACACTTTATTTTGTTTCTCAAAACACCAGAGAAACACTCGAAATCATAATCAGTGGAGGTAGTTACCCACCTTATTCTTCTCCTCCTCCAGAATCCGAATATCCTCTGCCTCTCCCTCCCCTAGTAGAATGCCCTCCTCCACCATCACCATCACGATCACCAGGTTACCCACCTTATTCCTCCCCTCCTCAAGAATCCGAATGCCCTCTCCCTCCCCCTCCCCCAGTAGAATGCCCTCTTTCACCATTACCATCACCAGGTTTCCCACCTTATTCCTCTCCTCCTTTAGAATCCGAATGTCCCCTCCCTCCCCCTCTGCCAGTAGAATGCCCTCCTCTACCATCACCATCACTAGGTTACCTACCTTATTCCTTCCCTCCTCCAGAATCCGAATGCCCTCTCCCTCCCCATCCCCTAGTAGAATGCCCTCTTTCACCGTCACCATTACCATCACCAGGTTACCCACCTTATTCCTCTCCTCCTCCAGAATCCGAATGTCCTCTCCCTTCCCCTCTCCCAGTAGAATGCCCTCCATCACCATCATCATCACCAGGTTACCCACCTTATTCTTCCTCTCCTCCAAAATCCGAATGCAATCTTCCTCCCTCTCCCTCAATAGAATGCCCTCGTCCACCACCACTCCGCCCACTTGAACAGGCCTTTTTTGTAATCCAAAGATTCAAAAAAATAATAACCTCCGACCCTCAGGGCATCACCAAAACATGGAAGGGTAAGAATGTCTGCGCTTACAAGGGCAACCGTTGCGACAAAATCTCCACTGATAACACGCTTAGACTTTCGGGCGTCAACTTCAACGGGTTCAACTTCAATGGCAGTCGACTGACCACCGCTGGCTTCTTTGATCAACTATCGGACCTCGCCAACTTCCATGTCAACTTCAACAACTTCACCGGTAAAATGATCCCCAAAATTTTGAAATTTCACTTTTTCTTCGAGCTTGACTTGAGCAACAACAAGCTCACCGGGGCGTTTCCAAACTCCGTTTTTGGTGCCACCCAGCTAACCTTCTTGGACCTTCGGTTCAACTTCATCACCGGTCCGGTTAATCCTCGAGTGTTCAATCTCAACCTCGACGCTCTCTTTCTCAACAGCAACCAGTTTACAGGGGAAATACAAGACAATTTGGGAAACACCTCTACGCTTTACCTCACCTTGACGAACAACAAATTCATCGGTCCAATCCCAAAAAGCATCGGCCATGCTAAAATCAATTTGCTCGAGGTGTTGCTCTTGAACAACAAACTGTCTGGTTGTCTTCCGTATGAAATTGGGTTGTTGAAGATAGCAACCGTCTTCGATGCCAGCATGAACCAGTTGACGGGTCCCATACTGCTCTCATTCGGGTGTTTGGAAAAGATTCAGCTGTTGAACTTGTCATTTAACAAGTTGTATGGGACGGTACCAGAAGAGCTGTGCCAGCTCGATGACCTGCCGAATCTTACTCTAAGTTACAACTACTTTACACAGGTAGGTCCAGAATGCAGAGAGCTGATCAAGAGGAACGTGCTAGACGTTAGGATGAATTGTATTATGGACCTACCTTTTCAGAAAAGTAAGGCTGAATGTGCTAGTTTTTTCTCAATGGAGAGGTCGTGCTTGGATGAAAAGTCTATGAATTACTTACCTTGTGATATTGAGGATTTTGCTTCCAGGAGAGCACCGTCTGATGAAGAGATACTAATGCCGCCTGCTCGCCTCCCTTCTTATCTCGCTCGAAAGGTATCGTAAGATGGATTTGCCTTAATTGTTGGTTCAGTCCCGTGTTGTTCATCGAAACTCCAACGACCATTGTTGGTGACAAGACTATCATATATGCTGCTGAATATGTTTATAGTTATGTGTACGCAACAATGTAATAAATAAGAAATATTATAGTTGAATTATTAATTTAAGTGAAGTAGTGTAATTATTAATTGAGTAAAAATTTGAATAAATGCTTCTTTGATATTGTTGGGATCCGTGATCCCGCCCAAGACCTTATAGAAATTAAACCAAGCAAAAAAACACACCCACACACAAGGAGACACAATATTTAACGTGGTTCGGCCTCAATGCCTACGTCCACGGGAGAGTAGCCGGTCATCACTATACCAATAGAGAAATTACAGAAAGATTACAATAGAGGAGGAGCTCACACTCTCCTTACTCAGCCACTCTCTCGTCTCCCTCGCTGACACCGAGGGAGACGGTCTCTCCGTCTCACACCTCTCACTCTCTGATATGCTCTTGCTCTTGCTCTCTCTCTCTTTGCTCTCTCCTCACCCTCTCCATTTATAGACTCAATATGGAGGAAGAAGAGAGGGGCTGGCCATCACATGGCCAACTCTCTTTGGTTGGCATGCACATGGCCGTGTGTTGGCAGCAACATGCAATTCACCTTCTTTGTAGGTTGGCAATTCACATGGAAGCAACAAGGTGAATCCCTTTGGCTGGCAAGTGTGCCTCTGTGAGTTGGCCATCACCCCTCACATGGGTGATGTCCGACAAATCACCCCCTCAACCCATGTGAAGTGATCCACTGCATACATTGCTGCTAATCTTGTCACGCCCAAATTCAGCATACTCTGCTTTTCTTCACTGAGACGTTTGCACCCCCTGAAGCTAAAGATAACACAGCAGGGATACAAGAGAATAAGGGAATCCTACATCCTCAATTCAACTCATACCACTCTGTGATTTGGAGAGAGCCTCTGCTCCTATCTCCTCCAGATCTCTTCCACGCTTCCTGGCTTGGATACCTTCACTTGCTATGCTTGAACTTGAGTAACCAAGATATCCGACACCCCCTGATTGGATGTCCTGCATCCCCTGCTGGGATGCCCTTGACTGTTATGCATTACCTTGCAAGACCAGTCATTGGAGCAATAGAAAACTCGTTGTTTATCCCATCAACGTCCTCTGTCTTCTTTGCTCGGAGCTTTTCCTCTAAACTATCAGCCTTTGCCCTCTGCACTTCTGAACAACCTCCTAGCATTTCCACATACGCTTGTTGTTTGTGCTTATGCGATCCTCGATTTGTCATCCAAGATTGATGGTTGTGATAGCTCCATCTGTCAAAGCATCGTCAGCTATGCAATTCCTTGCATAGTGCCCGTACCCATGGCTTCTGGTCTCCCTGCGTCGAGCTCGCCTGAGAGATCCGCATCAACTCTATCCTCCGCTGCCATGGAAAGAAACCACCATAGAGAAAAAAAAAGACTTGCCACTCATTGGCGCGCACTCTTGCGTTTTACGTGTCTCAATTTCTCTGTCTGGAAGTTCCTATGAACTTTCAACAACCCGTTGCTATATACTCTTCTCGCGCCTCTGTACGACACTGTACCCTTGCACTGCTGCACGTTTGCATTTGTGCTCCTGCGCTTAGTATGCTCCTGTGCAACTATTGTTCTACAGGTCCACGTACTACCAAAGATTACTTGTATCTGATAGCTCCAATGACCACAAGATTTCCACGAGCGAATCGTTGCCAAATCATCTATCCGTCGATGAATGGTCTTTTTGATTGATTGAACCAGCTCTTCTGATCAACTCCGGAGATAATCATCTCTGCAATCCTCTAATTGCCCCTGACCAATCCTCCATCGATCTGCCATTTAATCAAGCCAGATCTTTTCTGGTCTTCAATGATCTATCTCGAGTTGTATCTGGTTGTCCAATCTGGCCAGAATCTGTCCATTCTAACCTCTTTAGTGAATCCGCAGCGTTCCACAATATCCGGCAACCTTCCTTCGAGTATTGAAGATGACAAACTCCCATGTTTTGACAATCTTTCCAAACCGTTCAGAATTTCACTATTCTGACCTCGCGATTGCGTCCAGAACAGTCCGATTAGCTAGGACCAACCTTCGCTGCACGTTCGGGGACTTCACTGAAAAACATCCCCGAAAGTTGGGCCACACCACAATTTTTTGAAAATTCCGGGCCAATTTGCAATTTTTAGAAGTTCAGGAAATATTCCGTGTACCAACAGAATATTCCGTCCGCTGCACCTGATGCCGTTCGTCCCTTTAATCTGCCTTCTTTTTATAGAAACTCCGTCTCCAAAATCTGACCGTACAGATGTGTCCGGAATACTCCAAATAGTCGGAAACCACTATTGGATCACCAAAAACGGACTCCAAATGGCTTAGATCTAGCCAAAACATTTTGTACGCCTCAGATCTGCGGCTGCACCATAGCCGCGAAGCACTGGATCCTTCCTCCTGCGGCTGCACCATTGCCGCGTCGCACTGGATCCCTCCCTGCCTCTAGTTGACTGGTCAACACCTCTGCTGACGTGGCAGACACGTGGCAAATCTCTGCTGACGTGGCACTGACGGATGGACACGTGTTGATAACGTGGATGCCACGTGGCGATGACCTGGCTGACGCGTGGCAGACACGTGGCCCCCTTTGCTGACGTGGTGCCACATGGCACTGACGTAGCACGTTGAGCTGGCATGTGCGTGGGCCTTGCGCTGCGCTATGCATCTGCTTTACTAATTGTTGGGATCCGGGATCCCGCCCAATACCTTATAGAAATTAAACCAAGCAGAAAAACACAACCACACACAAGGAGACACAATATTTAATGTGGTTCGGCCTCAATGCCTACGTCTATGGGAGAGTAACCGGTCATCACTATACCAATAGAGAAATTACAGAAAGATTACAATAGAGGAGGAGCTTACACTCTCCTCACTCAGCCACTCTCCCGTCTCCCTCGCTCACACCGAGGGAGATGGTCTCTCCGTCTCACATCTCTCACTCTCTGATATGCTCTTGCTCTTGCTCTCTCTCTCTCTTTGCTCTCTCCTCACCCTCTCCATTTATAGACTCAATATGGAGGAAGAAGAGAGGGGCTGGCCATCACATGGCCAGCTCTCTTTGGTTGGCATGCACATGGCCGTGTGTTGGCAGCAACATGCAATTCACCTTCTTTGTAGGTTGGCAATTCACATGGAAGCAACAAGGTGAATCCCTTTGGCTGGCAAGTGTGTCTCTGTGAGTTGGCCATCACCCCTCACATGGGTGATGTCCCACAGATATCAAGTGTTCCAACGGAGGGTTTTGGAGTTTCATCAAATCACTGGTCAACTGGGTGGACAATTGAACAGTATAATTTTTTCATAAATTTTTGCTTTGAGGTAGTCATCCGGAGGGACGACCGAGAAAACATCCGGTGATAAAAATCCAATGATAATAAACAGTGATTTGATGAAAGACACATTATCCTTAATTTAGTGAAAGGAAAGTGAAATTCTAAGTTCTGAATTTGATGAAACTGTTGAAACAAGTTTTGAAGCTATATTTCATCAAATTTAAATTTGATGATAATTTTAAGTAACCATTAGAGATAGTCTAACAACTTTTCTTTAGCTTATATCTGTACAACTTGCCACCCGTTGCAACTGCCATCCCAACCCACTCCACCCCTTTAGGACATGGCACACTTTACCTCGATTCATCAACTTGGAGATGATTGGCAAAAGAAGATGAGAAAAACAAAGAAAACAAGTACAGTTAAATTGATCTAATGACAAAATACAAACACCAATACACTCAGCAACGAACAATGTTTCAATTCCATTTGAGATGTCGTTTACACAACTTTGAATTATTTAGTGGTTCGTAAAGATACAAGTAGGTGGTCAAAAGATCAAGAATCTAAATCATCCTCTTTTACAAAATCGGTTGTTACTTTGCTAACTAAATGCTCTCCATAAACTGCTCTTTCAAACTTCTTAGCTCCACCTGTTCGCTTTATGCAAATATCCAAGGGTTCTATTGCAGCGTCAAAGTTCGTCTGTTCATGAAAAACAACATGCAAAAAGGACCACTTAAGAAGAGCAAAAAACAAATATTAAAGATTAAAGTAAGGGAACAATTGGAAGCAAAGAGATAACCTCATAAAAGTAGGCCACGGAGACTCGATATTTTGGAGATTTGTTGATGACTCGGTGGAAAGTTGACTCATAGAGTCCATTGGTTAAAATCTGCAATTTTCTCTAGGTTTCGAGAAGGTTTTCGCCTCATGAAAGACAGTAACAGATATTGGAGAGTTGTGTGAAGTTACATACCTTTAGCATGTCACCAATGTTGCAAACAAATGTGCCGAGGACGGGTGGAGCTGATATCCACTCACCAGATTGGTTTCTCACCTTCAAGAATTTACTAAAACTACTACTTTTGGCTTGATAAATAAAATAAAATAAAATTAAATTAAATAAGATAACAGCAAAATAAATTAAAATTTTAAACCTCAAATTGAACGGAACAAGAAATAAATTAAAAACGAGAATCTAGTATTACGTCATTTTCAAATCAACAGAATTTAACCTTGGAGGTTTCATAAACAAATGTATTGGTTAGTATATAAATAATAAGAGTGAGAAATTTCTTTCTTTAAACCAAAATTATAAAAAAAAAAAAAAAAAAAAAAAATTAAAATTAATAGAAAGAGTCGATGATCATACCTCAAGTGCGGTTATATCAGCATCTTGATTAACTAACGTCAACAAACCTATTACACAACAGCATAAGAAAATTACGACCAACGAACAAGATCATATGGATGTTTCACATTAAAACGTGTAAAGACTAGAAATTGACCATAGTCAGTGTGAGCTCCACTGGATTTGTTTGAACAGAGTGACAGACAGACAAAATAACAAGAAAACAAAGACCTCACCAAATTGGAACAACCGAAACACAATAAAAAGTGAAAGCACCAAGATAAACAACATTTATCCAATATCATTTTTTGTCATGTCTTTGCCGTTTGCATGGGATAAAACAGGGTAACCAATTATTCGGAAAACCCAAAATGGATCTCCGGCTCTTTCACCTTCAAACTCATCTGCTGATGCATCCATGCTAGAGCAATCCCCCACATAATTTTTCTTGAAAGATCTGCTGCACTTGGTAATTGACATTTGTAAAATTATGGTATCTTAGAACTATAAAAATACATCACCGAAGTTTTTAAACTAGTATATATTAATCTTAGTAAGAAATGGACCTGTACAAAGGCGGATATACTCCTGCGAGAAGAAACAATCAATGGAAGTAGAAAACCAAAAAAATCACAAGCAATAAGAACTAGGTGAACAGTGAACAATGAAACAGAGAGAGAGAGAGAGAGAGAGAGAGAGAGAGAGAGATGCATCCCAAAAAAGGATATGTCAACATAATCTTCTTTCATATTGGATGGAAATTTAAAATAAAAATCATTATTCTACGTACCATTGATTAGGACCTTCTAAAGGTTTGCTGAGAGTACCGTGCATCCTTAGTTTCACTTCTCTATAACACTGTTACCCGTAAAAGAGAAAAAAGAAGCGAAACAGATAAATAGTTATAACAACATACCAATACTGCATTACTACCATTATCAAAGAGAGAATCAGAGCTTTTTCCCATGCACAACACCAATGAAGTGCGTCACTCTATATGCCTATTCAAACAGAAATAACACATGTGCTAGGAAGCACGGATACGAGATACAAGATATGAGATACAAGATATGAGATATGGATATGGTGAGAAGACAAAATCTAAGAAAGTGGGATATGGATATGGATAAGACTAAGATACATCTATAAAAAATATATTTTAAAAAAATTATTAGTAGTGAGTTACACATAAGTTTAAGAATGTTGAGCGACCGCATTGTAATTTTATAATGCAAAACACTAACATTTAAGAATTAGGTATTAATTTAAGATAGTAGCTTATTTATTTTTAAAATTTTTAATAGGTGTTGCAAATATTTCATTTTAATATCAAATTTAATATGTTTATATTACAATAATAAAACAATCCACAACTTGTTCCTTTGCTTTTCTCTTTGGTACTAGTAAAAATATTGTATTCAAGTTTACTTATTTATTTATTAATTTTTAATTTTATTATTGTTATATTCTCATGTTAATTCTTACTTTCTATGTAGTTATAGAAGACATGCATAAAACAATAAATTTAACAAATTTTATTATTTTAACTCTCACTATGTTCTTCTTATCAAATAACTAAATAAAATCTGATACTTCAAAATTAAGTATTCGATACTCCAAAATTAATAGAAAAATAATTAAGAAGTATCAGATACTTTTAATAAATATCTAATATGTATCCGTAAGTATCCAAGGAGTATCGGTATCCGACATGGATGTGATACGGATATGTCTTCCTTTTTGAAGTATTCGTGCTTCATAGCATATGTGCTTGTGAAACTTCGAATGACATTGACTAGAATGCAAGCCATTAAATATATATGACATCAAAGAGCCGATTATCATTTTTTGGTTTTATATAGTTGTGTTGAAGAGTTCAAGAAGTTATTGGATTGATGTGGTCTATCATTTCTTTGGTTAGAATGTATTATCATTTCTTGGTGGTTACTCAGATGCCCACAAGCCATAATTGATTCGGGAAATTAACTATTCATAGTGGCAACACAAACACCAAAACTTCCGAAACAATTAAGCAAAACATACATCAATAACTTCGTGCATGTCAGGGATCCCTTTGGTTATATTTTCGCCAATCTGCTGACACCCTCTGTGTGCAAAATGTTAACTCACTGTCAAATTAGGAAGCAATTTCCAAGTGAAAAAATAAAAAAGAAAATACTAATGCCACAAGTTATTCCAGGGAGCATACCTGCATCCAGTTGTGGGAGATATTTTAACCTTTAGTTTTTCCTCGTAAGGTAGTCTGAAGAACATGTGTGCCACATTTCTAACCTCTTTGATAATGGAATCGGGTATACAGTGGCCCTTCTGATTAATCACAACACATAAAAAACAATATTAAAATGTATGTATATATATTAATAAATAAATAAAAATTTGGTTTAGGATGTTTGGGCTGATTTTAAAATATTAAAAAAAAATAACTGTCATTTTTTGAAATATCAATCCAGTGTTGGTTAAACTTAGACCTTGTTTCCATTTTCATTATTTAATCAAATATGTTTGTTTTTATGTGTAAACAATCATACATGCTAACCAAATATGATTATATACAACTTGTTTATCCACTAATTACCTATTTAAATAATCAAAAACACATTTAATAATCTAAACCAAACAAGTCCCTAAAGTCTTGCTCTGTCGAAGTTAAGAATTCAAAATGATAGTAGGTATCCAACAAGACAACAAAGAAAGAAGATACTTGAGGATCAGTTAACAACTGCCCCAATCAAAATAAATTATTGAAAACAAAGATGAATATTGAAATGACTAATGGGTTCAAATTAGGGGTTTACAAATCGAAAAACTGAAAAACTGAACCAACCCAACCTTTTTGGGTGGGGTTGGTTTGATTTTTGAGTACATTGGTTTGATTATGGGTCTTCAAATCATCAATCTGATACAATTGCAGCAGACACACAAACAAAGAAAATACAATGGATTCACAGAGAATTACCACATAAAAGAAGCCAGCTTTTCTACAAGCTTGGTCCAACTGCTTAATGTGGACTCGCCTTTTTCCGTGCCGTACCTTTCGAAAAGGGTTTGAAAAGAAGGCCTCACAGTTCAGACTCCCGAGGTTCTGAATCTAGTTGCACAAGTGCAATGTGAAACTGATAAACACCAATGAGTCCAAATCCGGCAAACCTTTTGGACAATCGATTTTAAATCAAATAATGCCAAAATTGGACTGTTTTAACAGATACAGAGTCGCCACCTAAATATTTTATTTTTGAAAAAATTTAGGAAACCCTGACTCGTGCCGAATGCCACGTGTCCGTCATCACCAAAGTTACCTAGGCTCGGGAACTTAGGTACGAGAGGGAACGGTCATGAAATCGGCCTCTACTAATCATGATATGATTTTTTTATAAACATTATGTGTTCTTGTTTCAGTTATTAAGCTATGTTTACTATGTGATGCGCACAAGCAAGTATAGACTAGTTTGCTCAATTTGGAACAACTCAACTCATGTTTGTTTGCGAAAATGGTTTGAATTTGCCACCTCAAGTAGGCTTAAAGATTGCGGATTTGCCACCAAACATAGTGAGCTTAAAACATGATTTGTTACTCAACAAAGTGGGTTTAAAACTTACATTCGTTGAATCGTTCCAATTCAAACAACAAGCTTTCATTCACAGACATTCATGCAGTTTAGCATTTAAGCACATAGCCTCATGGCAAGCATGCTAATCATGACAACATTCACACTTATGCAAGTATGCTAAAGCGTAAAAACTCACCTAGTACTTCGAGTTAAGAAGATATGAGTTAGAAAATATGCATGATTCCTAACTATACAAGATGCCTAATGCAACAAATGCGATATGCAATTAATAGGCTCGGCTACTAATATAGCATACAGATTGATTTGAACAACATGCGATTTAAACACGTATTCAAAGAATTATTGAAATGACAATGCAGTTTGAATGATGCGCTGAGCCTCAGTGCATGTAATACGAATGAATGGATGTAAGCATGCAATATGCTAAGTTAAAATATGTCCCTAATCTAACCATCGAAAGCGATTAATTAAAAGGGAGAAAGGCGTGGGGTTGGAAGACATACACACGCACACTTGCACTTATTATAACATTGGACCCTCTCGAAGGAGGGTCCGAATGAATAAGAGCTAACCAACTAGCTACGCTAATTAAACTAACTAATTATTACAAATCGAAAACTAATTAACTATTCTAGCTAACTAATTAAATAATTACATCACATCTAATTAACTACTTTGCTAATTCATGGATCACAAGTCAATTGCAAGTAAACTAAATAATGAACTGCTTAGCCCGGTGTAGACACCCCATTTTTGACCGTCCTCAAGACTTGGACGTCACCGCTTGAACACTCGGTGATTATCCATGTTCGTGTTCGTTTGGAGTTTCCGGAGTTCTCGGCTACGCACCTTGCCTCAGGACCTCCGAACTTGACCGTTTTGTGTTTGGTTTTACACCAAACACCTGTGTTTTGCCTTGGAGGGGCAGGGAATGCCTTTTGAGGCATCCCCACACACCACCGGCAGTGGCTAGAGGCCACCGGCTGGTTGATGTTGCCATCGGCACTATATTGTGCCGGTCGGCACTATTTTGTGCCGGTCGGCACTCTTTTTGGCAAAATGACCATTTTGCCCTGCCGATCACTTTACAGCTGTTTTTGGAGATATTTTCAGACAGCTTTGTAGCACTTGTTTCCCCTCCATACACATGTATGGAGGGATGAGCCTTGGATTGACTTAGCTTGTAAGCTTTGATTCCTATAAGAGAAGACTCTCTTCTCTTAGCTAAAGGTTAGCAAACTTAGACATTTTAGGGAGAAAATACAGAGAAGAAGCTCTGGTTCTAGGTTAGAAATTCTATATCTATTCTATCTCTCTTTTGCTCTCTTATTTTGTGCACTAGGTGTTTGTGTCTCACTATTGCACATTAACACCTAGTGTTTCACCTTCCCTTGGCTACTGAGGTCCCAAGAAGTTATTCTTGCTGTTCTTGACTGGTTTGGAGCTCAAGGAAGCAACAAAGTCAACATTTGTGAAGAGGGTCAACAAGGGTGAGAAACTTACTTTATTTACCCCATTCTTGCACTCCATTATGACCTATCCTTGAACTGTTTTTGTGCTTGGTGTTCAATACAAAAAAGTTCTGTTTTTTAGTCCTCTTGATAGTTTATTAAGGGTACTTTGTGCTTTGGGGAAGTTTGGTCCCTCTTAGGCCTTGAAAGGCCTCATTTTTGTGCTATTTTGTTGAGCTCCGGGATTTTGGTGTTAGGATCTCTTCACCACTGAAATCTTGAGGATTTCAGTGGTGAAGATGGTGCCTTAGAGTCTCAACAAGGAGGGCCACCCCTCTCCTTGATGTCCTGAAAGGGCAAGATTTGGCCTCTTGAGAGAGCATAGTGTTTGATTGTTTGTTGAGCATGTCTTGGCTGCATTTTATGTTTATTATGCCCTAATATGACATTGTTAAGTGTTGGTTTTAGTACTCTTTGCATGATTTGCGTAGTTGCTTTGTAATGCCTCTTTAGTCCCTTAACATGCCTAGGTCGTATGCCTTTATTTCCAGCATGTTTTAGGCCTAGATCCATGAAGCTTGTATGCTTATTTTAACATGTTTTAGGTCTGACCATAGTTATTTGGTTTGATTTTAGCATGCTTAACATAGCTCCTTTGCATTTGGCTTGTTGGCCTTAAGAGCATGAGAGTGTAGCATGTCTTGCATGCTTGCCTTAGTTGCCTCTTTAATGCTTTAAAAGCATGTGTTAAATGCTCCATGTTTTGGTCATGTTGCATGCCTTTGGATTCAAGCCTCTTAGATGCCATCTAAGTAGTCTTTTGGGCTTAGTTTTATGTGTTAAAACTCTGTTTTTAGTTGTTTAAGTATTGCCATGTGTGATTATGCTAGGTGTGGTTTAATGCCTCATAGACTTGCTTTGAAGACTTGGGCCATTTGTTGCATGTTTAGCTTGCTTTGTTGCATGATTTGGCATCATGTTTTGCATGATTTTCAGAGCTTTCTATGCATGCTAGTAGTCCATGTTTAACTCATTTCAAGTGTGCTTGAATGTTGTTTATTATGCTTAAGTGTTGGTGCCTTAACTTGTGCATGTGTGCATGTGTGTTTGGCCCTCATGATTTAGCATTTTGGCCAATGGTTTTAGGCCTATTTGGAGCTGTCTAATCCATGTTTGAGTCCACCCCCTTGCTTAGTCCATATGCTTCCTTGCTTAGGTTGTGCACCTAGCATGTTTTGCTTGCTTGCATTGCCCATTTTGCATACTAGTTGACATGTCTAGGATTGCATCATATTGACATGCATGCTAAGCCTCTTGAAGTGAAGTGTGATAGAGGTTTAGCACCCTTATGTGCTTACTTGCATTGCATGCATTTGAAATCAAAGTTGCACACTTGGTTCTTTGGGCCATCATGCATGGAAATGCGTGATTGGTGGTTCGAGAACTGAGGCACATCTTCCTTTGAGTTATCAATATGATAAGGGGCATGTTTAGTGCATACATTGTTGGAATTGCATTGCCATGCCGATGTTGCCCTCTCTTTGTGAGTTGCGTGTTCTGCGAGCATTGATGCTGCGGCGGTGTTTAGTGCCGACTGGCAGTAAATTTGCAGCCGATGGATCAATTCAGTGCCGATGAGCTCAATCCATTGCCGGTGGAAGTTTTGTGCAGCCGGTAGTGATCTTCAATACCTAAGGAGGCATCCTTAAGACTGTGGCAGTTTTCTGAGAAGCAAAGCAGGGAAAACAGAGGCAATCTAAGCATGGCAAGGCGATTAAGTAGGAAGCGGCGTCTTTGCATTTGGTCCTCGCCCCGAGGCGGTTTACTGTTTTCTTAGATTAATTATTTTGTTAATTCAATTAAATTGTAATATTTAATTAGCTTGCGTAGTTAATTATCTGTAATATTTATTTGGTCCCTCCGAGTGAGGGCGTAATTGTAATAAGTGTGGGTGAGTGGGTGTATGTCTTCCAACCCCCATTTCTTTCTCCCTTTTACTTACCTGCTTTTAATGGTTAGTATTAGGGCACGTTTATTTTAGCATACCTTATGCTATGCACGCGTGCATTCATGCATTTGTTGACATGCATCGGGCTCGGTACATCATACAAACTGCATTGTATTTTCAATTCCAAATTGAATACGTGCATCGAACAAAGTGCATTTCACATGCCATCTTTAGGGTTAGCCGAGCCTACTCTAAATTGCATCCTTGCCTGTGTTGCATTAGCCACTTAACATGACCTAGGGACATGCATGTCTGCTAACTAGTTTCTTGTTTTGGCACGGAGTACGATGTAAGTATTTTATGCTTTATCATACTACATGCGTGTGAATGTTGCCATGACAGTATGCTTACCATGCGGCTAAGTGCTTATGTGAGATAAACTGTTTGAATGCCTGTGGGTGGAGGTTGGGTTGCTTGAGTTGGAAAACTCATTGAAATCCGTGTTTTAGCCTACTTGCGAGTAGCAAATTCCAAAGCATTTTCAAAACGAACGGATATGCAATGTTTGTTTCCAAATTAGGCGATTTGGTCTATACTTGTTTGCTGTGCGCATAACATAGTAATTCTAGGCTAATAACCGGAATAAGAACACATAACGTTTTCAAAATTGGATATCACGGTTAGTAGAGGCCGGTCTTCGGACCGGGCGAAAGAGGGTGCTCATAGTTGACCTTCCCCAATCGTACCCAAGCTCCCGAGCCAAGACCACTTTAGTGATGACGGACACGTGGCCTTCGGCACCGAGTCAGGGTTTCCTAAATTTCCCATTTTAAAATATTTAGGTGGCGACTCTGTAATCTGGCAAAGTAGTCCATGTTTGGCACTACTTTTTCGAAATCTGTTTTTCTTCAAAACGGTTTGCCAGAGTTGGACTCTTTGGTTCAAGATTTAGAACCGCAACACAAAAAGAAGAGTTCGAACTGTAGCGAGGTCCCCCGCGGGCTTGTTACACCCGGGAAGTGAGGGATGCATGCATGCTCGATCCTTCACTCGAAAAGCCACTGCCTTGCTTCTACGAGCCTCTGTTTGCACATTTGATTAGTGAAAATTCTGCCAATTTCCAAAACACCTCTGCTTCATCTTACCAGCACATTGTGCAAAAATCACTGGTGGCCGACAAGAGGGACAAGGAGCCGGTCGGCTACCATTGGTGGCCGATCGGCCACTGTTGGTTTACACTTACATGCTGCAACAGAGAGCAAAACAGTGTATTCTCACAGGTTGTTTGTATTGTTTACCCTCCTTATCATCACACAAACTCAAAGGCGAGAAACTCTTGGCCCTAAAACCATCAATTTAGCAATTTCCATGCATGATGGCTAAGGGACCAAATTTGTATAAGTTCAATAAATGCACAAACAAGACCAAAATGACCACCACTCTATCATGCATGATCAAGGGCAATGGAGACCTAGGAAAATGGAACATTTCATCACTTTAAGTATGATATGTCCCATTTTCCTTGTGTTCAAATTAACATCCGATTTGAACATATGCAATGCAACACAAAGAATGCTTATCTTGCACATTTTTACTTGCCAATTTTGTTTACTCAATTTAATTATCGAACCATTCATTAATCCATTTGTCCATTGGTGAGTGTCCTCTAATGGAAAGAGGGCTCAAGCCCCAAGTTGCTTTGGACATGAAAGAGGCATTACATTGTCGGTAATGAACCCCCTAAGGGATTAAACCATTAGGTGTAGCACCTCAATTTCACACTTAGGCAAACAAGTGGTTTGAAACCACTTTCAAAGCAAATCAAAAGTGAAGAATTGATGGGGATTGCAGAGGTGGTTAAGTGCTGGAAATGAATGGTAAAAAGCACTAAAACATGCAACCAACTCAAACCAATGAGAATTAAAGCCTTAAAACACTAAGCTAGTGAAGGAATTAACACTACAATCATGCCATACAAGGCTCAAATGAAACAAATAACCAAAAACAGAGGCAAAACAGCCCTAAATATAGTCTAAAACATGCTGGACTCAAGACACAAAAATCCAAAACATTAAGCTAATGCATGGGGTTGCACTACAACTATGCAAAACAAGACTCAAACAAACTAACTAGCCCAAAACAGAGCTAAAACAAGTTATTTCAGAGGCTAAAACATGCTAGACTCAAGCTAAGTTAGGCTAGAAAAACATGCTAACATGTGAAGCTAACTAGGCATGCAAACAAGACATGAGGAGGGGAGGTTAACCCCTCCAATTTTGGACTTCAAAATGAGTTTTTGGCCATTGAAAATACTCTAAAATTCAGTGGTTAAAATGCCCAAAAAATTTGATTTGAAAGTGATGAATAAAGGCACAAAAACTTAGCAAGCTAATAAGCAAGAAGGGTGAAGCACCCCTCCACTTGAAAATGGCCTCAAACCAACATTTTTAGATTATAAAAACAAAGGGTTTTTTTTTTGGGTTCAAAACCAACCTCAAAACAGTTTAAAAAGATGAGAAAACAAGTATACTAAACAAGTGAACAAAGCAAGTAAACTACATCTTCAAGCAAAGAGCAACTCTAGGCACAAATCCAAGCTAAAACCACTTGTTAGAGCTCAAAACAAGTCTCAAGGAATCTCAGCTCAAAGAGAATTAACTTTGATCAAGGTAGTGTATATAAAAGTGTAAAGAAAACTAGTTACAAAGCACAAAATTATAAGAGAGAAAGAGAAATCTAGAGAGAGAGAGAGAGAGAAAAAGATAATTTTGCTCCAAAATTGCTAACCCCTCAAAATGGGGAGGAGGGGGAGGAACCCCCATATATATAGAAAAACACTCCTTGAGCTTAGGAACATCCCACCATACACGTGTAGGCAGATGCAGCTCAATGTGCTAACAGCTGGCACAGCTGTCAACAAATATCTGGAAAAAGGCATTGGTGGCCGTCGCCCACCATTGGTAGCCGACCGGCCACACCACTAGCCGACAACCATTATCCATGGCCGACAGCCTATGGTGGTGGCCGACAAGTCACCGAAAGCTCCAGGCAAGAGACAACAAGGTTTTGGTCAAAACAAGGCACAAAATAGATAAGGTTTCAAGGCTCAAAGGCAGGGCACTCCGCCGAGAATTTTGAGCACTCAAAACGAACACATGTAATTATAATCATCGAGTACAAGAGCGATGATGTTCGAGTCTTGAGGATGGTCAAAAATGGGGTGTCTACATTTACTCCTAGGACGCCTTGGTCTTGCGCTGTGTTTGGATTATCCCATTTTGCCAAAAGAGGGCTAATATATGCCGCATGAGTGAAAACCCCAAAAAACAAAAATTACAATAATTTCAAGCTCTCTGAAGAACTTGTTGAATCTTAAGCAGGTGAATTACGGGCTAGTCTTATGTGATAAATACCTATAAGTCTTCTATACTTTTTAAATGCACCAATAAGTCCTGAAATGCTTATTTTTCATCAACATTTTTTTTAAAAATATTAATAGGTAAAAAATGAAATAGAACTTGGATGTAAATAAGTTTGATCAATGGAACCCATGTAAGTCTCCTTTGTAAGCAAGCTCACAACAAAGACTATAATAAACCTATAAGAATTTTAATTATCGGTACAGAAAAACATCATATCGTATGAAATATGTATAAACTCATTAAACCAAACAAACAAAAAAGAAAAACAAATTACAATAATTTGGAGCTCTGATGAACTTGGATTTCAGCAAATGTTAAATCTGCATTTGTAAGCAAGCTCATAACAAAGATTATCAATAAGCCCATAAGAATTTTATTTATTGGGATAGAAAAACATCATATGAAATATGTATAAACTCATTAAACCCAAAGAAAGGCAAAATACAATAATGGGTAATGTTATGGTCCAATTATGTCATTTGTGAATTAAGTAATAACCAAAATACCTAAAATAATATCATAACCACAAATATAATATGTCATAACTAATAACTAATATAACCAAGTCACAAAAATCATAACCATAGAAAATTTCCCTTCAAGAATTTGAAGCTCTGAAGAACTTAAGCAAATGTTGAGCAAGTTTACAACAAAGACTATCAATACACCCATAAGAATTTTACTTTTTAGAATAAAATAAATAATATGAATGAACTCATTTTCTTCATATTTCCTCCAATTTTTTCTTGGGGGAATTTCAACGTGGGACAAAAAAAAAAAAAAAATTACAAAAACATGTGGGGTAGAAAGGTTATGGGGTGCAAGTTTCCATGATTGTGTAAAAAAAAATTCCCTGTCCTACTGGATGTAATTTCCCCTCTTTTTTTCTTCTTTTTTCTGCGATGATGTGACAATGAACAGAGACATATGATCTGAGTGAAAACCCTCAAAACAGAAAACAAAATTACAATAATTTGAAGCTCAAGAACTTGGTTTTGAGCAAATTTTAAACAATAATGATTCCTAACTTTAAATTTGAAACTCTAATAATGGCATTAATGATATGGTATAGAGTAAAAATAAATAAATAAATAAAATAAGACACATATATCATGAAAAACCTAAGTGATTCGTGATTCGGCACATGATTAATTGTACCAATTCCCAAACAATTAAAACTAACAACCTAGATTATCAAGCATGTACGAAAGTGATTTAGATTGTTGTTTAAGAAAACAGTAAATCGACACAAATAATTTTTATGTGGAAAAACCACAATTGGAGCACCTTGAATTGTGATTAAAAAACTACGGGCGAAACACCACAAATCAATCCACTATGAAGGAAACAAAAAATACAAAATACCCAACAAATTACCCAAATTCTGTCAATTTGTCTTTAACGATTTGTATTTCTTCCACCGCAACCTTTGTCTCAGAATTGATTATATTGATGTTGATTCGACAACATCCACATTGACTCAACAACTACGCACAGTGTCGAACACCTTCGAACACTTCACGTTTGAATCTCCGGATTCCACCAAAAAAGAACACTCTTGAAGATTATCACTCAAACAACCCTTTGATGTGAATTGTCAAACCATGTGAGTTTAACACTCAAGCGAACATCAAAGGAAAACTAGTAAAATAGCCCCAGAAGAAAACCCTGGAGCCCTCAAAATAGATCTGGAAGCATTAAACCTAAAAATAAACTTAAACACATATATATAGAAAACAGGGCTGCGACGGTCACTCGAGCGAAGGATCTCTCGCTTGAGTGATGAACCAATTACGCGTGTATTTCTTAAGTAGAGTCGCTCGAGCCAAGCTTCATTCGCTCAAGTGCACAATCTTCCTTTCCAGTATATTTGTAGACATAGAAAACGTCTAGGAGCACAACTTCTTCGCTCAAGCCAGGACTCCTTCGCTCGAGTGAGCAACCCAAAAATAATGAAACTTTACAACTCGATAAACTATGTTTATTCGTGGTGTGTGGGTGATTTTCCGACCACACTGCCAACTCAGTAATCAGCTGGAGAGAACTGGCAGAATAGATGACACCTAGCTAACCTAACAGAAAGAGAAGATTCCGGCGGTGGTTCGTCCACCCGGGGGCACTCCGACGATCAAGTCAGTATATCTCTCAAAGATAATCAATAGTGCTAAACTCACTGTACAGAATATAAATTGCGTACCTTAGACCCACGGGGGTGCCTTTCTTTTATAGTTAACTCAATCCTGGTCCTGATAGAAGCCTAACTTCTATGGACTCCCATTCAGTGCTTACTTTGGACTCCTCAAGAGATAAGGATAGATTCCCTAAGAACATTATCCTTATCCATCTTGAAGTCTTTCCTCATTCTAAGACTCTCGTCCCTTATCTGCTTATCTCGGATTCCGACATCTTCGGAGATAACCTCGGCCTTGCCGAGACATCCTCGGCGTCATGACCAGGACACGCGGAACCTCAGCTAACACGTCGGCGTCACCTTGGCCACGTGTTGGTACTAAAAAATATATCCCCACAACTGCCCCCTAAGTTCTATTACCTCGGCATTCTGAGGTGATGGAACCTATATTAGTACCTCCTTGTAGTATGTCGGCTTAAAATTTCTTCTGCCGAGATCATTTACTTCAGGCCGACATGCCTCCATTAAGACTAAGGACTCCTAGAGTTCCTTCTAACATATGAGCTATCACGCATCACTTATTCAATCGCTTCCTTCACGCATCTTATCCTCATTGGATCGTGCCTATGACGCGCCTGTAAGCAGTCTTATTTCTCACGTGTGTTGTCTGACGTATACGTTCTTCTAGGTTTCATTAATGATTTTTCTGTCGCCGTTTCAAGTTTTGACAAAACTTTTCCTTCTTCTTTCATTTCTTCACTTTTCATTCGATATCCTTGCTCTTTCTCTCTCTAGCTTATCTCTTTTGAATCGGCCATTGTTTTCAAACTTCAAGCTCTGCAACTGCCTTCATTTCTCACTTCCGGTGAAGCTTTCGCCGTTTCGTTACTTCTGCAACCTTCGCCTGACTTCAGCGATTTCCATACTGGCTTCATTCTTCCTGGTAAGCCAGTGTTCCTTTTGTTTTCAATTCTCTGATGCTCTTTACTACTTGTTGCCATTACTGCTTTGTTTAAACATTCGATTTGTGAATCTTCATATCTAAGTGTGTTTATTCCACAATTTTGCCCTTGCCCATGTCTTGAATAAATGCACTATTCATCATTTTCTTGCACTTTTGCCACTGTTCTTCACCTTGTACCACTTGTACTCACTATGTTCTTGATAGTCCATCTTTGTTTTTGATTCTAAAACTTGTTCTTGTTTGCTGTTTTTTGTGTCTTTACCAGATTTGTGCCTTCAATCTTTGTCTTCATAGACTTAGGTTTGGGATTTTGTCTGTAAAACCCACAATTTAGGAAAAAACTGAAACCTGCACTTACCTAAGTGTTTGCCGAGATCCCAATAACCCTTTCAAAAATCTTCTAAAACCCAACCTCCTTGATTAAGCCGCTATCATGGGTATGTGGAAACATAGGGTAAACACCCCATCCAAATTAGAATACTTTAGACAGGAGTTTGAAATTCCAGCCGACGTCCATCTGAGGTTGGCTGGGGATGATGACTCCATCATGCCTACTGACGATTCCATGCCTTTCCCTGTGGTGGCTTTAATCGAGTGTGGACTTCGGCTCCCACTCAATATTCTTTTTCGCGAGATCATCCATTATTACAAGTTAAACCCAATGCAACTCGCCATAAACTCCTACTGAGTTATCAATGGCATCATAGCCTTAGCAAAACAGGAAAACGTTGGGGTCACTTTAGCCGATATCCAGTATTGTTATACCATGTGTGGCCTAAAAAAGGACACGGGCTATGTCTACTACCTCAAGCCGAGGTCAACGGAGTATAAAATCGTTGCCGACCTCCCAGACTCCAACAAGGGAGCTGGAGATGATTACTTTATTATTTCGGGGAATTGGGAATTTGCTCCAGATGAGGACCTCCACCTCTACCCTCTTCCTCGGACAGTTTTCGTAGAGGGCAATGGTAAGAGCCCTGTGTTTCATATTTACTTTTTTTCAAAGTCTTTAATACTTCAAATATTCTGATGTTTTGTCTTTCCTTACAGCTCTTCCAAAGCCAGGAAAAGACTTCCGCAAGTCCTTTTACCCAAGTCCAGGTTTAAAGAAACTACTGGACCTTCCTGTTCATAAGTGAAAGGCCCCACTGGTGCTTAATTTCATCCCGATGTACAAATCAGCTCTCCCCGACGTCCCTAAGAGGAAAAAGAAGAAGAGCCTATCTCCTCCCTCTGCCACAACCCCTTCAGTTGCTACCGAATCTCGGCCAGATCAAGGATCAACTTCTAATCCAGCAGAATAACCATCTACCTCGGCTCCATACTTGATCCCACCATTTCAACGAAAACGTCGCCGACGATTTCTTCTGCCGAGATGGGTCGCCCAAAACCAGTCGCCAAAGATCTCCTGGCCAGCATTCCTTCTGACGTTGATGCACAACCAACACAAACCCAGCTTCCACCCTAGCAAAAACGAATCAAAAGGGCTCAACCCAAGGCAAAGGTGACTCAGATCGTTTCTGAGGATACCTTGCCAATTTCCAAGCTGGCTCCAAGTGAGAAGACTGCCTCTGTCCCTGCGAAGAGGTCTGCTGAAACACTTCCATCCGAATCTACCAAATCCAAAAGATCGAGGTCATCTTCTGCGACGACCTCGGGGTCTAAAAAACTTGACGCCCTTTGGGCCCCCGAAATCACTCTGGAAGATAAGCCTGTTATGGCTAGTGATAGCGCCGACGATATTAATGTCGACGTTGCCCTCAGTACTGCACTGTTTCTTCCAGGCGATCTAGAGCGAAATGCTGAGTTCAGTGAGTATGAAAACTACGCTCTGATGCTTCAACGCTCCGTTCAAGTAAGTGTTTTTGCTTGGTACTTTTTCTTTCTTTCTCTTCATTTCATACTTAGAATATTTTCTAATACTTTTGTTTTCTTTCAGGCCATCCAGCATGCCCACTCTTTTTCAATACAATCTTTTGAGAACCGTGAGAAGCTCGCCGAAAAGAAGAGGGAGATCTCTAGTCTTCAGAAAATTAACAAAAATCTGCAGTCAAAGATGAAGACCCTGGAGGATCAGGCTGAGATCGCCATCAAAGAGAAGGACAATGCCGAGGAAAAGGTCGGTGCCACTGAGGCAATAAACAAAGTTCTTCAAGCCCAGCTGAAAGAGGCCGAGGACAAAGTGGCCCAGGCCCAAAAGGAGCTTCAAGATGCCTTGGCCACCAAAGAGGCCGAAATCAAAGATGCCGATGAGAAGACGTATGCTCAGGGCATGGCCGATGTTACGGAGGCCTATGAAAAGCAAGTCAAGCAAGTATGCAACAAGGGTTTCATCCTTGGTTGGATGACCTTGCTGAAGAAACTTGATGTCCCTGAGGACTCCCCTTTCAAGAATGCCAATGCCATTCCCCTGCCATTTCCTCCAACTGCATCTCAATTTGATGACGATTCTAAATCTGAGGAGGAGGTTCTGGTGAGAAAGCCCAAGGAGGCTGTTGGGGCGAAGTCTTCTTCTTAAAATGAGCAAGTCCTAGACTTGACTCAAGATGAGGATGGTGAGGAGGTTCACGAAGATCTTTGTTCTGAGAAGACATCGGAAGCGTCACCTTTGCCGACAAGAGCCTTGATGAAACCCTTGCCTAAATTGATGCCGAGCTCGTGGCGGAAAAGGCTGCTGAGGCATCCTCTCAACAATCGTCTGAACTTCAATCTCAACCAACTGCTACTGCTAAAGAGCCTTAGTTTTATGTGTTTTCCTTCTTTTGAAGTATTGGAAACTTCTTTACATTGCCAATGTGTTTTTAATACAACAACTCTTTTGCTTTTGAATGCTTGCATGGTTGCTTTGTATGCTTGCATCTGTATCTTCTCTTTATTGCTTTTGCATGATTCTACACTTAGAATATTCTGCATGTCTCTAATATATCTTCCTTCTTTGTGCAACCTTTTCGGGTTGACATACCTCGGTTAACAATGATCTCGGTTTAACTTCAACTTGTAAATTTTTACAAATTTCAACAAGTGTTAAATAATGATCTCGGCTTAAATTCAACTTGTAAATTGCTACAAATTTCAACAAGCGTTTAAACAATGATCTTGGTTTAACTTCAACTTGTAAATTGCTACAAATTTCAACAAGTGTTAAACAATGATCTCGGCTTAAATTCAACTTGTAAGTTGCTACAAATTTCAACAAGTGTTTAAACAATAATCTCGTTTTAACTTTAACTTGTAAATTGCTACAAATTTCAACAAGTGTTAAACAATGATCTTGGTTTAACTTTAACTTGTAAATTGCTATAAATTTCACCAAGTGTTAAACAATAATCTCGATTTAACTTTAACTTGTAAATTGCTACAAATTTCAACAAGTGTTAAACAATAATCTCGGTTTAACTTCAACTTGTAAATTGCTACAAATTTCAACAAGTGTTAAACAACTTTGTCTTCTCTCTGCCCCCTAATGTGAACCTGAGTTCCACTTGGGTTCTCATTATTCATGTCTTCTAGAAACCACATTATGTATCTTTATCAGTTATAAGTGTTGAAAAATTCTGCTAAAATTTTATTGATGACGTCGGTAAAAAACAAGCAACATCTAATGATAGAAAAATTTCAAATTACAAGTGTTCCAAAGTCTTGGCAATGCTTTGCCCTCATTATCTTCAAGCCGATATGCCCCATTGCCCAATACCGAAGTGCTTCTATAGGGTCCTTCCCAGTTTGGGCCAAGCTTGCCCTCCTTGGGATCCTTCTTGTTGCCGATGACTTTTCTTAGGACTAGGTCGCCGACTTGAAATTCCTTTGGATTAACCTTCTTGTTATAAGCTCTGACAAGCTGTTGCTGGTATGCTGCAAGTTGTATTGCAGCTTTCTCTCTTCTTTCTTCTAGAAGATCCAGATCTCGGGTTAAGAGTACATCATTAGTCCCGTTCTCTACACAGGTTACGATCCACAGGATGCCGACCTCGATGGAATGGCTATACGCCAGTACATTGGGTAATTTGTCTACCCACTTTCCTTTTGCTGCCTGTAGCCTTTTCTTTATTACATCCAGAATTACTTTGTTGGATGCTTCTGCTTGTCCATTGCTTTGTGGAAAGCTTGGAGTTGAAAAGTAGTTCTTGATCTTGAACTTTGCACAGAAGTTCTTAATTAGCTTGCTGTCAAACTGTGTTCCATTGTCGGCAACTATTGCTCTTGGAATCCCAAATCTGGTGATGATGTTTCTCCATATGAAGTTCTTGACATCCACATCTCGGATCTTGGCAAGAGGTTATGCTTCTATCCACTTCGTGACGTAATCTGTTACTACCAGTAGGTACTTCCTTTGCCCAGTTGCTTGGGGTAATTGCCCAACAAGATCCATGCCCCATTGGGCAAATGGCCAAGGACTGGATATAGGGTTTAGGTCAGCAGCTGGCTAGTGTATCAAAGGTGCAAACTGTTGGCATTGTTCACACTTCTTCACGTAGGCTTTTGCATCTTTTTGCATATAGGGCCACCAATACCCCTGGGTAATGGCCCTGTGAGCTAGCGATCTGCCCCCAGCCTGGCTTCCACAAATTCCTTCTTGAATTTCATATAAAAAATCTTCAACCTGCAGAGGGTGTACGCACCTTAAAAGGGGTCCAGTGAAGGACCTTCTGTAGAGATGTCCTTCTGCTGTCAGACTGAATCTTGTTGACTTCAATCTGATCTTGTGTGCCTCCTTGTAGTCATCTGGCAGCTTTTCTTCTTTTAGGAATACAACAATTGCGTCCATCCAGCTTGGTCCCATGTCTACGCACATTGCTTCACGCTCTGTGTTTACTGGTTCAATGCTCGGGCCCGACAAGTAGTCAATCATTATTGTTCTTGCTTTTCCAGGTTGTACTGCACTAGCTAGGTTGGCCAGCGCATTGGCCTGGCTGTTATCATCTCGGTTTACCTGGAGTAGTCGGCAGTTCTGGAATAAGGCTGCCAATCTGATGACCTCCTTTACATATGCCGACATTCTTTCATCTTGGGCTACATATTCTCCTGTTGCTTGATTGACTATCAGTTGTGAATCACAAAAAACTATTACCTCATCTGCTTGTACCGCTGCTGCCAGTTTTAGCCCTACGATGAGTGCTTCGTATTCTGCTTCATTGTTTGAGGCCTTGAACCTCAAACGAATTGATTGTTCTAGTACCTGCCCATCTGGGGATATCAGTACTACTCCTGCCCCCGCTCCTTGTCGGTTTGAGCTTCCATCAACAAACAGTCAAAAGGAGTCGCCGATGTAAATGCTGCAGGGTCTGATTTTGTCCTCTTTCTTTTGTTCTTTTGTCTTTGGCTGGGCTTCTCCTTTCTTGTTTGGACATTTTTTATCTTGGCTCGACGGAGCCCGATGTTCAATGGATTCTGGTGAGAACTCGGCCAAAACCTGGCCTTTGATTGCTGTTCTGGGCCTGAATTCCAGATCATACTAGCCTAGGCTTGCCCATCCGCTATTCTTCTGTTAAGTCTCCTATGCAATAGGGACTTCAATGGATGCTCTGTCAGTACCACAATTTTATGGACCTGGAAGTAATGGTTCAACTTCTTTGAAGCCATTACTAAAGCCAGTGCCAATTTCTCTAAGGGTAGATACCTCGTTTTTGCGTCTGCTAGGGTTTTGCTTACATAGTAAACAGCCCTTTGCTCCCATTTTTCTTCTCGGATTAGTACTGCACTTATCGCATGTTCTGAAACTGCCAAGTACAGGAACAGCTCCTTCCCGAGTTCTGGATTCGAAAGAACTGGAGCTGTGGTCAGGTACTTCTTCAGATTGGCTAATGCTTCTTCGTACTCCTCTGTCCAAAGAAAGTCTATGGCTTTCTTCACTAAGTTGAAGAAAGGTTTGCATTTGTCCGAGCTTCTGCTTATGAACCTGTTCAGGACTGCGGCCCTTCCAGTTAGTATCTGCACCTGTTTTGCCGACGTCGAGCTCTTCAACTCTAGGATGGCCTTGATCTGGTCTAGGCTAGCCTCAATGCCCCTTCTGGTCACCAGGTACCCTAAAAACTTACCAGATCCAACCCCAAATGCACACTTCGATGCATTGAGTCGGAGCCGATATGTTTTAAGGATTTCAAAGACTGCTTTTAGATCGGCGAGATGACCCTCAGGCTCCTTGGTCTTAACGACCATGTCGTCGATGTAGACTTCTACTTTTCGGCCAATCAAGTGTTTGAACATTTTGGTTACCAACCTTTGGTAAGTTACTCCTGCGTTTTTCAACCCGAAAGACATTACTCTGTAACAGTACAGGCCTTTTGGGGTGATGAACATGGTTTTCTCTTCGCTTGGGGGGTACATGGCTATCTGGTGGTACCCCCTGTAGGCATCTAGGAAGCTCATTTTTTCATGCCCTGAAGTGGCATCTACTAGCTGGTCAATCTTGGGTAGAGGAAAGCTGTCTTTGGGACAGGCTTTGTTGAGGCTGGTAAAGTCTACGTAGACCCTCCATTTACCGTTCTTCTTCTTTACCACCACTGTATTGGATAGCCATGTCAGGTAGTGAACTTCTCTAATGGCCCTGGCCTCCAGAAGTCTGTCTACTTTTTCCTCTACTGCTTCGACGTGCATCAACGTTGGTCTTCTAGCTCGTTGAATTATAGGTTTGGCCGACCTATCAACATTCAGTTTGTGACAAGTGACCTCGGGGTCGATGCCAAGCATTTCGTAAGGTGTCCAAGCAAACACCTCAATATTTGTTCTCAAAAAAGCTTCCAACTCTTTTTACTCTTCTTCGGCTAAGCCCGAGCCGAGAAGAAAGAAGCATTCTTCATCCCCATCCTGGACGAGGATTTTCTTTAGTGCCTCTTCGCTCTTCTCGGCTGGCTCCTTGCCGACATCTTCTAGGACTTCCGCGTCCTCATCTTCGATTTCTGCCTTTTCTAGCTCTCGTATGCTGCAGGTAGATTTCATTACTGCCATTGAGCAATTCTTCGCCTACAGCTGATTGCCTTTGACTTCCTCTATCCCATGCTCTGTTGGGAATCGCAATAGTTGATGCAATGTTGAGAGAACTGCCCCCATCGCATGCAACCATGGCCTTCCCAAGATGATGTTGTAAGGGGAGGGTGTGACGATGATGGTGAATTCTGTCTTGATCTTCCTGGTGCCAGCCTGCAACTCCAAGCTTATTACTCCCAGTGGCCATGTCGGCGTTCCATTGAACCCGACCATCGGGCCATTGGATTGCTCCATATCATCTGGGTGAAGGCCGAGCTCCTTGTAACATCGGACGTACATGATGTCACAACAGCTGCCTAGGTCAATCAGGATGCGTTTCACTTGGCACTCCCTAACCTGGAGGGATACTACCAAGGCATCATTATGCGGATGCTGGACCATCTCTAGGTCGGTTTCAGTAAAGGCTATTATTGGTCCTTGGCACTCTCCAGGCCGAGGTCTTTTCTGTCTGGCATGGTTCACGTGCTGTAGGTGTTTCACCCTCTAGATCTCCCCCTATATGTCGCTTTCGTTCACCTTCGAGTGAATTACATTAACCACCCGAGGTCCTCCTACTTGTGGTTGCTGTGCTGGGGGAGGCGAAGCTGCCGGTGCTTGAGGCAATCTTGCCTGTTCCTCTCTTGTTCTGGCCTCGTCAACCAGATCTCTCAGATGGCCTTGCCTTACCCAGTCTTCCAAGTGTGCTTTCAAGGCTCTACAACCCTGAGTCATGTGCCCCTCTTCATTGTGGTAGGCACAATGCCTGCCAACGTTCCTCCCCATGAATTCCCTTGGTGCCCTTGCTGGTGCTCTGAAATAGGGTTGGTTCCGAATTTGATCCAGGACTTTGTGAATTGGAATTCGGAACACAGTTGTCACTGCTTGTGCAGCCCTCAATGCAGCTTCTTGTTTGCTGGATCCATTGTTATCTCGGCCTCGCTTTGACGAGCCGTTTCCCTTTTCTTGCTTCGTCTCCTTGGTCCCCGATATGTCTTCTTCGGCTCTGGCATATTTTTCGATTCTTGCCATGAGCTCTTTTATGCTTTTTGGCAATGTCTTTGCCAAAGATTTCTGCAGTGGACAGTTGTCTTTTAGGCCGTTCATGAAAGACATGACCACCACTTCTTGATTACACTCGGGTATTCAGTTGAACACCTCATAGTATCTTTTTGCATAGGCCCTAAGGCCTTCATCCTTGCTGATCTTCAGAGCCAACAATGCGTCTACCCTTAATGGCTGCAGCTTGTTTGTTACGAACTTGGCCACAAACATCTCGGCCAAGCCTTCCCAAGTCTTCACGCTTCCCTTTGGTAGTTTGTGAAACCAATCTGATGCAATCTCCCCGAAGGATGAGGGGAATACTTTGCAGAGCAACGACTCGTTCCCACTATACAATGCCATTGAGTTTAAGTATAATCCAACGTGGAAGTTGGGGTCTGACTTACCATCATAGATCTAGAACCTCGGCATATTGAATCTTTTCGGCGCCTCAAAATTGTCTAACTTTACCGAGAATGGAGTTCTTGGCTTTACAGTGGATGTTACTTCGGCATGATCTTGCCTCCTCTTGAGGTAATCTCTCAAGTCCTCTTTTGTTCGGCCAGGTGCTCGGCTGTCTCTTGACTTCAATCTCTTCGGAGCACTGCTTTCAGCTTAGTTGCGAGCCCTTTTTGACCCTTCTCCATTAGGTGTGTTGAAGCATAGTACCTGTCCCTGAACATGCCGATGTTCTTTGGGGTCCGCCTCCTTGGTGCGGTGCGTCTTTCGTGACTTTTTCTTTCTCGACTCTTCTCACCCGACCTCTCTTGAAGGCCGGTGAGAGTGTCTTTCACTCCTGGTGTGTTGAGGGGCTATAGGGATTGTTTTCTACCCTCCCTTCTGGGTATTAGCCGCTGGAATCGGCGTGTCTTGTAGTGGGAATGGTGGCTGCATGACATTGTTTTGCATCATGAAATTGACAACCGATTGCAGGTCTGCCAATTTGTTTGCCATCTCCTTCACCTCTTCGTCCCTTCGTAGGCACCTGTCCTTCCATAACTGGAGGTCGCCTTCGTTATAGTACCCGCTTTGATTAGGTTTCTTTGGTATGTCGCCAGTCTGGCCGACATCTTTTACTCCGTGAGTTTGTTCATGAATTTCTATGTTGGACCTGTCTCCTTCGACATCAAGGTCAATAGGTCTCCCATTCCCAGCAGGATTGTCGTCCCCAATCTTTTCTTGTTGTCCGTTACTGGCCATCTATCCTTCTTTTCTTTCCACAGACGGCGCCAAATTGTGTGGGTGATTTTTCGACCACACTGCCAACTCAGTAATCAGCTGGGGAGAACTGACAGAATAGATGACACATGGCTAACTTGCAACAGAAAGAGAAGATTCCGGTGGTGGTTCGTCCACCCGGGGGCACTCCGACGATCAAGTCAGTATATCTCTCAAAGATAATCAATAGTGCTAAACTCACTGTACAGAATATAAATTGCATACCTTAGACCCACGGGGGCGCCTTTCTTTTATAGTTAACTCAATCCTGGTCCTGATAGAAGCCTGACTTCTATGGACTCCTATTCAGTGCTTACTTTGGAATCCTCAAGAGATAAGGATAGATTCTCTAAGAACATTATCCTTATCCATCTTGAAGTCTTTCCTCATTCTAGGACTCTCGTCCCTTATCCGCTTATCTCGGATTCCGACATCTTCGGAGATAACCTCAGCCTTGCCGAGATATCCTCGGCGTCATGACTAGGACACGCGGAACCTCGGCTAACACATCGGCGTCACCTTGGCCACGTGTTGGTACTCAAAAATATATCTTCACACGTGGGATTGACAAAACAAAGAAACTTAACAATCTCCTACTTTGTCAATTCCTAAACAAAACATTCTAACACAATTTCAAAGCAAACACATGCAGTATACTAAACAACAAACTAATCTAAACCAACAGTCTGGACGAAATACCCTGCAACAAATATAAATCAAACCACTAGGAATAGATAGAGTAATTAGTCTTTAAAAAAAAAATAGAGTTCAAGACATAATCAAGAGAAACAAATGAAAAGTGAATGAAAAATGCGAATCTAGTCCAATAACTCAAAATTTGATTAGTCCATGCATAACAACTATCCAAAACAACATATAGTATGAATAACCAATATCCCAAATATATGCAAAACAATGGCCCGATATATTTGCACAATATCCCCATCTCAATATCCACATTTGTTAGATCCCAAATATATGAAACTGTAAAACTCTACTCCCCCTTTTTGATCGGGGAGAGACAAAGGATAGAGGAAACACAACCAGTAGCAACAAAAAAGAGACTAGCAACAAAAAAAAAAAAAAAAACTGTCCAAAAAGAAGGGAAAACATCACTACGAGGAATGCAAAGGCTATTGCGGCATCTGGAGCAGAGAAAGGATTTGAGCAAGCATCGTGGTCTGCTGATCAAGATAACCATCAAATGCATCTAAGCGAGCATCTAGCTGATCAAGATGAAGGGTGACAAACTGCTCGAACTGCTGCAGCTATCTACGAACCGAATGAGGACGCATCTCAGGTGCACCGGTAATGGCTGCATCAATCTCGACCACCTCTGTAAGTGGATCATCACCTGCAACAGATACCCCAACTCCTGACGAACCCTTATTGACATGGGCTTGACTCTATGAGATGGTCAGTTTGGTGACAGGTTTAATAGGAGAGGCAAAGTCGTCATCATCAAAGGTGAGGACACCAAGGGATATAAGAAACCGATTGAGGAAACACCTATAAGGGAGACCCAAAGACTTGCGACCCTCAAACACACTAATCATTTTGGATACGATCATTTCAGATAGGTTGATGGGAAGGCGGTGGTCAATGCAATACAACACATAACCCTGATCTTGGGTAATATGAGAAGAATGAGAGGTAACATGGATGTTGGTACAAACTATGATATTTAGGAGACGGAAATGGAAATGGAAAAAAGGCTCATTTTGCTGAATGAGAGACTCGGTGACCCAAGTCTGGGGAGTGCCACAAAGTTCAATGGCGACCATATCCAAATCAACAAAGCTACGGGTAAGAAACGGATAGTGACAGTCTCAGACTTCTGGAAGATTAAGAAACCACCGAATGATTTCGTCAACAATGACCAGGGCTTTGTTACGAACCCAAGTGTGAAAAGAAGGGCCTATCTCCTTGCAAATAGAGTGCATATTGCAATAGAATTTTTGGACCTAGCTAAGATTTTGTGGATCAGAGAAAAGAAGGACCTGGTCACCCCCTAAAGCATCAAACAGAAACCGGATCAGAATAGACTCAAAGGCACTAGGATGGACATTACGTTCTAAGTGAACTTTCCGAGAAACGTAAAACTCCCTATATAGGTTGGACTTCTCTCGGGATGGAAATTTATCTTTATTGAAAGTGGGACTGGATACAGTGGTTTTACGGCAATTTGAGGACTCAGCCATAACTAAGAAACACAAAGGAGAGACCACCACAAAACAAACCCCAAACCACCAAGACAAAAGCACACCTTTATGTAAACCCAAAATCAACCCAACCAGACAGAACCAAGAAACACCCCATGCCCAATAACAACCCCAAAATCAAATATAAGAACAAAGCACAAACCATTAGTGCGACAGGGTTAGAGTAGAGGTATAAAACAAAGCCAGAAACTATCTACAGTATGATAAGAAATCAAAGCCAACAAAAATAGAATGCACTCATAGTAAGAAACCAATAAAGACAACAGTGTATATCATGACAATTCCCAAATAACTACATCATGGATACAGAAAGAAAAGAGAACCAATATTAATCCAAAACCGATTCAGAGTCAACAGGAATGCAGTAGAAATAAAATAAAAACAAATCAAAAAAACCTAACAATGATGCTCTAAACTTCCCAAAAAAAAAAAAAAAATAGAGAGAGAGATAACAAAACTATAAGGTCAAAAACAAACCCAAGCAAACACACAGGATAATTTTGTAAAACCCTAGGAATATAAAGATGCTAGAAGAAAAATCAAACAAGGACAAACAGACGCAAAATAATCGAGACATAATAAACAAACACAACTCTAGTGGTGAGTAAGAACCCACAAATCAGTAGACGAGGAAGTGAGAGAGAATAGGGAAAACCAAAGAAAAACAAAAAACATAAAACATAGAAGAAGAATCTTACTAGAAAATGGAGAAGGAGAAGCTTGATGAAGGAAATTAACACCCTGCCTAGAAAAATTCAAGACATGAACAGCAATGGAGGCGCAATCACCCTAGGAGAGAGAGAGAGAGAGAGAGAGAGAGAGAGAGAGAGAGCAATCAAAGAAAATAGGGGAAAATGGGACTGAAGAAGCAGGGTGTTAATAAGTGTGCGTGTGTGTGCATATCTTCCAACCTCACTTCTTTCTCCCTTTTACTTAACTACTTTTGATGGTTAGTTTTAGGGCATTTTTTGATTAACATACCTTATGCCTTGCATGTTTGCATCATTCATTTGTATTGCATGCACCGGGCTTGGCACATCATTCAAACTGCATCATATTTCAATACTTATTTGAATACATGTATCAAACTGTTGCATTCATATGCCATCATAGATAGCCAAGCCTATTTAGTTGCATTATTACATGTGTTGCATTAGGCATCTTATACAGTTAGGATCATGCATCTTTCTAACTAGCTTTTGTTTTGGCTTGGAGTACACTGTAAGTCTTTAAGCTTTAGCATACTTGCATGAGTGTGAGTGTTGCCATGATAGTATGCTTGCCATGAGGTTATTTGCTTAAGTGATTAATAGCATGAATGCCTATGGGTGAAGGCTTGATTGCCTGAATTGGAACAACTCGATGATTGTGAGTTTTAAGCCCACTTTGCGTAGTGGCAAAATCATGTTTTAAGCCCACCTGAGGGTAGCAAATCCGCACTTTAGCCTACTTGCGAGTAGCACTTTCAAACCATTTTCGAAAACAAACATGAGTTGTTTTGTTCTAATTCTCGTGATCGAGTCTATACTTGTATGTTGCACGCATCACATATTAAAGTTAGATAACAATTGGACAAGAACACATAAGGTTTATAAAACAACATATCATACTTAGTAGAGGCCGATCTTTGATCGAGCGAGCGGGGGTGCTCATTTCAAGACCTTTCCCTCTCGTACCCAAGTTTCCGAGCTGAGGCAACTTTGGTGATGACGGATACGTGGCTTTTGGCATGAGTCAAGTTTTCCTAAATTTCCCAAAAATAAAATATTTAGGTGGCAACTCTGTAATATGGCAAAGCAGTCCATGTTTGGCGCTTTTTATTCAAAATCGATTTTTAAAAATGATTTGCCGGATTTGGACTCTTTGGTGTTTATCAGTCTCACATTGCACTTTGTGAGATTAGATTCAGAACTATGACAGGAGACCGAACTGTAGTAAGACCAAATTCGCGCCTCTCCGAAAAGAGGGCGCACGAAGAAAGTCGGGTCTACAGTTTTTGGCGACTCTGCTGGGGATTTAGAGAACTTGACTCGAACTCATAATATGTTGTTTTATCTACATTTATGTGTTTCTTTGCATTGCATTTGCATTGGTGCACCTAGGGCACAGTGTTTGCCATCTGCTATTCCTGAACGGTTTGCTAGAGGCTCGCTTGGAAAAGTGTGCCATAAGGCTGACCGGTTACGGGCTTTGCCATGATGGGAACACAAACCTTGGATCTGGACTACCACTGTACCGTTTGATCCTTCTTTCACTTTTTGATGTTAGGAGCGAGAGGTATATTAGGTGGTCTTGCTGAGGCACCTTTTTTGACCATTTGACCTAGTTGCATATCGGAAGCCTTAGAGACTGTTCCAAACTAGGACAAGTTGCCCACCCGAATGCAGGATTGTTTGAAACCACATGCGTGCGTAATGAAACCCTAGCTCCTGACGAGACTAGGACAGGGAAACCCTACCCCACTATAGGGATGTTTTGGCTCTTACTTGCTTAATATGTGCTGTTAGGGTGTGTCTTTACAGGATGTATGTATCATTTGCAAGTCTGGGTATCAATCTGAGGACATTAGTGTTTGAGGGCATCAGTATTGTGGCAGAAAATTCGGGGGCAGAAATCAGTGTTTGAGTACAGAATGTCCAGCTTATGAGTTCAACTGTGTGTTGTCTTTATCTAAGCCGAGGGTGTTGTACGTTTTTCTGATTTTTGTTTCTTTTGCTTTATTTTTTGTTTTGCAAGGTAGTATTTTCATCATTGCTTCCGATGAGGCAGTTACCTCCCAAGCACTCTGGACCCGAGTGAGAAGACTTTATCGATCTGGGGATCTTGTGAGTGGCCAACTAGTGTTTGCTTCATTTCCACCAATTACAAGACGGCGGAGGGTTCGGCATAATTCACCAGTTCGCCAGTTACCTTTGTTCAGTGAAAATCAGTTTTCTGCTTCTACTTCAGAGGGTACACAGAGTCCGATAGATCAGCATTTTTCAGTCAGTATGGAAGAAATGATGCGTCAACTCCAGTAAACTATTGAGGCCATGCAGCGGGATGCTACTCGCTAAGCGGAGGTCACCGCTCGTCAAACAGAGGTTGTAGCCCAGCAAGTTGAGGTAATTGCCAGGCTTCAACAGCAACAGTATCAACAACCACAAGCCGGAGTATCTGCTTCGCATCCACCCCCACCCCGCTTAGGGTTCCAATACCCAGGGATACAGCAACTGTCCAGGAGAATACGAACATTCTAATCGGGCCAGTCCCACCTCTTCCAGCAGGGCCAGTCCCACCTCAGACATCTAAAGCACCGACTTACCCAACTGACACGCTGTTCGAATTTAAGGTCGACCCAACTGCTCTGAAAGTGAGTAAGCTCGAGAAGTTGTTCAAGCGAGCTCAGGGAGTTAACTCAATCCCGAACATAGAGGACGGCTACACAGATTCGGCAGTGACATTGCCGGATAGATTCAAAATGCCTCACATAGATCGCTTCAACGGCTCGGGTGATCCTATGGTCCATTTGAGGCTGTTTTTAGATTTCTGCGCCCAATGGGCTTGACTAGAATGCATAAACTATCCCTCTTTGGTCGGACCCTGTCGGGTATTGTGGCCATCTGGTATGCCAAACTAGAGGATTCAGTGAAGAGAAATTGAGAAGAGATGGCCGAGGCCTTCGTTGCCCAATATTCGTACAATACTCAAATCGAGGTCACGACTCGTGATCTCGAGGCAACCAGGCAAGAGCCAAAGGAGGGCTTCTCGGACTTTGTTACTCGGTGGAGGGCCAAGGCCTCCATAATGACAACTTGGCCACTCGAAAAGGATCAGATAAGAATGGTTGTTCACAACCTGTAACCCAAACTGATGCAAAAGATGATTGTCTTACCCCTCCCCACCTTTGCTGATCTCCACGAGATTGGGGTATAGATAGAAGATGTTATGAAGCAAGGTCTGATCGACCAGGAAAAGGAGCAGCCTAAGAGGGCGTTTATACACGGTTCGAATGCAGCTACAAGTAGCAATACAACCACAAGGACTTCGGATGTGGGCATGGTCACCACCACCACCTCAAAAATAGCCACACCCTTCACCGGCACATTCGGAGCCACCATACAACCAGCAAAATACCCACCTAGGGGCCAGAGAACCTTCACCCCACTTTACATGCCCCTATCCAAAGCCTTGGGGGTTCTAATCAGAAAGGGGCATATGAAACCCTTGGAACTACGCCCACTACCAAATAACCTCCCTCCCTCATCAACGCAGCCAAGTATTGTGCCTTTCACCAACAGCACGATCATGACAGCGACCTCTGCTTCAGACTACGTAATGAGATCCAGGATCTCATTAACAACAAGGTGATTGCCCCTCCCGAGAAGCCAAATGTCACCACTAACCCTCTCCCACCACATAACAACCCCCTTCCTCCACCCAGGCAAATAAACCTGATCCAAACTACGGCTGTCCCGTACAACCCCAGCATATACATCCCTCCCTCCCACCTGCCTAAAGCCAGCATTGTTCATCCCGGAATGCATAGACTTGTACATGATGAGCACGTCATTAAACCTACCTAAGCTAGTGGTAGTGACTGTCGAAGACAAAATTGGGGTGACCTTAGAGGAGAATGGGAACGTTGGTTCAGAACTTGAGGCATCTGAGAGCTTAACTAAGGAAGCATGCAACCCGTGCGGTTATATTGTGTCAACAGATCAGGCCAAGCCAATGGTAGAGCTGCCAACTGGGACAGAGGTACATGTTGTCCGGGAAAAGGACCGAGTCAGGGGTTGGATGACCTAGCTGACCTTGAGGAGGATATCAGCAACCTACAGTTCTTTGATAAGCAGGACCTGGGGAACGTACAGGTTGGTTGGTTTGATGCGAACAGAGCAACAAACATTACAAGGTGGCTTAGTGATGAGCCTAATGTTGTTGAGGAGTCTCAGCTGAAACAGGGACAGTCAAAAACAGGAACATCTACAAAGGCCAGAATGGTTGACAGTGAGGAGAAGTTGCCGGAGAGCACTAGTATGAAGAATTTTGCTCGGGAATTGGGCAGCCTTTGTACAGTAGACATAGAACAAGAGGCCACATTGCAGCAGTTTCAACAAGAGAGGATCGAGACTGATCAGAGGGCTAGAAAAGCCAAGGGTCCTGTTGGGACAGAATGTGCTGTGAGCACGGAAACAACTACAGTGGAACCGGACAATTGTTTGTCTGTTGCAGAGGACATGTAGTGGGAAGACGATGATTTCGTTTGGCCCATACTGATGAAGACTGGGGATAGAGTCTCTCGGATGATATGTGGTATATTGAAGCAATCGACCATATGACCCGGAGTGGGCGGTATTTTAAACCCCCATATCTAGACCAGCCAGAGGCATCTGGGAAGGACAAGGAAGCTAAGAAGTAGAAGGACAGACTGTTAAAGGAGGAAGTTATGCTAAAGTAGCTAAAAAAGATTCAAGCAGACATCTCCATCTGGGGACTGCTCATGGCCTCGCAGGTACATAGACAAGCTGTCCTATTAGCCATGAACAAGGCTAAGCTTTTTATTGATACAACCCCTGAACAGTTGGTAGGGTTGGTTTTCCTGGATGGAGCTTCACCGACTTTAACCTTCACAGACAAAGAATTACCGCTTGAGGGCTCCGAGCACAACAAATCATTATACATCTCTATGGAGTGTAAGGATAAGTGGATACCAGTTGTCTTAGTTGATATGGGATCTGCCATAAATGTGTGTTCGTCGCGTACGGCATATACTGTCGGGTTGAAGCCTGCAGATTTCGCACCAACAGCCCAGGTGATACGGGCTTACAACAACACCAGTTGGGAGGTGATGGGGATAGTGCGGATCAAAACTCAGGTTGGCCCGGGCCAACAGGACATCGAATTTCATGTCCTGGATGTTCCAGCCACCTTCAACTTACTCCTTGGACGGCCATGGCTGCACCAAGTGAAGGCTGTCTCTTCCACCCTACACTAGATGTTAAAATACCCCCATGGGAAAGAGGTGGCAATTGTTTTTGGAAACTCTTCCATACATCCGCCGCCAGAGGTTACTACGCCAATCTTGGAGATTGTACACGGCGAGGAGGATGTCTTCCTATTTGGGTTCACCTTGACTGAGGCTTGGGTGGTGCAAGATCTCCTAGCTGTTGATAAGGGACTGTATGTCAGTGCGCAATCTGTTTACCTCATGAACAAGCTTCAACACTTGCCCGGGATGGGATTAGGAAGGAGTGGCCGGAAGGGTGTCGCTGAATTGGCCGAAGTGCCACACAATCCCTAAACCTTTGGTCTAGGTTATGCACCTACCAAAGAGGATTGGGTGAGAAAGGGAAACGAGATGGCTGGAAGAGCCAGGGCTAAACAAGCTGGGAAGCACTATAAGTTAGTACATAGACCTATCCAAGAGACCCTAATGGACGCTTTGTCCGAGAGGGAGAAGATTTCCCATTTTGCGACTTTCTAGAGCCATGGCTGAATTCAGAGAGGCGGCACCTACCGGGTTTTGAGATCTTTTTTGACTTGCAATTGCCAGGGGATGAAGTTGCCAAAGAGCAGACTGACCCACCAGCTGTGGCTGAGCGGTGCAAAGAGGATAAGTCCAGTGGACAGATTTTGAGATAGGAACAGCGCTGGCCTATCTCCTCTCAGATCCTTAGATCGTACCAGAGTGCTCGGGGGATGATTTCTCAGTTGCCATGATTAGAGATAACTCAGCTGTGGGCCCTTCTTCTGGCATTCTGGATGCATCCATCGCACCCTTCCTCGTCTGGCACGAGGAAGGCTTTTTATCTAGCGATTCGGGTCGGGTAAACGAAATCGATTCCACGTCTGTGGAGTCGTAATCGATTCCGATTCTTCGAGTCGAGTCCGTATTCTGGGGTGATAACCAAGATGCCGTTGTGTTATCCAGGTCGTTTTTTTCATTTTCTTTTTTCTTTTAAGTCAGAAATCAAGAATTGATCCGAAGTTAATGAGAATGGTATTGCTGTGGCTTTTGAGTACTTTTCTGTGCCTTTAGTTTATTGCATTAATCAGGACTTTCAAAACTTTGATGAAAATGACGAGGAAGAAATTCCTCCAGTTTTGAAACACCTGATTAATCGAGAGCAAAAGAGGTTTGTAAAACCTTTGGTTGATGAAATCACCTCAATTAACGTTGGTACTGAGAAGGATCCGCGGCTGGTCCAAATCGGGTCCACGTTGTCTTCGAAGAAACGCGAGTGCTTAGTCACTTTATTAAAAGATTTCAAAGATGTTTTCACGTGGTCCTATGAAGACATGCCTAGAATCGATCCTGAGATTGTACAGCACTGAATCCCTCTTGACCTTGAGGCTCGACTTGTTAAGCAGAAGCTTCGAAGGATCCGCTCGGATGGGGCTCTGAAAATCAAAGAAGAGGTCACCAAGCAGATTGATGTAGGGTTCCTGTTAGTATCTGAGTATCCTACTTGGTTGGCCAACGTAGTTCCGGTGCCGAAGAAAGACTGTAGAATTCAGGTATGTGTGGACTTCAGAGATTTGAACAAAGCCAATCTGAATGACGACTTTCCTCTGTCGTATATCGACGAATTGGTGGACTTCACTACGGGGCATGCGTTGCTCTCATTTATGGATGGATTTTCTGGGTACAACCAGATCATGATGGCCCCCGAAGACAGAGAGAAGACTGCCTTCACCACCCCGTGGGGGACCTACTGCTATGGGGTGATGCTGTTCGGTCTGAAAAATGCTGGGGCTTCTTATCAACAAGCTGCAACCACGATCTTATACGATATGATCCACAAAGAGGTGGAGGTGTACGTGGACGACATGATTGTCAAGTCCGAGGAAAGAGAGGGTCACTACACAGCCTTGAAGAAATTTTTCCAATGGATCAGAGAGTATCGGTTGCGACTGAGTCCTCAGAAATGTACTTTTGGTGTTACAGTAGGGAAAATGCTGGGATTCTTGATCACACAAAGGGTATCGAGGTTGATCCTTCCAAGATTAAGGCCATCTTAGAAAAGCCACCACCAAAGAATGAAAAGGAGGTGCGAGGCTTTCTAGGTAAAGTAGAATTCGTAAGACGATTTATTGCAAAATTAACCTTGACTTGTGAACCACTGTTTGGTCTCCTGAAGAAAGGAAAGAAATTCCAATGGGACGACCGACGCCAAGTTGCTTTTGAACAGATCAAGCAGTATCTACAGAACCCACTTGTGTTGTCACCACTAGAGCTGGGAAAACCGTTGATATTGTATCTGTCAGTAACCGACACGACAATGGGCTGCATACTTGCACAGGAGTCTGAGGACAAAGTGGAGAAAGCTATCTACTACCTGAGCAAGAAGATGCTGAAATATGAGACCCGCTGCACGCCGCTGGAAAAGGCTTGTTTGGCCTTGGTATGGGCTACCAGAAAGTTGAGGCACTACCTGTTAGCTCACTCTGTAATACTGGTTTTGAGATTAGATCCCATTAAATATCTCTTCGAGAAACCAGCACTTACGGGTAGGCTAGCTCGTTGGTCGTTTCTTCTCTCCGAATTTGATTTGAAGTACATGACGTGCAAGTCTGTGAAAGGGAGAGCGGTAGCGGAGTTCCTAGCCGATCGCCCAGTGGAGAGAGATGAAGCAGTAGAGTATCTGTTCCCAGATGAGGCCATTTTGCAGGTCGAAGAAGAAATTTGGACTATGTACTTTGACGGAGCGTCTAATCAATACGGGTATGGGATAGAGGTGTTGCTGATAGCACCCGACAATTCCCACATACCCTTAGCTTTCAAACTCCGATTCAAGGTATGAAACAATGAAGCAGAGTATGAGGTATGCATCACTGGCTTGGAAGCCACCCTAGAACTAGAGGCAAAACGGTTGGACGTCATTGGGGACTCGAACCTTGTTGTATCTCAAGTGAAAGGAGACTGGAAGGTTAAAGAAGAAAGGATGAAAATCTATCACCAAACCCTGGACGTTCTAATTTCCAGGTTTGAGAAGCTAACCTTCACCCATCTGTTAAGAGAGAGCAACAGGTTCGTTGACGCCTTATTAACTCTATCTTCCATGATAGACATCTTTTTGGGAGTCCGGATGCATCCAATCATCATTAAACAGAGATATGTGTCGGTCTATGAGTCGATCGCCGCCATAGATGAAGTACAAGATTAGAACCCCTGGTATCATGACATCTGGAACTTCTTGGAAAATGAGGCATATCCACCAGGGGCAAATGCCAAAGACAAGAGGGCAATACAAAGAATGGCTGCTTAGTTTATCATCTGTGGGGGTAAATTGTACAAACGGGGTGATCTGGGAATGCATAAACTGTGTGTTGATGCTGAAGAGTCGAAGCACCTAATGGAGGCTATCTATAGGGGAGAGTACAGAGCGCACATGAGCGGAGTGATGCTAGCTCGGAAGATTCTCAGACAGGGTTACTACTGGTCAACCATGGAGGAAGATTGTATTGGTTTTGTTCGGCGATGCCACAAATGCCAGATCCATGCAAACCACATTAACATTTCACCGTCAAAGCTGTACAACATGACTTCGCTATGGCCATTTTCAATCTGGGGGATTGATGTGATTGGGGCAGTTACTCCGAAGGGGTCGAACGGGCATGAGTACATTCTGGTGGCGATAGACTACTTTACAAAAGTGGGTCGAGGCCTAATCCGATGCAGTGCTAAAGGCGTCACATGTAGCTAAGTTCATCAGGAACAACATTATCTGTCGCTATTAGGGGTGTGTGCAGTGCGGGTTGGTGCGGTTTGAGAGAAAAATATGAACCGTATGGCGGGTGGCGGATTGATAAGAATGTCACTAGAATTTGCCATTTTCCTTATCAAAAATCGGCGGTTTGGTTGGCAAATAATGGCGGATTTGCCTTGGCGGTGCGGACGGATTGGTGGTTTATAAAAAATATAATTCAAATTACAAAACTTAAATCAAAGAGTAAAAAAAAAACGAGAGATACCGTGATGTTAAGCATCTTGCGAAGCTTTCTTCTGATGCAGCAAATGTAGCAACAACATGATAATATCAACAACTATGCCATCAGTTCATTACAAGTATATGTGGAAGCTACAATGATCAAATACAATACATAAAATTAATATCATTTAGGGTTTACAATATATTGAAAATGTTTATTGTTGAAAAGTATTTAGATTGAAAAGTGAGCTATGCAAGTTTGCAACATGGCCAAAAAAAAAAAGATTGAAAAGTGAATTGGAATCCCACTTTATTTTGGATTACTGACATCTTGAATTCCCCTTGAGCAGTAATGTAATACTATATTCTAAGGTATAGAACAACAAGCAAACTTAAGTAAAAAAGAATTTTTAGAATCTTATAAAACATGATTTAATAGCGGTGCGGGTCAGTGTGGTTTGGAAGAAAAATAGAAACCGGCGGATTGATAAAAGTGTCACTAGAATTTGCCATTTTTCTTACCAAAAACTGGCGGTTCGATTGGCAAATAATAACAAATTTGCCTTGGCGGTGCGGTTCGGTGTGATTTTGGCGGTTTCGGCGGTATTATGCACACCCCTAGTCGCTATGGAGTCCCAAATGAGATTATTTCGGACAATGGTTCCCACTTCAAAAAGGAAGTGATTGACTTGTTGGAGAAGTACAACGTGGCTTTTCATAAGTTATCCACATATAGGCCGCAAACCAACGGAGCAGTTGAGGCCGCCAACAAGAACATCAAGCACATTCTGCAGAAGATGGTAGAAACCTACAGGGATTGGCCAGATAAGCTGCCATTTACTCTCTAGGGCTACAGAACATCGATTCGCACTTCTATTGGGGCAACTCTGTATTCCTTGGTTTATGGGATGAAGGCTGTTCTGCCGATCGAAGTTAAAGTTCCATCGCTGTGAGTGATGGCGGAGTGCCAGATAGCTGAGGCAGATTGGCAGTAGAGCAGGTTCGAAGAACTCATGCTATTCGACGAGAGAAGGCTGAAAGCACTATACCACATCCAAGGTTATCAACGTAGAATTGCTAGGGCTTTCAACAAGAAGGTTAAGTCCAGGAATTTGAAAGAAGGGGATTTGGTGCTCAAAGACAACTGAGCTCCCATCCACAACCCTAGGGGCAAGTTCAAACCCAATTGAACTAGTCCTTACATCATCAAGTCTATCTGGTCTGGTGGAGCTGCCATTCTTATGGATTTAGATGGCCTTGTGTTCTCCTAGCCGATCAACATAGGTAAGTTGAAGAAATACTATCCCTGAGTGGCTCGTTAGGCTGAAAACCCGAAAGGGCGACCTAGGCAAAAGTTAGAGCAAAAGAAAAAATTTGAAATGAGAAAAACTAAGCTCGCAAGGTTGAAAACCCAGAAAGGGCGGCCTTGGCAAAAGTTAGAGCATAAAAGGAGAGTGTTAACACCCAAGTGTACCTTAACCCGGAACTACGTCAGGCCTGATTCCCATGCTTGGGATATGTAGGCAACTTCATCCTGAAGTTCGGCCCAATCATTTTCAACCTGCTAGTCTTATCCATGTTGATTGGTTTATCCTTGTTCAACTCAGTTATCTTATCCTTGTACAAATTGGCTCGCCTTCGTTCAAATTCAGTTGTTCTATTCCATTGGAAGATTCAGCTGCAAGACAAATCAATTTCAGATCTGAGATTGTGCATCTCGAAAGTAAATTCCACGTTGATTGAGCAATGGCCATTTGCAAAAATAGTTTTGAGAATTTTTACTGAGATTGACTAATTTTCTCAAAAATTATCCTATTTTTTCCAAAACTGGACAATTTCTTGGACCCAAAAAAGGGAAATTTTCAGTGCTCATAACCTGACTTGCATGATTTCAAATCAGAAAATTGAATAAGCATGTTAATCAAACTCTCATGTAGGTCAAAATTGTTTTAGCAGAAGCCAAAAACAAAAAATGGTTAAAATAATTGAACTAGGGGCATAGTTGAGTCAGGTTTTCTATCTGTTCCCCATTATCACTGTATTCGCAAGAAAGGGCACAACTAAAGCTAACAGTAAAGGGCCGAAAGCTCTCTCATCCTCCAAGCAGCGAAGTATTAAGCTAAGTGCAAAGCACGAACTGGAAATGGAGCAGGATGTTCGACCCCCTCATCTAGACGGTTTGATCTTACCCAAATTGGCATATGACCCGGAATGGGGGCATAGAAAACACAATGTGTGAGGCCAATCAATTGTATACTTGGCCGGTGGGACGATCAAGCTAAACCAGGGGCATCGTCAACCGATGTCTGTTGTAATTGTAGACCTGCTGCACACCCAATTATAGCGCAACCCCTATGAGGGAAAGTTCACGAGTTGTGAACGAAAGAAGGAGCATCTAGCAGAATGCTAAAGGCAAGCGCCCACCACTTCCAGTTTATCCATCAACCACCCAGGGGAGGGATAAAAAATAAGAGAGATTAAAGAATAGAGAGATGTGCGCTGAGAGAAAAAGTGAGGAAAGGGCTTTTTAGAAAACAAGAGATTGAGTGCCAGAGTGATGTGAGAATCACAAATGAGAAAGGGTGGGAAACAATACCTGGAGAAGCTGTGGGCTCCCCGTGAACCGAGAAGTCTCTCACCATTGGAACACATCTGAGTGTTGTGTGTGTGTTTTTGTTTGTCTCGATTCTTGTTTTGAGTCATTTTAAGTGTCAATAGATGTGTTTAGGTTGTTTTACCTTTGTTTTTCCTTTGTTGAGTCATTTTGACTGTGGTCAGTCATAGGCTCAATACCCGGTTAAGAACTTATTTCTCAATTTCAATTTCAAAAATGAATTGTTTTGTGCTCAGAGTGCTGTGTCGTTCTCCACATTTGTGCAAAACATGATTTGTTTTTTCATAAAACTGCAGGGTTCAACCCAGGTCATATGAGAATAGTAGAACCAGGACCTATCTGAAACTATATGGGTTCTGGACTGCAAAGCAAAAGAAAAGAGGGAAAATTTGGAGCATCTTGGTGTGTTTAAACTCCGACAAATTCCGAGATTGCATTCCAGGTGCACCTTCTCAGGCCTCGCCTTTCTCGGGAGTATGAGTGTATCTCGACCCCAAGTGTAAGCCTGCTTCAAGTCAGAATGGCAGTCCAAGCAGCAATTGTGGTTTTCACATGCATATGTTATCTCTCGCTAATATGAACAGGGTGTGTCCCTTTTGAGCTTAGCATGTTGCAAAGTCCTCTGAGAGGTAAATTGGAGGCACCAAAGTACATATTTGATACCCATCTATTGCATAGAGTAGGCACTTTCAGATACACTTCTATTGCATGCGTGCCACGCATCATTTATGAATCATGCGTAGAATATGCTTTCAAGTTTGCATAGAATATGCCTATTTCATGCATAGAATATGCTTTCAGTTTGACATAGAAAATGCTCTTGTTATTTTGCATAACATGCTTTCATAGAATGTACATGTTGCGTTGGATGTGCGTCGTTGATCATTTTGCATTAGAATATACCTCTGATTCGATTCTCGCATGTTGTGCATGGAGCATGGCTTAAACATTGTGTTATGGTCATTCGTCTCACATGAGACATGCATTGTATTGCATTGTACCTTTTAAGTTTCTTTCTTGTACATGCACAATATTGTATGTACGGTTCATTCAGAGGAATCCCAAGTAACACCATTTCTCTCCCTTATTCCATTGGTTAGAGACATTCGGGTACGCCTGATGTCTACACTGACATTTCGTTGGTTAGAGACATTCGGGTACGCCTAATGTCTACTCTAACATCTCGTTGGTTAAAAACACCCGAGTACGCCTGGTGTTTACACTAACACTGTTGAAGGCGCTTGGGTCGCGTGCCCAATGCTTGTATACCCTCCCCTTTGGTAAGAAGTGTTTGGGACGTGTGTTCAACGCTTATGCCATTTTGCTTTGGTTAGTAACATTGGGATGTGCTCCGATGTTTATACCACCCTTCGGAGTTTGCACCACTTCCTTTTCCCCTCTCGCGTGTGATATTCTAAGAGGAGCTTCATTTTTCCCTCTCGCGTGTGATACGCTAAGAGGTGCTCCCTTTTCCCCTCTCGCATGTGATACACTAAGAGGTGTTTGCTTTTCCCCTCTTACGTGTGATACGCTAAGAGGTGCTTCCTTTTCCCCTCTCGTGTGTGATACGCTAAAAGGTGCTTCTTTTTTCCCTCTCGCGTGTGATACGCTAAGAGGTGTTTCCTTTTCCCCTCTCACGTGTGATACGCTAAAAGGTGATTTCTTTTCCCCTCTTGCGTGTGATACGCTAAGAGGTGCTTCATTTTCCCCTCTCGCGCGTGATACACTAAAAGGTGCTTCATTTTTCCCTCTCGCGTGTGATACGCTAAAAGGTGCTTTGTTTTCCCCTCTCGCGTGTGATACGCTAAGAGGTGCTTCCTTTTCTCTTCTTGCGTGTGACGCGCTAGGAGGTGTTTCATTTGAGACTTCAAGTATTCTCAATAGTCGCTTTTAGCCTTTCTTACGTGAGGCGTAACGAAGATTACATAATTTCATTACATCCTTTCTGCATAGGGTGCGGTTCGGCTTGTGATTCTCACGCGTGGCGTGTTTATATGTTTACTTCTTTTCGTGTATGAGATTTCTGTACCTTGCGGGTTTACTTAAAATGTCACATTTTCTTTGTATAACACTTGCTTTTGAATGCTTCATTACAGCCCCCTTTACATAATCATAAGTTATGTTCTTGCACTGTACATATCATTTGCATTTTGCCCCAGTCTGGGGGCGCAACTTTGTATCGTTATCTTGAATGTTTGTCTAAACCTTGTGGTTATGCCACTCGCACTATCTTGTGCATCGCGCTTTCTTGCGCACCTTTCTCCACTTGTGTGTGGCGCGTATTTGGATGTTCTAGCACTGTCTTGTGCATCGCGTTTTCTTGCGCAACCTTTCTCCACTCGCGTGTGGCGCGCGTTTGGATGTACTCGCACTGTCTAGTGCATTCTTTGGTCTAGGAGACCTTAAAATCCTGTGTTTTACACTCGCGCTTTCTTGCGTATCGCACTATCTTGTGCATTTCATTACATGCTCTAATCTTGTATAGAAAATGCTCATATCTTTTGCATAGAACTTGCTTGCGCTGTCTTGCGCACCCTTTGTCTTAGCATTGTCATGTGCACACACTTGCATCGCACGGTTTTGTGCATTTAACCCATATCGCACTGTTTTGTGCATTCACTCTACATTGCACTATCTTGTGCACTCGCTAGTCTAGGAGACCTTAAATCCTCTGAAGGTGCAATTCCTTTGGTGTTTGTCGTACCCGAATGACTTTCGGTGGTCTGGTATAGCAACCTGCCTGTGTTTGCGGTGAGTTCCTAGGAGATCAACTGAGATGGTGGAAACTAGAGTTCGAATGGCTGATCCCTAGAACACAAAGGTTAGGAATTTTCAAGACTAAAGTCTAGTTTAAATACCCATAGGTGTATCCTCAGCTTGAAATCTGTATGGCAGCCCCATAAGTTGAGGTAGCGGGTGTGCGCCTCAATTCTGGATACTGAACCAACCTAGTCTGTCACCCTATTGGAGAATAGGGAAAGTTGCGACCATAGCCAGGGAGAAAAGTAGTACCTATGGTTCGGAAATGCAAGATACAGAAAAGGAAGATCCCACATCGGCATAAGGTGAGTCATTGCCAATTGCCCCTGTAAGGTACCTTCACTTCCTAGCTACTATATCATCTATTATGTCTGTTGAATTGCATATAGAATTTATCGCATGCATCTATTGCATTGTCCATTTATCGCTTGCATCCTTTCTATGTTAAGCTTAGTCTGGCATGCGTCCATACTTTCCTTCGTTGAAGCATGGTTCTATGATAACGTGTACGTGTCTATTCCACTAATAGAATTGTGGTCTGAGGATTTTGGCACCTTTTCTGTGTTAGACGTGGTCTGTTTTGTGTCTATACATTTTCTAGGAAAAATATGGTTTGGCCGCGCGCCTTATTCACTGCATCCATTGTATCCATTGCATCGTATGTCGCTTTGTTGCATTCAGCATATAAGATCACGATCTTTCTTCAGCAGATCATTCCTCACTTATATCATGCCACCCAATTACTTGTACTATGTATTCTTTCTGCAAAACACACAGTTCTGCATGTGCACACGCCTATTCCACTAAGAGAATTGTGGTTTGAGGGCTCTGGCACATTTTCTGTGTTAAACATAGTTTGATTTTACATCTCCATCCCTTTATGATATTTGTGTGGTTTGCACTGCTTGTGGTTTGATTATTTCAATTAGTGCCATTTGCATTGTTCCGTTACATTGTATATCCTTTACACTATTTTGTTACATTATGTATCATTTTGCATCCTGCCCCTGAACTATGCTAGTTTGATTTCTTGCAAAGAGATACGTAGGCAGCCTGCGAGCACAACCATTTATTTATATATATTTTGTTTGTTTGTCCAAGTCATTGGCCTTGTCAAAAATGGGTCGTCTTTGGGCTTTGACATTCACTCACGTTATTTCATGACTTTCGAGTTTTGTCAAAGAGGGCAACTGTAGGCACCCCATTTTTGACCGCCCTCAAGACTTGGGCGCCACTAATGGATTATTTGGTGATGAAAGTTGTGCAGTGCAAAGATTTAATTTCTTCAGCAAGAGGAGCTTCAAATCCTAACGTCACACCCCATTTATGGGCCAAAAAAGATTTTAGACCTTAAAACCCTCTCTTTTAAAAATTTTTGAAAGAAAGTTTCTACGCTATTCCGAGGCTCGTATTTTGTTAAATGTTGCGCTTTTTGGTAAACCGAGCAAGGACAAAGTAGAAATGAATGAAATAGAGGTGAACTCTTTGAAAAATCTTCCAAAACGTCTTGTTTAGAGGTTTGGATTTGAAGAAAAGAGGAGGAGAGAGAAGCTACCAAGTTGGGGAGGAAGATGGGCATGAACCGTTAAGAGAAAGTCAAGTAGCCCTCGCGAAATCAGGCCTATTCGTTTAAACATTTGGATTTCAACTATGAGGCCACCACCATTGGAAAGTGGACTTCCGGGGCTTCATTTTTCACTCAAGAATCTCCTAAATCCGAGTCGGGATGAAGGAGATATGGTTAGTTGAAGTTGGGCACCAATCCGATTAAGACCAAAACTGAGTAGTCTTCACTAAAAGAGGCATAACTTTTTGCATAGTTAGAATTTTGATGTGAGGCTGCCACCATTGGAAATCTTACTTTTGGGGCTTCAATTTGGACACAAGAATGACCTAAAAAAGAGTCCAGATGAAGAAGATATGCCCATTTGAAGTTTGACCTGCAGAATAGATTTTTGCTGTCGGCCACTAAGGTCTCAAACTCAGATATTTTGCAGATCTTTTCCCTCCAGCTGTTGTACACAACCTCCAGCTATCCCAATTCAGATATTTCGACCAAAGCTCTTGCCTTTGCTATATATGAAAGCCATATCTCTTATTTTAAGAGGTTAGAAATTTTGGGAGCCTCCCTCTCTAAAATCCTTCTCTCTTTACAAAATTTTCAGAGCAAAATCTCTGCCTCTCTCTCTAGAGCTCTCTCTCTCTCTCTCTTGCCCTTTTGTGCATAGAAATAGAGAAACACTTCTAGTTTGCCTAGACATCCTTTATCAAAGTTGCATATCTTTGGGATGCGGTCCCTTGGAACCTATTTTTGGGTTGTTGGAAGGTTGTTTGAGCCTAAGAAAGTGGCTGATTTGTGTTGAGCTTCAAGAGGTATAACTCTCTCCCTTTTAGCTTGTTTTGCATACTCACTTTGTCATAGTTTTCAACTATTTTGGGGCTGTTTTTGGGATGGTGTTGAACTACAAAAACCTCTATTTTTTAGTCCTAAAAATGGTGGTTTGAGCCTATTTTGTATTAGGGAGTTTTCTCTCCCTTTTGTTCCTTGGCTTGTGAAGCCATTTGTGCTACTTTTGAGGCTTTTAAAGTCAACCTTTTTTGGCCTTTAAACCACTGAATTCCAGGGGAATTTCAGTGGAAAATTTTTTTTTTTGAAGTCCAAAATAGGAGGGGGTGGCCTCCCCTCATTCTCTCTTTAGTCCATGCCTTGTTAGCATTACAAAGTAGCATGTTTTTGTGGTTTGTATTAGCTTAATTCAAGCATGTTTTAGGCTTTATTTTAACATGTTTAAACTTTATTTTTGGCTGGTTGAGTCACTTGTTGCTTGCATCTTGCACTTGTAGTGTAATTTTGCTTACTAGCCTAGCAAGCCTAATGAGTTAGCCCATTATTCTTGCATGTTTTAGCTTGACTCCAGCATATTTTAGCTACTATTTTGACATGCTTTAAATCTGTTTTGGGTTGGTTAAGTCCTTTGAGGCTTGGTTTGCATGGCTATAGTCTAACGGTCCTCACTAGTCCATTGCTTTGAGCCTTTGAGCATGAAGTGTTTGAGTTGCTTACATGTTATAGCATCATTTAACATGTGATTTCAGTATCATAACCTCTATCATGTGCGCATGTATTCCACTCTTTCATTGCCTTTGAGAGTTGTGCTTTATGCCTTGCTTGCGAGCCAATATGCGAGCATGTTTTTCTTGCCACTTATACTTCAATTCCAGCATGTTTTAACTACTGATTTGGCATGATTAAGCTCTGTTTTGAGCTGGTTTGATCACATGAGCTTTGCTTTGTATGCTTGTAGTGCAATTATGCTAAACTGCCTAACATGTGCTATTGTTTTGGCCTCTTAATATTGCTATTCTTAGCTTATTTTGAGCATGTTTTAGAACTCCATTTAGGGTGTTTTAGGACTATTTTGGACTGTTAGTCCCCTTTTGAGCTTTGTGTTGCATGCTTCTAGTGTTATGTCCTTCACTAGTTTCAATGCTTTGGCCCCTAACATGTTGTGCATGTGTTGCTTGCATGTTGTAACATTATTTATCATGCCATTTCAGCACTAAATTCTACCACCTCCCTCTTTTCTTCATTTTTCTATTTGCTTTGAGGATTGGTTGGTCCTAAAGTTGTATTTAAGCTTGAGATTGAGGCTTGTGCTTAAATGGCTTTAACCCTCTTTTGAGGGTTCCTCCTAGTCAAAGGCATGGTTTCTCTCATGTCTTAAGTCATCTTTTTGATTGACCTCTTTCTCATTAGAGGACTTTTACATTGGACAAATTGGTTAATGAATGGCTTGATAATGCTAAAATGAGTAATTAAAATGAACCAAGTAAAACATGCCAAGATAAGCATGTTATGTTTGCATTGCATTGTGTTCAATCGGATGTTATATTGAACACAAGGTAGATTGGCCTATTTCATACTTGAAGTGATGAAAATGAGCCAATCACCTTTGTCTCCATTGCCTTTGATTATCCATGATGAGGTAGTGGTATTGAGTCTTGTTTGTGTGTATTTATTGAATGTGTACAAGTTGGATCTTTGCCCATCATGCATTATGAATGCTTGATTGATGGTTTTGGATTCAATGGTGCCTCTCCTGTGATGTTTTGAGATGACAAGGAGTGGCACAGTACATACACACCCTTGGGAGATCCTCCATTTTCCTCTAGTTTGTGCTATGTTGCAGAATAGTGGTGCAGCACACCAGTGGTCGACAGTGCCTCATAGATGGCCGGCACTGCTTCATCCTTGGCTGGCAGTGCACATCATCTGTCGGCAGCAAGCTTCCATGGCCGGCAGGCCACTGGTGCATTCCTCAGTTGTGAGTTGGTAAGGCAGAGCAGGAAGTTCTTGGAGACACCCTGCAAACAAAGCCTCTCAAGAGCAAACCGGAAGGTGTTTCGAGGCGGCAACTGAGAGCATGCATTCTTCATTACTCAAGGCAAAGCTGAGGCAGCCTAGCTTACATGTTTTGTATGCTTAGTTGGTTTTTTAATTTAATTAATTTTGTTGATTAATTAAAGTGTTGTAATAATTAGTAAGTAGTTTGCTAGTTATTCAATTTGGTTTGTAATAATTAGTCTAATTAGTTTAATTAGATTAGTTAGCTTAGCTTAGAGTAGCTTAGCTCTTATTCATTCGGACCCTCCTGAGAGAGGGCACAAAGTTGTAATAAGTGTGCGTGTGTGTGTGCATATCTTCCAACCTCACTTCTTTCTCCCTTTTACTTAACAGCTTTTGATGATTAGTTTTAGGGCATTTTTCAATTAACATACCTTATGCCTTGCATGTTTGCATCATTCATTTGTATTGCATGCACTGGGCTTGGCGCATCATTCAAACTGCATCATATTTCAATACTTATTTGAATACATATATCAAACTATTGCATTCATATGCCATCATAGATAACCGAGCCTATTTAGTTACATTATTGCATGTGTTGCATTAGGCATCTTGTACAGTTAGGATCATGCATCTTTCTAACTAGCATTTGTTTTGGCTTGGAGTACGCTGTAAGTCTTTAAGCTTTAGCATACTTGCATGAGTATAAGTGTTGCCATGATAACATGTTTTCCATGAGGCTATTTGCTTAAGTGATTAACTGCATGAACGCCTGTGGGTGAAGGCTTGATTGCCAGACTTGGAATAACTCGACGATTGTGAGTTTTAAGCCCATTTTGCGAAATGTCAAAATCATGTTTTAAGCCCACTTGAGAGTGGCAAATCCGCACTTTAGCCTACTTGTGAGTAGCACTTTCAAACCATTTTTGAAAACAAACATGAGTCGTTTTGTTCCAATTCTCGTGATCAAGTCTATACTTGTATGTTGCGCGCATCACATATTAAAGTTAGATAATAACCGGACAAGAACACATAAGGTTTATAAAACAACATATCATGTTTAGTAGAGGCCGATCTTTGGTCGGGCGAACGGGGGTGCTCATTTCAGGACCTTCCCCTCTCGTACCTAAGTTCCTGAGCCGAGACAACTTTGGTGATGACGGACACGTGGCCTTTGGCACGAGTCAGGGTTTCCTAAATTTTTCAAAAATAAAATATTTAGGTGGCGACTCTGTAATCTGGCAAAGCAGTCCATGTTTGGCACTTTTTATTCAAAATCGATTTTCCAAAACGATTTACCGGATTTGGACTCTTTGGTGTTTATCTGTCTCACATTGTACTTTCTGAGATTAGATTCAGAACCGTGACAGGAGTTCGAACTATAGTAAGACCAAATTCGCGGCCCTTCGAAAGGGCGGCACGCGAAGAAAGTCGGGTCTATAGATTGTTTTGTAACTTTTGCCTATGGTTTTTTTTTTTTTTTTTATCACAATTGCAGGCGCTCCAATTGTGATTTTTTCATGTAAAATCTTTTTGTCAATTTGTCTTAGATTGTTTGATTGGGATTGTTATTAATTGTTTAAAATTGATGCATAATCACAAATCAATATCTAGGGGATTTCTAGATTTTTTAAATATGATACAACTAAATGGGATTTAAATGAGTAGTAAATCAAATCCAATTGATTGATGTCTTTTTAAGTAGTAGTGAAGTGGAGTTTGATTGTGTAGTAAGTTGAGTCTCGTTGAGTAATAAGTAGTGTTCAATTGAATAGTAAATCAAGTTTGATGGAGTAGTAAGTAAACAATTGACAAGTAGTAAGTGGAGTCTCATTAAATAGTAAGTGGGGTTTAATTTAGTAGTAATTAGAATCTCATTAAGTAGTAACTGAACTGTAATGAAATAGTAAGTGGAGGCTCATTGGTTAGTAAGTGAAACCAAAATTGAGTAGATAATGGAGTCTATTGAAGTAGTAACTGGAAGCTTATTAAGTAGTAAGTGAAACCAAAATTGAGTAGTAAGTGAAGTGCAATGAAATAGTAAGTGGAAACTCATTGAATAATAGGTAAAGTCTAGTGAAATAGTAAGTGGAGTATAGTGAAATAGCAAGTGGAAACTCATTGAGTAGTAAGTGAAACTGAAACTGAGTAATAAATAGAGTCTAGTGAAGTAGCAAGTGGAAATTTATTAAGTACTAAGCGGAAACACAATGAGTATTTTTCAATTTTTTGGGGACAACGATAAATTTGATGAAATAGTAAATAGAATCTAATTAAGTAGTAAGTGAGATTTAATTAAGTAGTAAGTTAAGTCCAATTAAGTAGTGTCTTATTGAATAGTAAGTCATGTTTGATTGAGTAATAAATGAAGTTTGATTGAGTAGTAGTTGTGATATGATGGTGATGGTGGTAGTAGTAGCACGGTGGTGGCGATAGTGGTAGTGGTGACAGTGGCATGGTGGTGGTAGTAGTGGTATGGTAGCGTTGATGGTGATGGTAATGGTGATGGTGATGGTGTTGGTGTTGGTGTTGGTGATGGTGGTGGTAGAGGTAGTAATGGTAGTTGTAGTAAAATTTTAGTGATATTTATGGAAATAATGACAATGTTGATGAAGGTGGTGATAGTAGTGGTGGTAGTAGTATAGTGGTAATGGTGGTGATAGCGGTACCGATGGTAGTGGTGGTAATAGTAGTGGTGGTTGAGTAGTAAGTCAAGTTTGATTGAGTAGTTGTGGAGTCTTATGGACTAGTAAATGAGATTTAATTGAGTAGTAAGTGAATTTGATTGAATAGTAAGTGAAGTCTCAATAATTAGGATAAATAAAAATTATTTAGTAATTTTTATTAATTCAAATATTTTTAAAAAATACCTAACATGTCCAAATAATTTATTTAGTAATTTAATGTAGTAGTAAGGGACCTTTATTAAATAGTAAATTATGTTTAATTAAATAGTAGTAGAATAAAGTTTTAAATAATCATGTAAATTGTTTTTATTTGTAAAATGATAACACGTTGCTTAATGTTCAAGTAAGTTATGAGTAATATTTTGTGATTATGTTATAAAATTATTTCTTTAGTTTGATTTGATTTTAAGATTTTTATAGTTTTATTCTAAATTTTAAAAATCTGTAAATAATCATTTGGCCATTAATTTATTCTTAAACAAATCAAATTAAATTATGCTCACCCTTAATAAAAAAGTTTACTAATATGACTCTAATTACCATTTGTTGCTAGTTAATTTACTACAAATATACTTGATCTTATAAGTTTGATATAATTATGTTCATAATCAATAATCCAATGAGTTATAATCAAAGATCACAAAGTTCATAACTATATATATAATACATATAAATAAATAAATAAAAAAGGTGTATTATAAATTGTTAGGGAAAATCGATGAATCCCCACAAGTAAATCAATCAATGGGAATAAAAACTAATGCGGAAAAAATTAAATCAAAGGCAACACAAGAATTTTTACATGGTTCCCTCAATGTGAGGTACATCCACGGGATCGAAATCCGATTCCACTATCAACCAAATAGGTTCCAAACGATTACAAACGAGACACTAATGGTCTCACAAAACCACCCTTAGGTGAATTCCAAATAATCACAAATAAACCAGAGGAAAGACCTCACCAAACAGAAGAACCAAAATCTTCAGAACCAGAGTTGAAGACGACCCAAAATAACGAACCAGACACCAACCGAAAATGCCCAAAGAACCAAGCTTCAAAAACCAAAGTTGAATCAATCTTCCAAACTTCGGCACTGTGCACCGAAAAACCAATAATCACCAAAGCTTGTTTGACCAAGTCAAACAAAAGCAAAACAAGAGCAACCAATGACACCAATTGAATGTTCAAGTCTCTAACCCACTGACGCCGCCTTTTTCTTGGGGAAAAAAATGATACACCAAAAATATTATTAGGGTTTTGTAATCAAACCCTAATTGTATCCAAATTGAATTGGGCCTCCACAAATATAATATATAAAAATATATTATACTAAACCAAGCCCAATTAAAACTCTTTTTCCAAAATCAATTGGGTCCCACACTCCAATAAGGAGGTATACCCAACAATTCTCCCCCTACCGACTTAGGTGGAGACATCAACCATACCCGCCAAAGTTCGACACTTTAAATGTTTGTCTCTCGACAAAGTCTTTGTCAACATATCTGAAATATTATCATCTGTGTGAACCTTTTCGAGTTGTAACAATTTCGAATCTAACACATCACGAATCCAATGGTATCTCACATCAATGTGTTTCGATCTCGAATGAAAGGTAGAATTTTTACTCAAGTGAATAGCACTTTGACTATCACAATAAAGCACATACCTTTCTTGCTTCAAACCCAACTCTTGCAAAAATTTCTTCAACCATAACTCTTCTTTGCAAGCTTCTGTAATGGCAATAAATTCAGCTTCGGTAGTTGAGAGAGCAACACATTTTTGTAATTTAGATTGCCATGCCACAGCTCCCCCTGCAAAAGTCATCAAATACCCCGAAGTAGATTTCCTAGAATCAACATCACCAGCCATGTCAGAATCTGTGAACCCATCAAGCATCGGTTTACCATCCCCAAAACACAAACACACCTTCGAAGTCCCTCGAAGATATCTTAGAATCCATTTTACCGCTGCCCAATGTTCTTTACCCGGATTAGAGAGAAAACGACTCACCACCACACCAGCGTGAGCAATATCCGGCCTTGTACAAACCATGGCGTACATCAAAGAACCAATGCTGAAGCATAAGGAACTTTCAACATCTCTTCTTTGTCTTTCTCACTTGTAGGACATTGATTCGAACTAAGTTTGAAGTGACCTGCAAGTGGACAACCAACCGGCTTTGCTTTATCCATGTTGAATCTTTCAAGAACTTTCTCAATGTAGCTCTCTTGAGACAACCAAATCAGTCCCTCTTTGCGATCACGAACAATTTTCATACCAAGTATTTGCTTTGCCGGTCCCAAATCTTTCATAGCAAAGGACTTGCTCAACTCCAACTTCAACTTGTTAATCATGGTAGAATCTTGACCCACAATTAACATGTCATCAACATAAAGCAAAAGAATAATAAATTTGCCATTCGGGAAATTTTTCACAAACACACAATGGTCCGAAGTGGTTTTAGAAAAACCATTATTCATCATGAAAGAGTCAAATTTTTTGTACCATTGTCGCGGGGCTTGCTTGAGGCCATACAAACTTTTCTTCAATTTGCAAACAAATTTCTCTTTCCCTTTCTCCACAAAACCTTCCGGTTGTTCCATGTAAATTTCTTCTTCAAGATCACTGTGAAGAAATGCGGTCTTTACATCAAGTTGCTCAACTTCAAGGTTCATACTTGCAGCCATGCCAAGTATAACCCGAATAGAAGAAATCTTTACAACCGGTGAGAAAATCTCGTCAAAGTCAATACCTTTCTTTTGCCCAAAGCCTTTCACAACAAGACGCGCTTTGTACCTCAGATTCTTCCTATCATTCTTCAATTTGAAGACCCACTTATTTTTCAGAATTTTCCTCCCTTTAGGCAACTTCACTAAATCATAAGTGTGATTTTCAAGTAAGGAATTCATCTCCTCTTCCATAGCCTTTTTCCAATCATCTTTCTTTGCATGCTCAATTGCTTCTTGGTAGCTCTCCGGCTCCCCTTGATCAGAAATCAACACAAATTCATTGGGAGGATACTTTCTTGAAGGTTGTCGGTCCCTTGTAGATTTTCTCAACTCAAGTTGTGGTGGCGGTTCTTGAGTTGGATGCTCTTCCTCAATTTCTGGCTCAACTTCATTAGGATTAGCATCATCCTCCACTTCTTCAATAGGTGGCTGCACATCTCCCCCATTTTCATCATCAACTAAAGATGAAGGAGATGGATCCATATCAATGAGATCACTAGTTTTTTGCTCCGGTTGATCACCTTTACCAAAGTCTTCAATTGTTTGGTCTTCAAGAAACACAACATCACGGCTTCGAATGACTTTCTTGTCGACCGGATCCCATAATCTATACCCGAATTCATCACGCCTATAGCCAAGAAAAATACATTGTCTTGACTTACTATCAAGCTTGGACCTCTCATTCTTTGGAATGTGAACAAAAGCTCGGCAACCAAACACTCTCAAGTGCTCATAAGACACATCTTTGCCAGTCCAAACTCTTTCAGGAACATCACCATTCAAAGGATAGCAAGGAGATAAATTGATCAAGTCAACCGCTGTACTCATTGCCTCACCCCAAAAGGGTCTTGGCAATTTAGCTTGTGAAAGCAAACACCTTGTTCTTTCCACAATGGTGCGGTTCATCCTCTCGGCAACGCCATTTTGTTGAGGAGTCTTCTTAACTGTCTTTTGATGCCGAATACCTTGGCTGCGACAATACTCATCAAATGGCCCAATGTATTCACCACCATTGTCTGTTCGGATGCACTTCAATTTCTGCCCTGTTTCTCTTTCAACCATGGCCTGAAAATGCTTAAATACTTCTAGAACTTGATCTTTAGTTTTTAGTAGATAAGCCCAAACTTTCCTTGAATAATCATCAATGAAAGTAACAAAATAAAGTGCACCACCATGTGTTCTAACTTTTAAAGGACCACAAACATCTGAATGAATTAACTCCAACACATTTTCTTTTCTAGAAGCAACATTTTTATGAAAAGAAACTCTATGTTGTTTACCCGCCAAACAATGAACACAAGTTTTAAGATGTGTACCTTTCAAACCAGGTAGAAGCTCTTTCTTGAACAAAACTTGTAGCCCCTTTTCACTCATGTGCCCAAGTAGCCTGTGCCACAATTCAGTAGAAGTATCATCTTCAAGTGCATGGACAACACCTTTACAAATTTTTCCTTGCATCGAATAAAGTGTATGAGTCTTCTTGCACCTAGCCATCACCAAAGAACCCTTTGTGAGCTTCCATATTCCATCACCAAATTTGTTGTTGAAGCCTTCATCATCTAGCTTCCCAGTAGAGATTAAATTAAGGCGAATGTCGGGAACATGCCTCACATCTTTAAGTAACAACTTGCAGCCCAAATTTGTTTCCAAGCAAACATCACCCATGCCGATAATCTTGGACAAACCTTCATTACCCATTCGAACAGAACCATAATCTCCTGCAGTGTAGGTAGTGAAGAAATCAACTCGAGAAGTCACATGAAAAGAAACACCAGAATCAATTACCCAACTGCTCTCTTGGCCCACAAAATTGATACAATCATCTTCACAAACGACCATGAGATCATCGGTAGTAACTGCTGCTGTGTCTTCTTGCTTCTTATCCACACTTTTGTCACGCCTTTTCTCCTTATTCTTGAGCTTTCGGCATTCTCGCTTCATGTGCCCTTTCTCATGGCAATAATAACACTCAACGTCTTTCTTTGAAAGAGAACCATCTCTTGACTTGTCACGGCTTTGATCACGACCATGAGGAGTCTTACTCCTCCCCCTTGTTTTGCTTCGGCCTCTCACAACAAATGCTTCTGAATGAGAGGAACCGGCTGATTTTCTACTAGTTTCTTCATTCAACAAGCTACTAATGACTTGGCCCATAGTGACAACTCCATCGGGTGCCGAATTACTAACTGTCACAACTAAAGTCTCCCAACTTTTGGGTAAAGAACTAAGTAGCATCAAAGCCTGCAACTCATCATCAAAAATAATTTTCATAGAAGCAAGTTGGTTAACAATACTCTTTATTTCATTCAGATGTTCCGGAATAGGGCTGCCCTCTTTATATTTTAAATTAACCAACTTACGAAACAGAAAGGCTTTATTTGTGGCTGATTTTCTATCATAAAGACTCTCTAATTTTTTCCATAAATCATGTGCTGAAGTTTCAATAGCAACATGATGAAACACACTGTCATCAATCCATTGACGGATAACACCAACGGCTTTTCGATTAAGCCTCTTCCACTCATCATCTTTCATATCAGCAGGTTTGCCACTATCACCCTCAATGGGTCCATACAAGTCTTTACAAAATAATAGGTCCTCCATTTTAGTTTTCCAAGTTACCCAATTGCTTCCATTGAAGCTAGACATACGACCCACATTCCCCTCCATTGATTTACACAAATAAATAAATCCAAATAAACCGTAAGCTCTGATACCAGTTGTTAGGGAAAATCGATGAATCCCCACAAGTAAATCAATCAATGGGAATAAAAACTAATGCGGAAAAAATTAAATCAAAGGCAACACAAGAATTTTTACGTGGTTCCCTCAATGTGAGGTACATCCACGGGATCGAAATCCGATTCCACTATCAACCAAATAGGTTCCAAACGATTACAAACGAGACACTAATGGTCTCACAAAACCACATTTAGGTGAATTCCAAATAATCACAAATAAACCAGAGGAAAGACCTCACCAAACAGAAGAACCAAAATCTTCAGAACCAGAGTTGAAGACGACCCAAAATCAAACCCTAATTGTATCCAAATTGAATTGGGCCTCCACAAATATAATATATAAAAATATATTATACTAAACCAAGCCCAATTAAAACTCTTTTTTCAAAATCAATTGGGTCCCATACTCCAATAAGGAGGTATACCCAACATAAATTTTTCCTATAAATACAAGAATAAATACGAATGTACTGTATATATTCTAATATTAAATAAATAACAACATTTTTTTATTCATGCAACTAACAAAATACTATTGACAAATTAGCTAAATTTTATTTAAATTAATAAATTTTGAAGAAAGTTCAATATAATTATGTTCAATTTTATGGTACTTAATATATTTTTTAAATTTTTAAAAAAATAGTCTAATTTTTTTATATAAGTATTTTAATGTGAAACATTGTATAAATATTATACATTTGAAAAATTATTTCTTAATCTAGAGGCTTGATGTGACTATATCTCTTGTCAATCACTAATCCCCATATTTCTATTATTTTTACTTACTTAATACAAAATTATAAATTTTACTTTCTTTATTAATTATAACACATTTAAAATATCACGGAATCATAACTCTTGACTAGGGGTGCAACTCGGGCGGGCTCAACCTGAGCAACCCGAGCCCAGCCCGAGTTTTTTTAGGACTTGGACAACTATATCTTGTAATCTGGACGGGCCTGGGCAGATTTTTGATGCCCGAAGCCCGAATTGTAATTCGGGCCGGGCTTGGGCAGAACCAATGACCAACCCGAGCAACCCGAACCCGAATTAAATTTAATATATTATATAAATTACATAATATATAATATAATATATATATATATATAATTTAATAATATATATAAATTAAGTAAAACAGTTAGTCTTAATTTTTAATTTTTATTTTTTGGTGACCAGAAAATAACTTTGAATAATTCTCAATTCTTTGTTAATTATCAATTCTACCTACAGGTTTCAAAACAAATCTACCTACAAGTTTCTGGACAATTCGGGCAATTCGGGCTAACCCGAGTTCAAAATACAAAGCTTGGGCCAGGCTTGGGCAGCAAAGCTCGGGTTCATGTTCAGGTTTGGGCGGGCTTGGGCACTGCTCTGGGCAATTCGGGTCGGGCTTGGACAGACCCCCAACCCGACCAAACCCGCCCGAATTGCACCCCTACTCTTGACCACTAAATAACATCACCATACCACCTTTTAGTTCAAAAACAAAAAAACAAAGAAAAAAAAATCACCTCACATCATCGGTAAAATCGGTGAGTGCCGGTGACAAACCCCTTTTGATTAGAATACCACGTTTTTGTCTGGTACTTGAAAACTTCTTTTATAGACTATAGTTGGACCCTCTCTGGACCTCTTAATCTTTATCGAAAATCAAAAGTCTTTGTCAAGTCGTCTTCTGTCACTGTCTCTATCCCTGTCCCTATCCCTGTCCTGCCATATTTTTTTTATAGTTTGTCATTAGACAATTTTCGCTTTTTTTTTAAAAATAAATTTTGTTTGTATATTTAATAATAAATAGAATATTAAAAAAAAAAGAAAAAAAGAAAGAGTTTGTTTAATTATAAAAATCAAACTAATAAATAAAAATAAATAAATAAAAACATATTTTTATTTTGTTACAAAAATAAAATCAAAATCTGATTTAAATAAATAATAATAAAACAGAAAATAAATTAACAACTTACTTGATTAATTTTTTGAACAAACTTTCGGATTAAGTTCAGTGTTTGATATTGTATCCTTAAGACAGATTCATCCTCTCCACGGTGCTATCAGAATGTGGACGTCTATCTCTCAGAATAAAATGATCAACAACGAATAAATGCAACACTACAATTTATTCGCACAACGAACACACTAAATGTTTACACTCTATCTCACAGAAATTTAATGCAGCAAAATGTAGAGAATCATTGCAGAGGAAAAGTACGAAAATTGTGAATGAAAAATCAATAGAGGGTATGTCTATTTATAGGAGAGAAAGTGACTGTTTGGTTTGAATTAAACAGGTGCAAACTGTTCAGTTTGAATTGAACAGATATGACATTGTTTGGGTTTGAATTTGAACAGATATTAAAACTGTTCCGATTTAAATTCAAACAGATGAAAATTAGGCAGAATTTTGGTAGAGGGAAAAACCAGATAGATTTTTTTCGGAATTAATTTGAATTTTGGACAGAAATAGAAATTTTATTTTACCAAAAAATAAAATTAGATTCAAATGTTTTTGGCCCAAAAAGATAGATGTTGGATTGGACAAGCCCAACCTCACACCACGCACCCGTGCCCAAGCCGAGGCCCAGCCCGCCTGACCAACCAGACAGACAGCGGCAGCCGCGCGCGCGTGCGGTTGTTTTTGGGTCCAATGGATCTAGCCCAATTTGCTCATAACCTCTCCCTTCTACAAACTTGGAGTGCCCCTTAGGGCCCTCTCTAAGTTATAATTCCAAGCATTATAACCCACTCAATGTTTCCCACCAAACCAATGTGGGACAAGCCTTAAACCATACGTTTAAGAAATTTCCACCAAAATTCCATTTCCATGGAGTTCACTTCGGCTTTAATTTCTCATTCACCCGATAATGGTTTTGAGTAACCAAATATACCACATGAATCACAACGCGGCATAGAACGCGTTACCATTTTGACCCACGAAATTTGGCGCATAGGTCTCACCTAAAAAATAGACCAAAGTTTAGAAAAAGTTCTATTTTTCCAGTTTTTTTTTTTTTTTTTTCAAAACCATTTCTAACAGTCTTCACTCACATGCAAGTTATGAACGAGTGTCTTTTACTTTGTGTTGTTCCTTTTTATATTTCCTCTTACCTCCCCTTCTTAAGAGAACCATCATAATTTCAATTTGAGAGGGAGAGAGATGGGTAACAACTTTCTTTCCATGGCAATTCTGTTTCTCACATTTTTCATCTTCTCTTCATGTTTCCAAAAAGCAAATGGAAACACTTCAATTTCTATTTCTGAAAACACCAGAGAAACACTCGAAATCAAAATCAGTGGCAGCAGTTACCCACCTTATTCCTCCCCTCCTCCAAAATCCAAATGTCTTCTCCCTATCCCTCCCCCAGTAGAATTCCCTCATCCACCATCACCATCACGATCACCAGGTTACCCACCTTATTCCTCTCCTCCTCCAGAATCCGAATGCCCTTTCCCTCCCCTTCCCCTAGTAGAACGCCCTCCTCCACCATCACCATCACCATCACGATCCCCATCACCAGGTTACCTACCTTATTCCTCCCCTCCTCTAGAATCCGAATGCCCTCTCCCTCCTCCTCCCCTAGTAGAATGCCCTCATCTACCATCATCATCACCATTACCATCACTAGGTTACCCACCTTATTCCTCCACTCCTCTAGAATCCAAATGCCCTCTCCATCTCCCTCTCCAAGTAGAATGCCCTCCTCCACCATCACCATTACCAGGTTACCCACCTTATTCCTCCCCTCCTCTAGAATCCGAATGCCCTCCTCCTCTACCTCCCCCTCACCCTTCCCCTCCCCAAGTAGAATGCCCTCCTCTACCGTCAACACCACCACCACCTCCCCCTCCACCGCCACCACCTCCTCCGCCCTTTCTACCGCCACCACCTCCTCCTCCCCCTCCCCCTCCATCGCCACCACCACCTCCTCTCCCTAAGCTGTGAACTCCACTCCGTCCACTTGAACAGGCCTTTTTTGTAAACCAAAGATTCAAAAAAACAATAACCTCCGACTCCCAGGGCATCACCAAAACATGGAAGGGCAAGAATGTCTATGCCTACAAGGGCTACCATTGCGACAAAATCCCCACTGATAACACGCTCAGACTTTCAGGCGTCAACTTCAACGGGTTTAACTTAATGGCAATCGACTGACCACTGTTGGCTTCCTTGATCAACTACCAGACCCCGCCTACTTCCATGTCAACTCCAACAACTTCACTGGTAAAATAATCCCCAAAATTTCCAAATTTAGCTCGACTTGAGCAACAACAAGCTCACCGGGGCGTTTCTGAACTCCGTTCTTGGCGCCACCCAGCTAACCTTCTTGGACCTTCGGTTTAACTTCATCACTGGTCTGGTTAATCCTCGAGTGTTCAATCTCAACCTCGACACTCTCTTCCTCAACAATAACCAGTTTACAGGGAAAATATCAGACAATTTGGGAAAGACTTGTGGACTCGCATTTCTTTCACGCCCCGCCTTTCGGAAGGTTTGAAAGAAAAGACCTCACAGTTCAGACTCCCGCAGTTCTGAATCTAATCTCACAAGTGTAATGTGAAACTGATAAACACCAGCGAGTCCAAATCCGACAAATCTTTTTGGAAATCGAATTTAAATCAAATAATGCCAAAATAGGACTGCTTTTCCAGATACAGAGTTGCCACCTAAATATTTTCTTTTTGGGGGAAATTTAGGAAAACCTGACTCATGGCAAAAACCACGTGTCCATCATCATCAAAGTTACCTCGGCTCGGGAACTTAGGTACGAGAGGGGAAGGTCATGAATTGAGTACCCCCGTTCGCCCGATCAAAGATCAGCCTCTACTAATCATGATATGATTTTTTATGTACATTATGTGCTCTTATTCCGGTTATTAGACTAGCTTTACTATGTGATGCACACACATACAAATATAGACTAAATCGCAAGAATTGAAACATTTCAACTCATGTTTGTTTGCAAAAATGGTTTGAATTTGCCACCTCAAGTGGGTTTAAAGATGTGGTTTTGCCACTAAACATAGTGGGCTTAAAACAGATTTGCCACTCAACAAAGTGGGCTTAAAATATACATTCGTCGAATCGTTCCAATTCAAACAACAAGCCTTTATCCACAGGCATTCATGTAGTTTAACAAGTAAGCACATAGCCTCATGGCAAGCATGCGAAACATGGTAATATGGCAATCACACTCATGCAAGTATGCTAAAGCACAAAAGCTTACCGAGTACTCCAAGCCAAAATAAAAACTAGTTTAGAAAGATGCATGATTCTAACTATGTTAAATGTCTAATGCAACACATGCAATAATGCAATTAATAGGCTTGGCTACTAATATGACATATGGATCAATTTGAACAACATGCGATTAAACACGTATCCAAAGAAGTATTGAAATTGCAATGCAATTTCAATGATGCGCTAAGCCTCGGTGCATACAAGACAAATGAATGGATGCAAGCATGTGATATGCTAATTGAAACATGTCCCTGATCTAACCATCGAAAGCAATTAAATAAAAGGGAGAAAGAATTGGGGTTGGAAGACATACACACACAGACGCACACTTATTACAACATTACGCCATCGCGAAGGAGGGTCCGAATAAATAAGCTAACTAGCTACGCTAATTAAGCTAAGTTAATTATTACAAAACTTGAAACAAATTAACTATTCTAGTTAACTAATTATTACAAATTGAATTAATTAGCTAAATACTAAGCTAATTAAATACAAAGCAATTAAATTAATTAATTAGCTACCACTAATTAACTAAACAAAGCAATTAAATGGCCTTGAGGGGCGAGGGATGCATGCTCGATTTCTCCACCCGAAAAGCCACCGCCTTGCCATTGAACACCTCTGTTTGCACATTTTTGAACACCAAAGAAGTTACCAACTTCCAAAACACCTCTACTCCCCTAAGGAACACACTGAGCAAATTTCTTCATTAATGGCCGGTCGGCTACCAATGGTGGCCAGGTGGCCAGTCAGCTACTGCTGGTAACCGGTCGGCCACCCCTGCCCTGAACTTCCTTTTGCTGCAACAGAGAGCAAACAAAGGCAAAGCAGTGTATTCTCAAGGAGTGTTTGTACTGTTACGCTCCTTATCATCACACAAATTCAAAGAAGTGTAACTCTCAGCTCTCAAACCATCAATCAAGCAATTTCGATGCATGATGACCAAAGAACCAAGTTTGTACAAGTTTATGAGTGCAAAACAAGACTCAAAAAAAGGCCACCACCCTATCATGCATGATCAAAGGTGATGGTGACCAAGGAAAGTGACACATTTCATCACTTTTGAGTATGACGTGTCTCATTTTTCTTGTGTTCGAATTAACGTCCGATTTGAACACATGCAATGTAACACGAAAGATGCTTATCTTTCTTTTTTTACTTGTTCATTTTGTTTACTCATTTTATATCACCAATTCAATCTTTAATCGATTAAATATATTGGTGAGTGTCTTCTAAAGCGAAAAAAATGTCGACCAAGGGGTAGTTCAAGACATGAGGAAAGCTTCATGCCATTAGTAATGAACCCTCAAAAGAGGATTAAATCATTAAGCATGAGCCTCAACCTCAAGCTTAAACAACCCTCAAGTTGAAACAACCCTCAAACAAATGAAAAAGTGAAGCAAAGAGGGAGGTTGCAGAAATGTTAAGTGCTGGAATTAGGCATGAAAAAGCATTAAAACATGCAACCAAGACACATAAATGATGATCAAAGCCTAGAAACACTAAGCTAGTGAAGGAAATTACACCACAACTATACAAAACAAAGCTCAAATGACCCAAACAGCCCAAAATAGAGCTAAAGCAGGTCAAAATAGAGGCAAAAACATGCTAGACTAAAGCTAAGTTATGCTAGAAAAACATGCTAACATGTGAGGCTAACTAGGCATGCAAGCGAGACAAAAGAAGGGGAGGCTAACCCCTCCAATTTTGGAATTCAAAAGAAGGTTTTTGTCACTAAAAAACCTCTGAATTACAGTGGTCAAAAGTCCCAAACATTTTGATTTGAATGTAATGAAAAATGGTGCAAAAGTCTAAACAACTAAGCAACAAGAAGAGTGGATTACCCCTTAATACAAGATAGCCTTAAACCATCATTTTAAGCCTCAAAAATAGAGTTTTTTTATAGTTGAAAACCAGCCCAAAAACAATACAAAAGGATGGCAAAACAAGTATTCAAAGCAAGTATACTAATCAAGTAAACTACCTCTTGAAGCTCAAGCACAAATTAAGCAACAATCCAAGCTTAAACCTTCTTCTAGAGAACAAACAAGACTCCAAGTGACCTCAGCTCCAAGGTGGCCAACTTTGATTAAGGGTTGATGTGCAAAAGTGCAGAGAAACTAGACTTTAAGGCACAAAATAACAAGAGGGAGAGAGAATTCTAGAGAGAGAGAGAGAGATTTTTGGTCTAAAATGTCTAACCTCCCAAAATGGGAGAGGAACCCCCCTATATATAGAAAATCCAGTCTTGAGCTTGAATACATCCTATCATACACGTGTATGAAGATGTAGCTCAGTGAGCAACAGCTGGCATAGTTGGCAAACAAATATCTAGAAAAAGGGACCAATGGCCGTCAGCCATTACTGGTAGCCGACAAGAACAAGCCATGGCCGACAGATTCCAGGGCTGGCCGACAAGTCACCCTTTCTTCCAGACCAGAGGCAACAAGCTCTAGGTCCAAAAACATGCACAAAACAGACAAGGTTTAGAGGCTCAAAGACAAGGCGTTCCGCCGAGGACTTCGGACGCTCAAAACAAACACAAACAAACACAATCATTGAGTGCACAAACGATGACGTCCAAGTCTTGAGGACGGTCAAAAATGGGGTGTCTACACACCTCTGTGCTTTACCTCACCTTGGAGAACAACAAATTCATCGGTCCAATCCCAAAAAACATCGGCCAAGCTAAAATCAATTTGCTCGAGGTGTTGCTCTTGAACAACAAACTGTCTGGTTGTCTTCCGTATGAAATTGGGTTGTTGAAGATAGTAACTGTCTTCGATGCCAGCATGAACCAGTTGACGGGTCCCATACCACGCTCTTTCGGGTGTTTGGAGAAGATGCGGCTGCTGAACTTGTCATTTAACAAGTTGTATGGGGCCATCGGAAGAGTACCACCGGTGACCTGTCGAATCTTGCTCTAAGTTACAACTATTTCACACAGGTAGGTCCAGAATGCAGAGAGCTAATCAAGAGGAACATGCTAGACGATAGAATGAATTGCATTCTGGACCTACCTTTTCAGAAAAGTAAGGCTGATTATGCTGCTTTTTTCTCAATAGAGAGGTCGTGCCTGGATGAAAAGTTTGTGAATTACTTACCTTGTGATATTGAGGATTTTGCTTCTAGGAGAGCAACGTCTGATGAAGAGATACTAATATCGCCCGTGCTTGCTCTGTCGCTTTCTTATGCTGCTCTGGAAAAGTATCGTAAGATGGATTTGCCTTAATTGTTGGTTCAGTCCCGTGTTGTTCATCCAAACTCCAACGACCATTGTTGGTGACAAGACTATCATATATGCTGCTGAATATGTTTATAGTTATGTGTACGCAGCAATGCAATAAATAAGAAATATTATAATTGAATTATTAATTGAAATGAAGAAGTATAATTATTAATTGAGTAAAAATTAGAATAAATGCTTCATTTGATATCAAGTGTTCCAACAAAGGGTTCTGGAGTTTCATCAAATCACCGGTCGACTGGGTAGACGATTGGACAGTGTAATTTTTACACAAATTTTTGCCTTGAGGTAGTCATCCGGAGGGACAACCGGGAGAACATCCGGTGATAAAAATCCAACGATAATAAACTATGATTTGATGAAAGACACATTGTCCTTAATTTGGTGAAAGAAAAGTGAAATTCTAAATTCTGAATTCGATATGTATTTGATGAAACTGTTGAAATAAGTTTTGAAGCTATTTTTCATCAAATTTAAATTCGATGACAATTTTAAATAACCATTAGGGATGGTCTAACAACGTTTCTTTAGCTTATATTTGTACAACTTGCCACCCCTTGCAATTGCCATCCCACCCCACCCCCACCCCACCCCACCCCACCCCACCCCACCCCTCCCCTTTAGGACATGGCACGCTTTGCCTTGATTCGTGAACTTGGAGCTGATTGGCAAAAGAAGACGAGAAAAACAAAGAAAACAAGTCCAGTTAAATTGATCTAATGACAGAATACAAACACCAGTACACTCAGCAACGAACAATGTTTCAATTCCATTTGAGATGTCGTTTACACAACTTCGAATTATTTAATGGTTCATAAAGATACAAGTAGGTGGTCAAAAGATCAAGAATCTAAATCATCCTCTTTTACAAAATCGGTTGTTACTTTGCTAACTAAATGCTCTCCATAAACTGCTATTTCAAACTTCTTAGCTCCACGTGTTCGCTTTATACAAATATCCAAGGGTTCTATTGCAGCGTCAAAGTTCGTCTGTTCATAAAAAACAGCATGCAAAAATGACCACTTAAGAAGAGCGAAAAACAAATATTAAAGATTAAAGTAAGGGAACAAGTGGAAACAAAGAGATAACCTCATATTCTCTTTTACATGCCCTGTCCCACCACACCACCAATTTCTAGGGTTTATATATCTCATTGTGGCAAAATGACCCATTTGAGAGTTCTGAGAAGCCATGGACGAAGAGAAACCACTCGTTGCTGAACACTCGGATTCTGAAACCCTAACCAAGAGCCTTCTTGTTGATTTTCTTGGCTCATGGTGTTGCTCAGAACTTGGAGAATACTATCAAAACTATGAGTTCTAACTTTGCTTATTGTCATTTTTGAAGTAAATTTTTGTTTTCTGAAGCAAAATTTGATTTGATTAATGTTTTTTTTTTAGAGTTTAGTTGATCATTTTTATCCTTTAAATTATGAATTTCATCTATTTAGTATTCTATTTTCTAGAGTGTTCTATTTCATCTATTTGATTTGATTAATGTTTTTTGCATTCGAGAATTTTGCATATATATGTATACACACTCATATATGTTTGATTAAGTTGGTTAGAATTGATATTGTTCTTGCCCCAAAACCCTAATTGATGTGTTCTATTTCATGTGCATATATGGTGTTTGGTTGCTGAAGACAACGTGTTTGACAAAAGTCCCAAGTGAGGTGAGCTTCCTCTTGCTTTGATTCTCTTTTCTAACTAACCAAACAGAGTATTTTTCTCATTTGATTACTCTGGTTGATTGTATATTACAATTTTTAGCCTAATTTGTACTCTATCTTTTTTTATCTGTTAAAAATGATTGAGTGGAAAAGTGAAAGATGTTCCTTTTGGGGATAGTTTGGTGATAATGGGGAGCACCAAGGTAAAAATCCCCCCTAAGAAGACAATCACTTTGTCATCCCTTATTGCTCGAAGATTGGTAAGTTTATTCAATCTGTATTATTTGTTTCATATTTCATACATTATGTTCATCTTATTTGTTTCTTTATTTAACCCTTCCCTATTTACATTTCTAGGCCCGTAAAGGTGGTGTTGATGAGCCATTTGCATGGGAAAGCAGAGAGTATTTAAGGAAACTGTATATGGGAAAGGTGCTCATTTAAATGCTTTATCTATAGCTATGATTGCAATCTATCATTTTCCTAATGAATGAGTAGGATATTTTTAGATCTGAACCAATTTGTTTTTGAATAGGATATCACATTCAAAGTGGATTATACTGTACCATCTATTGGGCAAGAATTTGGCTCTGTTTTCCTTAGTGATAAGAATGTTGCATTGATGGTTGTTTCTAAGGGCTGGGTAAAGGTATATTACTCTTGATTTATGCATACATTTTTTTATTTTAATATCAAATTTTGGTTGTTTATGGGTGGGCAATTGCTGAATCTGCTAGGTGCAGGTTGGGGAGCAGGGTCAACAGAAAGGAGATGCTAGTCCTTTCTTAACAGAACTGCTACATCTTGAAGAGCAAGCCAAGCAACAAGGGCTAGGACGTTGGACTAGGGTTAGTCTAAGTTCTTTGCTTCCATTTTCTCCCCATACTTTTCCTATTTTTCTAGTATCGTGGAGCAGTTATAGTGAGTTTTGTACCTTTCCCTCTTATTTTGTCCATGCCAAAATAGCAACATAGTGCACTTACACTATAAAAACCCATTCTTGACTCGCGCTAAGAAATTTATAGTAGTGTTTTTGTTTTCAAAAGAAGGAGTGCTATCTCGACAAAGCTTGCTATTCTTGGTTAAAAACAACCCTATATAATTTTCCTTTCAATTCTTTAACAAGTGAAGGTATGGAGCAGTCATCTATAATATTGAACATTAAGGAAGCATGTCTCTTGTTTTGACAGGCTAATAGCTTCGGTCTTAGATGTTACCACATTTGTTGATTGCTATGGATAACTTCATTTATTTAGGCATGTAAGTCGTGTCTATATAATTGGTCACTATAAGGTGGATTTTGAGCAACAGATTTTTTCTTAATAAAATCACTGAAATACTTTCTTGACATTTTTCCTGTTGCAAATGTTGGGGAAACCATATCCTTTGAAAGTAAAAAAGAAAATTGCATTATTATAGTAATCCATGAGGAATTAAACTTTGGTCCTTTTGCTTTGAAAGACCACACTTGACCACAGATTGCAAGTCATTTGCTTTAGGTGTCCTGTTTTCAAGTTTTAATAAATGCTTTACCAGTGATGAAGAGATTAAATGAGGAACATTTTCAATAGAAAACTGACAGTAATTGGTTGAGAGAGAGCATCATATATTATTGGAAAGAGATTATTAATGATTTTAATACTACTCTCTCCCTTTTATTTTGTTGGGAGGAGTGTATGCTTCTCCCTTTCGTTGGCTGTTGTTTAATTATTATTATTATTATTTTAAGTCTGTGAAACAATTGCTTGAGCAACACTAAGCAAAATGGATTTTTAAACTACTTTTTTTTCTTTTTTAAGGGACTAAAAACTGGAAAAAAAAAAAAGTTTATTTAGAAATGGCACCACATATGCCATAAGCTCTCTTCTCCTTTTTCCTCTATGGTTCCTGAATTGTCTGATTCATCTATGTTGGGATGGCTGCTACTGACTCTTTTTGTCTCTTATGTTTTATCTCATCACTGGTATCAAGGCAGTGTTCATATGATATAGAGAAGAACTATGGTTTAAGTAATTTACCGGTCAAATAAGAAAGCTCAGTAGTGATGGACAATAACGAACTTCCTTACCAGCAAGAAAACACCTTATAAGTAGGGCCCAGGACCTTGTTGTCTATTTCTTTTTGTTTAATAGTAAACATAAGATATGTGAACTTCTAGGAAAAGGGAAAGAAGTGTGGAAGATAGTTCTTCTTTTTCTTCATCTTCTTCTTTGCACTTGTAAGATACTTGAATAACAAAGTTTTTACAAAAAATAAAGTTCCTGAAGACGTTGTTGTAAATGTTATTAACATGATCAGGTTTAGAGTTCTATCTCTCAAAAACTTGAAGAGAAATTCAAAGGATGAGTGGTTTTTGTCCAAATGAAGACTTCCAGCCTCTATCCTTAAAGAGGCTTTGACTTTATGAGTTGGCTGTGTTTTGTAACCTTGTTGCAGGTGGTTTTTTCCCACCTATGTATGCTGGTGTATGGCTGTTGTTGAATTAAAAAATGTGGAAAATATGAGTTTTGAGGGTTGAGTGTTGTGAGATTCCATATTCTAGGTTGAGTGGCTGTGAGCTCAAAATGAGTTTTGTATATACTGTGTTTTTCCTAATTGTTTGCTATGGAGGTTACAAAGCTGGCCTTCATTTACGGCAAGAGAGTTGAGCTTTATGACCACATACTTAGGGTGTGGAGTAGGCTATAAGTTATGGGTTGAGAGACGGTAAGTTATAAATTGTGTCCTAACTTTGTTGGTTTTGCAGGTTCTCTATTGCTGGTGCTATTGTTAGGGAATTCTTTGTTTTGTGAGCCTAGTGTCTGTGAGGATAAATTTTTGTTTTTTGTGTTCACTATTATTTATCTTCCTACTAAGAGTTTGAGTTTGTGGGTCGAGTGATCTAAGTATATACTAAGTGTGGTTGCTGCTAGTTCATTTTATCTTACTTACTGTGTTTAGATATTCCAGGTTATGCAGATGGTTTGGCTGGGTATGATCTAGGTAGCCCAGTCAATTTTCAGCAAATTCTTCTTGGTTTTATCAGAGAGTGATGGTGCTGTACGGGAGCCAGGCTGCAACTCTGCGCTAGTTCCAGTTCTTTGTGCTTTGGGTCAATCCGTTGTTCTATTTATTTTCTTTCCTCCTCTCACTACTTTGTGATTTTGGGAATTTTCTTTTTATTTCAGTTGTGTATCAGTATTATTGTCCCTTCTCTTGCAGTCTGTGCAGGAGATCTGTTCCTTGGGTAGTTGCTGGTTATGGTGTCCCTATGAAGCTTGTTGTTCTGCTGTAACCAAATAGTGATATATGTTATGATCCTGAATGTCATGGTACAGAGTTATCGCGGCTACTCATACATATGGAGGCTTTTTAGTTTGTCTACAGGCCTTTGTGTTACCACTGCTTATTGGTTGTGATGAAGTAATGCCTTGGCTTAGTTGTTTGGACTTAGTGGGTTTTGCTTTCCTAGTTTTCTCTGTTTGCCGATATGGGCCCTTTTGTTCTATTATGCCTTCCTATTTTCTTTTTGATATAGATGTTGAGCAGGTTGTTTGGCCCCTTTTTTTTTTTTTTTTTTTTTTTTTTTTTTTTTTTTTTTTTTTGTCTTTTAGGTCTTTAGCTTGGTTATAGTTTTTGTTAGTTTGGTTTTATTGCATAGCTATGGTAGGGCCTGGGGTATGCCCCTTAGAATCTTGTATATTTTCTTGTTTTATTTTATTACTTATTCACCCAAAAAAAAATATAATTTTTGGTATTTGATTAATGTTTATATATGTATATATACACATTTGTGAAGCTTATTTGTAATGTTTTTCTTAAATTATACAGAACATGTGAAATAAAACCTGCTGAATGTTTTTTTTTTAAAATATACATATTCTACGGCATGCAAAAAATACTGTGAAACTTAGGCTATCTACGGCAGGCAAAATAGGTCATTGTATTAAATATTCAACGACTAGTAATGAACGTTGTGGTTTGTCTCTTGAATTAACAGCATGCAAAAGTAATTGTAGACAAGTCAAACACAACGCACAAGATCCGCTGTTAAAGAGTTTTTAACTGCATATTACAACATGTCGTTGAAGTGAATGACTTTCCATGACTAGCCATAACACGGCTTTACCTTGCACATTGTAGAATCATTTTCATGACGTGCATTTGGTGCCATCAAAACCCTTTTTTTGTTGTAGTGTGTGTACAAACTGCTGGGAGAGTGGTTCCGGATTCGTCCTCATATAGGAGAAGACTTCAATGTGCAATCCAAACTCACTTTTGAATATCTTTATGACATGGTCAATCGGCTGAGAGAGCAGGGTGCAAGTATACCGCTTTACATGAAAGATTCTCATGTACGAAGAATATCTACAAATGAGATTGGTGCTTGAATTGCATGCTGTTAGCGAAAATATATGATTTCCCATAAGTAAATCAATCAATGGGAATAAAAACTAATGCAAACAAATTAAATCAATATCAACACAAGAATTTTACATGGTTCCCTCAATGTAAGGTACATCCACGGGATCGAAATCCGATTCCACTATCAACCAAAAAGTTTCCAAACGATTACAAACGAGACACGAATTGTCTCACAAAACCACCCTTAGGTGGATTCTAAATAATCACAAATAATCAAGAGGAAAGTCCTCACCAAATAGACGAACAAAAGTTTTCGAAACAGAGTTGTAGAAGACCCAAAATAATAACCCAAATCAGCTTTGTAAGCACCAGCCGAAAACACACAGACAATGCTTCAAAGCAACCAAAACTTGAAACCAATGAAACTTCCAAGCATCAGTCCGAACATAGCACACACAGCACCCGCCGAAGAGGAATTTCAATTGTTCTACAGCAACCTCCCCGTAGAAGAACATAAACAACATATATATTGTTGATTTTAGGACTTTTATTCAAACCTTAACTGTTACCAAACAAATTATTAAATACCCATTAGGCCTCCAAAAGTTAGGTATAATATATTAAAAATATATTATAACCAACACCAAACCAAACTAAATATTTTAATAAACCAATCGGGTCTCATACTCTAATAAGGAGGTATACCTGACAATTCTCCCTCTACTGACTTAGGTGGAGACATCAACCATACCCACCAAAGTTCGACACTTCAGATGTTTGTCCCTCGGCAGAGTCTTAGTCAACATATCCAAAATATTATCATCCATGTAAACCTTTTCAAGTTACAACAATTTCGAATCTAACATATCACGAATCCAATGGTATCTCACATCAATGTGTTTCGATCTCGAATGAAAAGTAGAATTTTTACTCAAATAAATAGCACTTTGACTATCACAATAAAGCACATACCTTTCTTGCTTCAAACCCAACTCTTGCAAAAATTTCTTCAACCATAACTCTTCTTTGCAAGCTTCCATGATGGCAATAAATTCAGTTTCGGTAGTTGAGAGAACAACACATTTTTATAATTTAAATTGTCATGCCATAGCTTCCCCTGCAATTGTCATCACATACCCCGAAGTAGATTTCCTAGAATCAACATCACCGGCCATGTAAGAATTTGTGAATTCATCAAGCATCGGCTTACCATTCCCAAAACACAAACACACCTTCGAAGTCCCTCGAAGATATCTTAGAATTCACTTCACTTCTGCCCAATGTTCTTGATCCGAATTAGAGAGTAACTGACTCACCACACAAACGACATGAGCAATATCCAGCCTCGTACAAACCATGGCGTACATCAAAGAACCAACCGCTGAAGCATAAGGAGTTTTCTACATCTCTTCCTTGTCTTTCTCACTTGTAAGACATTGATTTGAACTAAGCTTGAAGTGACCCGCAAGTGAACAATCAACTGACTTTGCTTTATCCGTATTGAACCTCTTAAGAACTTTTTCAATATAGCTTTCTTGAGACAACTAAATCGGCCCCTTTTTGCAATCACGAACAATTTTCATACCAAGTATTTGCTTTGCCAGCCCCAAATCTTTCATATCAAAAGACTTGCTCAACTCTAATTTTAACCTGTTAATCATAGTATAATCTTGACCCACAATTAACATGTCATCAACATAAAGCAAAAGAATAATAAATTTTCCATCTAGAAAATTTTTCACAAACACATAATAATCTGAAGTGGTTTTAGAAAAACCATTATTCATCATGAAAGAGTCAAATTTTTTGTACCATTGCCGCGAGGCTTGCTTGAGGCCATACGAACTTTTCTTCAATTTCCAAACAAATTTCTCTTTCCCTTTCTCCACAAATTCCTTTGGTTGCTCCATGTAAATTTTTTCTTCAAGATCACCATGAAGAAATGCAGTCCTCACATCAAGTTGTTCAACTTCAAGGTTCATACTTGCAGCCATGCCAAGTATAACCCGAATAGAAGACATCTTCACAACCGGCAAGGAAATCTCATCAAAATCAATACTTTTCTTTTTTGCCCAAAGCATTTCACAACAAGACGTGCTTTGTACCTTAGATTCTTGCCATCATTCTTCAATTTGAGAACCCACTTATTTTTTAGAATTTTCCTCCCCTTAGGCAACTTCACCAAATCATAAATGTGATTTTCAAATAAGAAATTCATCTCTTCTTCCATTGCCTTTTTCCAATCACCTTTCTTTGCATGCTCAATTGCTTCTTGGTAGCTCTTGGACTCCCTTGATCGGAAATAAACACAAATTCATTAGGAGGATACTTTTTCGAAGATTGTCGATCCCTTGTAGATTTTCTCAACTCAAGTTATGGTGGCGGTTCTTAAGTTGGATGCTCTTCCTCAATTTCTAGCTCAATTTCATTAGGATTATTATCATTCTCCACATCTTCAATAGGTGGCTGGACATCTTCCCCATTTTCATTATCCACTGGAGATGAAGGAGATTGATCAATGTCAATAAAGATCACTAGTTTTGTGCTCCGGTTGATCACCTTTGCCAAAGTCTTCAATTGTTTTGGTCTTTAAGAAACATAACATCACGGCTTCGAATAACTTTCTTGTCAACTGAATCCCACAATCTATAACCAAATTCATCATGCCCATAGCTAAGAAAAATACATTGTCTTGACTTGCTATCAAGCTTGGATCTCTCATCTTTTGGAATTTGAACAAAGGCTCAGCAACCGAACACTCTCAAGTACTCATAAGACACATCTTTGTTGGTCTAAACTCTTTCTGGGACATCACCATTCAAAGGATAGGAACGAGACAAATTGATCACGTCAACCGCTGTCCTTACTACCTCACCCCAGAAGGATCTTGGCAATTTAGCATGTGAAAGCAAACACCTTGTTCTTTCCACAATGGTGTGGTTCATCCTCTCAGCAATGCCATTTTATTGAGGAGTCTTCTTAACTGTCTTTTGGTACCGAATACCTTGGCTATGACAATACTTATCAAATGGCCCAATGTATTCACCACCATTGTCTAATCAGATGCACTTCAATTTTTGTCTTGTTTCTCTTTTAACCATTGCCTGAAAATGCTTAAATATATCTAGAATTTGATCTTTAGTTTTTAGTATAAAAGCCCAAACTTTCCTTGAATAATTATCAATGATAGTAACAAAATAAAGTGCACCACTATGTGTTCTAACTTTCAAAGGACCACAAACATCCGAATGAATCAACTCCAAAACATTTTCTTTTCTAGAAGCAACATTTTTATGAAAAGACACTCTATATTGTTTACCTACCAAATAATGAACACAAGTTTTAAAATGTGTACCTTTCAAATCGGGTAGAAGCTTTTCTTGAACAAAACTTGTAACCATTTTTCACTCATGTGCCCAAGCCGCTTGTGCCACAATTCGATAGAAGTATCATTTTCAAGTACATTGACAACACCTTACAAATTTTTCCTTGCATTGAATAAAGTGTATGAGTTTTCTTGCACTTAGCCACCACCAAAGAACCCTTTGTGAGCTTCCATATTCCATCACCAAATTTGTTGTTGTAGCCTTCATCATCTAGTTTCTCGGTAGAGATCAAATTGAGGTGAATGTTAGGAACATGCCTCACATCTTTAAACAACAACTTGCAGCCCAAATTTGTTTCCAAGCAAACATCACCCCTGCCAACAATCTTGGACAAACCTTCATTACCCATTCAAACACAACCATAATCTCCTTTGGTGTAGGTAGTGAAGAAATCAACTCGAGAAGTCACATGAAAAGAAGCACCGGAATCAATCACCCAATTTCTCTCTTCGCCCACAAAATCGATACAATCATCTTCACAAACGACCATGAGATCATCGACAGTAACCGCCGTTGTGTTTTTTTGCTTCTTATCCACACTTTTGTCACGCATTTTCTCCTTGTTCTTGAGCTTTCAGTATTCCCGCTTCATGTGTCCTTTCTCATGGTAATAATGGCACTCAATGTCTTTCTTTGAAAAAGAACCATCTCTTGATTTGTCACAGCTTTGATCACAACCATGAGGAGTCTTACTCATCCTCCTTGTTTTGCTTCGGCCTCTCACAACAAATACTTCCGAATGAGAGGAACTCGCTGATTTTCTTCTAATTTCTTCATTCAACAAGTTACTAGTGACTTGGCTCGTTATGACAACTCCATTTTGCGCCGAATTATTAACTGTCACAACCAAAGTCTACCAACTTTCGGACAAAGAATTAAGTAGCATCAAAACCTGCAACTCATTATCAAAAAGAATTTTCATAAAAGCAAGTTGGTTAACAATACTCTTTTTTTTTATTCAAATGTTCCGGAATGAAGTTGCCATATATATATTTTAAATTAATCAATTTACGAAACAGAAAAACTTTATTTGTGGCTGATTTTCTATCATAAAAGCTTTTTAATTTTTTTCATAAATCATGTGCCGAAGTTTCAGTAGCAACATGATGAAACACACTATTATCGATCCATTGACAGATAATACTAACGACTTTTCGATTAAGCCTCTTCTACTCATCATCTTTCATATCCTCGGGTTTGTCACTATCCCCCTCAATGGGTCCATACAAATCTTTATAAAATAATAGGTACTCTATTTTAGTTTTCCAAGTTACCCAATTACTTCCATTAAAGCTAGACATACGACCTACATTTCCCTCCATTGATTTACACAAATAAATAAATCCAAATAAACCGTAAGCTCTAATGCCAAATTTTAGCAAAAATATATGATTTTTCTCAAGTAAATTAATCAATGAGAATAAAAACTAATACAAAAAAATTAAATCAATAACGACACAAGAATTTTTCGTGATTCCCTCAATGTGAGATACATTCACGGGATCGAAATTCAATTCTACTATCAACCAAAAAATTTCCAAACAATAACAAATAAGACACGAATGGTCTCACAAAACTACCCTTAAGTGAATTCCAAATAATCAAGCGGAAAAATCTCACCAAATAGACGAACAAAAATTTTTAAAACTAAATTATAAAAGATCCAAAATAATAACCCAAATCAACTTTGTAAGCACCCTCCGAAAACATACAAACAATACTTCAAAGCAACCAAAACTTGAAACCAACGAAACTTCCAAACATCAGTCCGAACACCCACCACAGAGGAATTTCAATTGTTCTACGGCAGTCTCCGCGTAGAATAACATAAGCAATATATATATTGTTGATTTTAGTACTTTTATTCAAACCTTAATTCTTTCCAAACAAATTATTAAATACGTCCTCCAAAAATTAGGAATAATATATTAAAAATATATTATAACTAATATCAAATCAAACCAAATATTTTAATAAATTAATTAAGTCTCATGCTCCAATAAGAAATACCCAACACATGCTTGCAGTCAACTGAGTTCAGAACGAATTAGCTCTGGTTTACACTTCACTCGCTCATCATTCTTTCGGTACAAGTACAGACTCTCTGCTTGTCAAACTAATTGATACTGAGCAAATCAAACGAAGCTGCCAGAGGGTGTGAGCAAAAAAAGAACGGACACTTTATTATATCTATGATCTATCCACTTTCTTTGCGGTGATTAATTCTTGGAAGCTCTGGTCACTCTCTTTCGAGCTTCAGTTTTTGAGGCAATTACTAACATTTTTCTTTCCGACACAATGATTTTGTGCTCCGATTAGAAGGGATTTCCCCCCCCCCCCCCCCCAATTGTTACACCTTACATAGCAGTAGTATCTCGGTTAAAATCTCGTCATCGTTTTTGTATAAGTTCCCATTATAATGGAGTAGTAAAAATACATTCTTATCAGACTGAATAGCTTATTGCTCTGAGAAGTTTTGTATTATTAGTGTTCAATATTGAAGTCATGGTACGTCCTTCTAGTTGGCCATAGTTTGTTTTACACATTTTGGCTACTGAGAAGCACACCAGCGGGATGGGATGTGTCTTTTGAATGTTTCTTTTGGCCCCAGTTTGAAGGTTTTTTTTTTCTTTTTTTTACCTCTCGTCTCTAGTGAATTTAGTTCATCCTCCATTTGTGATTTTTTTTTTAATCGGCCATCCTCCATTTGTTTTAAATGGGACAAATCCATTCACGGATTTATCTTTCTGAGTTGATGAACATTTTCCTCTCTTTTATTTTATTTTATTTTTTTTGGATAAATTATAAATACAGCTTATAAGAGTTTTTTTAAAATACAAATTATTTTTTGTGATTTTGAAAATTACACCATGTCTTTTGAAAATTTTAATTTCGTAACATATAGCTCTTTTTATGAATAAATTATAAAGTTGATTAACAATTTTTAATGATTTCATAAATTTATTTTAATTAATAATTTATGTAAATTTATTATTGTATAAAAGAGCAGTTAGGAATTTTATTTTTTTAGTTAATTCTGTTAAAAAAAAAAACTATGAGAAGGGGATTATTTGTAATTTTTCAAATAATAAGAAATAATTTATATTTTAAATGAATTTTAAAAAATATATTTATAATTTATCTTTTTTCTTTTTTCGTTGGGACAGAATCCTTTCCCTCAAAATTTCCAATCCCTGATGTACCTATATATAACTGTACAACGTGGTGGAAATTTTGAGGCATGATCGTGCAATTAAAATTGCAATAAGGTACGAGGAGATGGATTATGAAAATAGAAGATCCTCTTCTGTCAAAATGATAGGAATCTCATAATATAAGAATCTCAAGAAACTATCATAGAAACTATCAGGGTGTGTTTGGTTGGGGAGATAAGCGAGGGAGACTATCAACTATTTGGACTTTATGTCCGACCTCCCTCTTTATCCGTCGTTTGATTTTTTTTTAATCCACCGGACTCCATGTCCCTCATATAGGGGACTATCCTATCCTGGGGGTGGAATTGTTTTGGGAGGACTAATCACTATTGGGATTAGATGCGAAAATGACAATTTTGACCCTCTACTATTTAATTATGTATTATATTTAATAAAATTCAATAAAATTTAAATGTCTCAATTTAAAAATAAAATAATTTTATTTAACTTTTTATTAATGTTTTATTTATTTAATTTTTTAAAATAATTTTTTATAGATATTTTATTGATATTTTATTTTCAAATTTTGTTTATAATTTATTTAATTTCATTATTTAAATTGTAATAGGTGTTTTATTATTGTGTAAAAAAAATAAATTTAGTGGTTATTTATTTATTTAATTGTGTAAAAAAATAAATTTATGTAAAAAAAATAAATTTAATTTATATTATTAAATTAATGATATTTTTTGTATGTAAAAAAATAAATACAGTAACATTTTGTATGTAAAAAAAATAATGATTTGTTATACAGTAATGATTTAAAACAAATTTTATTGATATTTTATTTATTTATTTATTTATTTTAAAAAAACAAATTTATTTAATTAAAAATAATTAAAATATTAAAGATATATTTAATATTGCTATTCCTTAGTAAACAATTGAAAAAGGGCAAAATAGTTTTTTGTTAATTTATCCTATCCAGTCCGTCTAACCAAACGTTGAATTCACTAAAAATAGTCATTTCCAGACATCTAATCCCATGAAAAAACAAACACAGGATACATATTCAATCCAACCAAATAGTCCGGGGGATTCACAATCCCAGGACTCAAGTCCGATGGATTCTAATCCCCCTTATCCAGTCCGCCCAATCAAACACACCCTGGGGGGATAAGGGGGGATTATATACTGTGCGGATTGTAATCCGCACAATAAATCTAATCCGATGTTTGTTTTTTTTTTTAGTCCGCCGGACTCCATGTCCGGCCGGACTCCATGTCCCCCATATGGGAGACTATTGTGTCCTGGGGGAGTGTGGGATAGAAAGTGGGGGACAATCCACTGTTGGGATTAGATGTGAAAATGACCATTTTGACCCTCTACTATTTAATTATGTATTATATTTAATAAAATTCAATAAAATTTAAATGTCTCAATTTAAAAATAAAATAATTTTATTTAACTTATGTTTTATTTATTTATTTTTTTAAAATAATTTTTTATTGATGTTTTATTTTAAAATTTTGTTTATAATTTATTTAATTTCATTATTTAAGTTGTAATAGGTGTTTTATTTAAAATTTTAATTCAAAAAATAATATAAATTTTTATCTGAGTTATACAAGATTTTTTTTAAATCATGTTTTGTGGTTATTTATTTATTTAATTGTGTAAAAAAATAAATTTATTTAATTGTGTAAATAAACAATCACAGTAAATTATTTAATTGTGTAAATAAACAAACACAGTAAAATTTTGTATGTAAAAAAAATAATGATTTGTTATACAGTAATGATTTAAAAAAAAAATTATTGATATTTTATTTATTTATTTATTTTATTTAAAAAAACAAATTTATTTAATTAAAAATAATTAAAATATTGAAGATATGTTTAATATTGCTATTCCTTAGTAAACAATTGAAAAAGGGCAAAATAATCTTTTGTTCATTTATCCTATCTAGTCCGTCCAACCAAACGTTGGATTCACTAAAAATAGTCCTTTCCAGACATCTAATCCCATGAAAAAACAAACACAGGATACATATCCAATCCGACCAAATAGTCTGAGGATTCACAGTCCCAGGACTCAAGTCCGATGGATTCTAATCCCCCCTTATCCAGTCCGCCTAATCAAACACACCCTAAATGCATTGAAACATAAGACATGAATTTTGGGGATAGAAAATTTCATGCCCTTTTTACGTTGGTACAGTCTTCATTAATCTGATTCCATGCCCTTTTATGCCGGTATAGTCTTCATTAATCTGACTTTTGAATGAAATTTTTTTCACATGCAACCAATCTGTAGGACTGATGATGATTGAAGCAGATAGATTTGGAACTTTAGCAAGTGGTGGAAATGAATTGTTGTTTTTTCTGCCCTAACACAGATAGGGGCCGTGAACTTTTTGCTCTGTTGCCCTGAGTAATTTGTTCTGGGATATGATGTCTAAATCCCATCAATAAGGGAGAGCTTTGGTGGTCATGAAGCTCTCAACAAATTTCCCTTGCCCCCACTTCCATGTGCAAACCTGCACTACCCTGACTATTCATCTTTATAATAGCCAAAATTAGCTTGTCTTTCTCCTGAGGCAACCCAATGCCCTTCACTCTAGGGCATTGTTGGCTCTTTCACTTTTCTTTTCCATTTATGCCAAAAAAATAAATTAAATTACAGATGGGATATGCTGACTTACTTTGTTAGCTAGTTAGGCGGCAGATAATAATTCATTTAGGCTGTGTCCAAGTTTGGCATCTACTATATAATTTATCTTTTTATCTTTTTATCTTTTTTTCATCACATCACTTCTCTACTTTTTTAAGACACCCAAAATTTTGAAATTGAGTTGAGATTTGAAAAGAAAGAGGAAAAAGCAATAGAGATTAAGAAGAAAAAAATAAATTATATTTTATATATATTTTTGTTTCTCTTTTTAAATTTTTGATTCAAATAAAGACGGTGTTTGAGAACTTGGTTTACGGGTTTTTTTTTTTTTTTTTTTCATTACAAGACAAATATTTTGCAAAATCAAAAAAAATAAATCCAAACAAAATATCACATCAAACCTCATAATCATTTCACTTTTTCTCTCACAAAATCACATCCAATCACAAAAAAATCTAAGTATCTTTCTAAACACAAAAAAAAATTTCTTCAATAATATTTTATAACTAAAAAACTCTACAAAAAAAAAATTTACTTCCTAAACACCCACATAGTCTTAATATTGTGATTTCTCGTTAGCCGAAAGAGTCGGTACGTATCGATTGATCTTTCATCCTCGCAGAGTTTGCTTTTGTGAGAGGGATAGCAATCGGAAGCCAGCTAGAGACAAAATGACTTCCAATTTTAGATTCTCCTCCAAAAGGACATACACTTTGCAACACAAGGAGAGGGAAACATGAGATAAGGGTGGTGTGGTAGGAAAAAGAGCCATAATCCCAGAGCCCTCACATGGAGTGTACGCGGATCATTCGGATAATTTGGGAGAAATTATAAATTGGATTACGGATTGGTGTACTGACAAAGTACGATTTAAATGATTTTGAGCGAATTAGTGGATTGAAAAATATTCTAACCAATTATCAAGTATTTGTATAATATATGATATTAATTTGTATAATATTTTTTATATATATAGCACAAATTAATTTCATGTAATATTTTTCATATATATATATATATAACTATTAATTTGTAATAAATTTTACATCTTAAATCTCTCACATTCATTTTTACTTTAATATTTCATTAGAAATTAAAAAATATATATGTATTAACTATGGCGGAGCGGAACGGTTTCGAAGGCGAATTATAAATTTTAAAATTTAAACCACAGTTGACAGATAAAGCGGTGTGAATTGATAGGAATTGATATAATTTTAACAGATTAAACAGTATTTTACACAGTTCTATGAGACATTTCCTCTCTCATTCGGGCACTGTCTTTGTGTCCCTTTCTTTTGTATTTGTTGTGATTATTTGGGTTGGATTTGAATTTTATATTTAAGAAGTTATTTGTGGAGAAAAATGAAAATGAACTTGAAATTTTTGAGTTATGCTTTATTTATATTTGTCTTCTCCCTTTAATTCTTTTTATTATTTTATATTTCTTCTCAAATTCAAAATCCAAACATAATCAGAAAGACAACAGTGAGGGACTTTATTTATTTATTTTTTGGTGTAATGGGAAAATTGTCTAAAAATTCAAGTTTGCATTTCATGCCAAAGGTCGGCTGTTTTTGAGAAAAATTATTCAATAGTTCGGATGTATTGTACTCTCTGCATATAAACGTAACAAAAATCTATGCTTTTGTTGATTTGAAACACTAGGTTATTTTGAGAAGATAGTTACAAATTAATTTTTGACTTTTAACTAAGTTTTTGATTTTTTTTAGAAAAGTAATTTGGGAAGTTAGTAAAAAATTATTTTTGACTTTTTTTATTAATATTTATTTATGATGTCACATCATAATAAAATGACTAAAGTATTCCCACCCAATGTAAAAAAATTTAAATTTTCACCCATGTAAATATAAAAAACATAAAGGATATAATTATAATTTTATATGTGCCTTTTTTGAACTTGCCAAATGACTCATTGTTAAAAAAAACAACCTAACTTTTTTAGCAAACAAGTTACAAACGTAGCTTTTTACTAAGTTGTCAAAAGAGCACACTATAGTGGTGACTATGCTATAGAGATATTTTTTAGGGTAAATTTTAATTTATCCCTATAGTTTGGGTTACATGCGATTTATTTCCTAACGTTTGGAAATAATCAAATAATCTCTTGTAATTTATGTATTGAAGTGCACCATTAAATCCGTTAATAATTTAATAAAAGAAACTAAAATACTCATATATTTTCGTCATTTTTTTATAAATAAACTGTATTTTGTTAGGTTTTTTTTTATTGGCAACCCCATTTGACAAAACTCTTTTGAGTTGTAATTTTATTCGCATTTTTATTTCAGTGAGGCTATGAGTTTATTAAATGCGAATCCAACTTAAATCGAGCCATGCAGAGAAGTTTGTGATGTTAATGATTTCAAGATTGCCACTTCGCTGATTATTATGGGGGTTGAGCTGCCCGGTCAGCTCGTGGCCCAAGCAAAATGCAAAATTGCATTCAAAATTGCATGTCTGCCATTGGTCGCTCGAGCCAAGAAGAGCTCGCTCGAGCGAAGGTTTGCTCGCTCGATTCAAGGAGTTCTCGCTCGAGCCAAGGATTGCGTCCATACAAAAACCTGAAGAAGTGTATTCCTCGCTCGAGCCAAGAATCCGTCGCTCGAGCCAAGGCACTAGTAGAAATCATGAAAATTACTCTCCTCGCTCGAGCCAGGAAATCTTCGCTCGAGCGAGCCTCAGAATCCGGATTTCTCAAGGAGTTTGATTTCTTCCCAATCTAGGATTACTTTTGGTTTTCTCCCAAAACTAAGAAATTGATTGAAGTCCTCCAGATCTTCTTTTTGGTTCTTAAAGGTTTATATTTGGGAATATTTTGTTATTTTTTCTTTCATGTTTTATTGAGTATTCAACTCATGGTTTAAAGAGAGTACATCAAAGGTTTGTTTGTTATACACAAAAGAGAGAGTTGTTCTTCAGTTGTGGATTCTGAAGAATTCGAACCTGAAACTTTTGTGGAATCCGGAGTGGCTCATTAGAAAGACAATTCTGTGGTGAAGATGGGGTTGAAAGAGGCACATAGAGGTTGGTTCAATTAGGCGTTGTGGATTCGCTAGATAATTAAGAGTGATACCTGTGTAATTCCTTTAAATCTTCTTAGTGGATTGTCTTGTGGCAGTTGCCCGTGGTTTTTTTATCACAATTGAAAGGTGTCCAATTGTGGTTTTTCCACGTAAAATTTTTGTGTCTCTTTCTCTTGATTGTTTGATTGGGATTGTTTGATTGGGATTGTTATATTTTGCTTAAAATTAGTACATAATCACAAATCAACATCTAGGGTTTCTAGATTTTTCATATTTTAATATTTATACTTTATTTCATGTGTAATTTATCATTTAAACTTTAAAAATGCACGTATAATCCCTACATATCTATCACATATTTTACATTTGCTATTAAATTTAACAAAATATTTAATAATATATTTTAATTCGCAAATCACAATAATAGAAAGATTATGGGATCATTCTCAACTACACATTAGTCAAATCACCAAGGTGAATTGAAATTTATCATATTTTTTAATCCGATGTGGATAGATGTTACACGTCATCTTTTCTTGCTGTGGGTAGGGGGTAGGTCGCTTTTTAATACTGGAAGGCATTACAAGACATCTATGTTGTGTGTTGGCCTACTTTTTCCAAATAATAACTCCTTCTGTGATGCGTTCAATTCAATTGGTAGAATAAGTGTCATTTTGGAATCATAGTAAAAAGTCAGGTTTTAAGATAAAATGTCTAAAAATGTGACGGCTAAAAATGTTAGAAAAGTCATTTAGTAAGTGTCAAAAATACAGTCGTAAAATTACACATTAAGGCCTATGAAAAAAAAAAAAATCTCTTAGGTTGAATAAGGGTATTTTGGTCATTTTAATTTGATTTGACACTATAAATAAATATTAAACTAAAAAATAAAAAGTTAACTTTTTACCAACTTTTCAAATCACTTCTAAAAAAGCTAAAAAACTTGGTAAAAAGTCAAAAGTTAACTTTTTACCAACTTCTCAAAACAACCCTAAAAAAATAAAAATCATTTTATTTTTGCGCATTTGTATTCATTTGTTGCCAGAAACTGTGGGGATTAAGAGCTCTAATAAATGCATTACTGACGTGGCCGTCTAAAAAAAAAAAAAACAAAACAAAGGTTAAATATCAAATTACACAGGGACTTATAGATTAGAGTTTTTTTTAGAGCTCACAATTTAGAGGCCTAAAGCATTATTCTTGTAAAAAAATCAAAAATGAGTGAGACCATTAAAAAGAGGAGCACAAAGGTTAAATATCAAATTACACAGGGACTTATAGATTAGAGTTTTTTTTAGAGCTCACAATTTAGAGGCCTAAAGCATTATTCTTGTAAAAAAATCAAAAATGAGTGAGACTATTAAAAAGAGGAGCACTAATAGTTCTAAAGTGGTGTGGGTTCTACATGATGGGATGTTTTGTTCTTGTATTTTTATTTTTTTTTGAATTTCCACTTCATTAGTTGTCCATTAGTGCTCCCAAATTAGTAGGATGAATCATTGTTACAAGAAAATATAGGTTGTGTTTAGTTAAACTTTTCAAACTCAATTTTATCCCTTGGTTTGAGCCATGTGTTTGGTTACAGTTTTCAAAAATTGATTTCACACCCATCTATGAAAACACGTTTACCCGGTCATCCTCCCCAAACGTCCGGCCGGTTGACCAAAACAGTATTCTTTTTTTTTTTTGGCACCTATTATTTTAATATTTTAAGTAAAAAATATTTTCTAATTTTTAAAATTTTTTTATAAGTTTTGAATAGAATTTTAGGTTGTGTGTTTAGTTATGAGTTGTAAATTTTTGAATCAAATATCATATGTCACATCACTCAATTCAAAACTCTTTTCAAAACTCATAACCAAACAAATTTTTCACACTCAAATCATAATTTCAAAACTCGCAAACTCAAAAATAATTTTATTCTCAAATTATAATTCTAAAATTTTACCAAAAGCAACCATAGGTTTCACATAACTGTTCAATAATGATAGAGACCACTAAAAAATCTCATCTTTAATAGCTTTAATGAGTTGGAAAATGTAAAAAATAAAAGGAAAAAAAAAAACACTAGAGACAACCATCACATCAAATGGAGAGCCACTTCATTAGTGCTCCCTTAGTGCTCTCTTTCTAGTGCTCGCAAGCATTAATCCATAACTGTTTTTCAACTGTTTTTTTAATGGAAAATTTTCCCTCAAATACTTTCTTGTAAAAAGTAAGGATTATGCATCACAAGAAATTTTAAACTATCTTTCTATATAATTTCATTTTGTAAACTGTACAATTAATAGGAAAGCAAATGTGTCGTTTGGTAACACTTATATTTTCAATTTTCTATTTATATTTACAAAAATTTCAAAAAAAACTCAAATAAAAACTTATTTGGTAAATTTTTGATTTATAAATCAGTGGTCTCAGTTTATAAATTTGGCCAAAAAATGTAAACTCAAAAAAGGTGTTTCCATTTTGAGTTTTCAGTTTTTTTGTTTTTTTTTTTACCACCCAACACTAGCTACTACCCGCCACCGTCTTCCGCCACCACCACCCATTCCCCACCACCACCTGCCACCACCACTCACAACCCACCTGCCACCACCACCCACCCACTCACCACCACCACCCAGCCCTCGCCACTACCACCACCACCACCCACCTGCCATCCACCCGCCACTACCATCCACCGCCCGCTACCACCACCCGCCACCCACCTGCCACCACCCACCACCCATTAGCCACCTGCCACCCACCCGCTACCACCACTACCCACCATCCACCCGCCACCCACCTGCCACCACCCACTCGCTACCACCCACCACCCGCCACCGTCACCCACCCACCACTACCACCACCACCACCACCACCACCACCCGCCACCACTCGCCACCGTTTGCCATCCGCCATCCACCACCCGCCACTACCACCACCCACTCGCTACCACCCACCACTCGCCACTGTCACCCACCCACCATCACCACCTGCCACCACCCGCCATCCGTCACCCCCTACCACCACCACCCGCCACCACCACCACCACCACCGCCACCCGCCACACACCTACCCACTACCACAACCACGCACTCCGCCACCACCACCACCCGCCACCATTACCCACCACCACCCGCCACCACCACCACCACCACCACCACCCACTCCCTACCACCCACCACCACCCACCCACCACCCGCCACCCACTACCCAATCGTCACCACTTTCCACCACCGCCACTTGTCATTTTTTACTCTTTTTTATATTTTTAAATTTTTTTAAACATTTTGTCAATTACCAAACGGGTTTGTAGTTTATGTTTTTCTAAAAATAAACAGAAATCAGTTTATAAAATTTTTGTAAATATAAACTGAAAACGTAAACGTTACAAAAACAGACCATTAATTATATTTTTTCTTTTCTTTTTAGATCCTTTTTTCTCAAAAAGAACATTTTCCTATGCAATATTTTTCATAATTGAGCGAAGGAGAAGCCAATAATTGGGAATAGTGTACACAACTTGGGGTTTTTTTTTCACTCCTATTATTTATTACCATATATATATATACAAAAATGATTTATTCATGGAATTTAATTTGTTCGAATTATTTAAAATTGTGCGTGTCAATCGATCATCTAGATGACCACCCGGTGTAACCCTTATTAACTACGCCTGTCACTTTTTTTTAGATGACTAGCCAAACGACCGACATGTACAAATTCAAACTATTCAGACAAATCAAAATTCGGTAAATGTAACATTACTCATATATATATATATATATATTTAAATTTCTTGTTGGTTCTTCTGATGTAATCATAGATTCATAGTGTGCTTATAATTTTTTTGTTCCCTTAGGAGTCAGTGTTAGGCTATTAGGTACAATTTCCGATTACAACTTATTAAACATAAATAACTTAAATAAATTGAAAAAAAAATTATTATCTGAAAGATGGAAGAGAGATGTTTGACTTTTATTTTTTGATTATCAACTTTAATTTATAATATGTTATACCAAATAAATCCAAAATAATATGTCATGCATGTCACAAGTGTAATGTTATGTAACCAAAAATTTTATAGAAAATTCTTAAATCGAACCAACAGTTATTTAGATTAATAATTAGAAAAACAAACTTACATTGTTTACAGAACACTACTAAAAAAAGTACTTTTTGCGACCGCTATAAACCGTCGCAAATAATAAAAATACAGTCGCAAAAGACCTTTTGCGACTGCCCATGCGACGGCAAATGAGGGTCGCGAATGTGGAGGTGGCAAATACTTTTTGCGACCACCTAATTTACTTATGGCGACTGATATTTTGCAGTCGCAAAAAAGTTTAAAAAATACCTACAATGTATTAGCGACCATCTTGTTACCGTCACAAAAAAAAATTGACAAAAAAAAAAAAAAAAAAAAAAACGATAAAAATGTGGCGTTAAGCAATAGCAATTGCCAAAACACAATCTATTAAGCACCAACAAGAAACATAACAATATAACGTTCACAAACAACAATTGTCACTGTTCAAGAGGAGTCTCAGGAGCCTTACTAATCCATTAAGCTTCAAATAAAACCAAATAACTAGTTTCAAACAAAGCACAAAATACTATTTGAAAAACTCCATGCCAAGGGAAGATGTTCGACTAAAGAGGCCATGTTAAAATCCCATTCTCCCACTGCGCATTCCACTTCTCAATCTGCAATAATTAATAATAAAAAGGATTAATAGGTGAAGTTGTATTTTTTGCTTATCTATCCATGACTATACAAATTATTTTTATACATAAAACACATAAGTATACATTTGTAAAATAGTAATCAGAGTAAAGAGAGGCAGTAAACTAGCTAAAACAAAAAGTTAGGTGCCACTATATAAAAGTCAACAAAACTTAACCACAATAACACTGACCAAATGCTAATTTTGTATTGTCAAAATCCTATAGGATGTGACAAAAAGAAATAGACATCGTGAGAAAAGAAAAGCAGTCCTGTGCTTTCACAATCAACAATCAACAGTTGACTCATATTATAAGAGAAAATCCTGCATCCACAATCAACAGTCTACTCATATTTTGTGCTTTCCATCTACTGTTATATCAGGATTATAAAAGAGAACTCCAAGTATATCCAAGCATAATGGAACAATTTCAAGACAAGTTTTCCCTCATTTTAGTAGGATAGAAGTTAAACAAATGCTCGATCCCGGATCAATGGCTTCAGAACTGACGTGACCTGACTAAACTGAACAAGATGACATTGTCAAAGCAAAGGAAGTAAATATTATCTTTGTAGATAATTTTGCAAGCCGACTTTGCAAAAGAAACAAACTCTAATTTTCGAGGCCAACTCAACTTTTGTCCACATAGATGAAGAATATCTTCACCCAATGACAAGTGTGGCAAGTGAATAAAGCCCCATTGAATAGCATTTTTGAAGTACTTTTCAGGTTTCATAAAAAGAAAGGCATAAAAATCAGAGAACTCTGTTTAGTTATGGACTTTCCAAGAATCATGCAAATAAAAGGCAAAAATGTTGATTTCATCACCTACCACCACCACTAGCAGCAAAGCTGTGTCACCCATTTCAAGCTTTAGAACCTCAAATTATAGAATTCTTATCAAAACCAACAACAAAACCCAGAAACCACATCAACCCAAATCAAAACAAGCCATTTTTCAAACCTATATCTCCACCTTCGCAGATCTAGCTAAAAACATCATATACAAAGTTCAGGTACTTTGTACATCATTCATCAAAACCCATACCTAATTTTAAATTAAAGAAGAAATGAAGGTCTATATATATATATAGAAATTTATAGATAACATTGAATTCATATACAAAAAAAAAAAAAAAAAAAAAAAAAAAAAAAAAAAATCCTATTTGTGGCACCTTTGAAGTGTTGTGTTTTTGCTATTTCTTTGCTCCATGCTATTCTTCTTCTTTTTGATTTTTAATTGTCTTTTGTTCGTATAATCCTATTTGTGGCACATTTTGTCTTAACAAGCCCAAACAAGATACTGAAAACCAATCTTCTGATGACAACTGAGACTTGTGTCTAAGATCACGACCCTAAGCCATGGCTAGAACCACATAAAATTTGACCCAACAAAATAATAAAATAAAATAGTTTTATCTGGTACAACTTTAGACCTAATGTAAGAAACAACTGGTACCTCTCAATATTGGGCTTAGAATCATCCTCATCATCGTCCTTGTCCTCGTCCTCGTCCTCATCCTCGTCCTCTTCCTCGCCATCTAGGTCAGGCGATATGTCAAAAGTAGAATTCAACTCTGCATCAAGAAATGCAGCAAAGAAAATTTTGAAACCAAACAGAGAGTCCAAGGACAAAAAAATGAAAAAACTACAGCCAGAAATCACTGGTGATAAGCCTACAACATCTATGCTCGCAAAAGAAAATTTTGAAATATTTCTTCAATTTATGTCATATGCTAAATATAGCAGATCATCATTAAATTATTACAATGATGCAGAAAGTACATTACAGTTGCAGTAACAATTTTCATCTTCATACATCGCACAGTGCTAATTCTATATATTTAGATTGATGTATATGGATTTATAGCATCAAAGGATCTCGCTATGCATCTTGAATTGTAGCAAAAGACATTAATGCATCATATCCTAAATTCTTATTTAATTTTCTTGACCGCATGCTTCTACTAAATTATATTTATAATAATTTATTCTTAAAGCTGTATTTTAAATAAACTAAATGGCACCCAATGAAGATATAACATACATAGGTGCACCCAGAGTCAAATAAGAATTGAGATTTAGAAATCAAAGAATTACATAGACACAGCACTAATCTTTACCTAGGCTAGGTAACATAGGATACAACTATTTTAAAAAGATCTTCCCCAAGAAGGCAAGAGGCTGCAAATTTTTGTTACATCTTATCTTGTTTTCTCAAAATTGAGTTGGTGTATTTTCCCCGCATGTAATATGGTGCAAATGCTCATAACATGATGACATGTATCCTTGTATGAAAGGTAAGCAGTCACCTCAACACTTGCTCAGGGCCCCTGGCTATACACTCTTGGAAGGAGGCCCAACTCTTCTTGTCACCGTCCCCCTGTTTAGTAACAATGAAACAGAGCCTATAAAGGTTTGTAAAATAATTTCAAGATTGTGTAAACAAGCTATCCATACCTCAAAGTTGTCCAACAATGACTTGAATGATTCATCCATTTGGCTCCCAGAAACCAATGAATTAGAATACTTACTATCTTCAGACATCTCTGTGTCAAATTCACATTCGTCCTCATTTATGATCTTGTATTCGGGCCATATGGTGTTGCTTGCAACTGTTCATATATAGAAATTTGATCAGCAGTGAAATTTAGAAGAATCCAATCTCATGGATAACCTTTGCTAATGAAACCCTAGATTTAGAGTTGCTATTGACTGAACAATTTCTAAAATGCCATCTAAGAAATGAGTAGAGATTATGAGTTTCATAAAATAAAATAAAAAAACACGGGTCATTTGTATCAGTGCAAGTACACATCCCCTATAAGCCTATGGCAGCCAATTACCTCCTCGTAACATAATCAATAATACATTAATACTGGCCTTTTTGTGTGTCTACTGAATTGTTGGTAGGGCTAGTGTTAGATGATTGAGGATAACTGTTCAACTGTTGACATTCAATTTTATGACCTGATCTCCAGTGCATAGCCTACAAGTAAAAAGGAAGGACGATTCAAGATTCAGGATTCAGGCCTGGATAACCTCAAATACTGGAGCATAAAAATAATAACAAAATTTTCTCTAATTACCTGATGTTTCTTCGAGCAATAATGTGCTCTTCTACAGCTACTACAAACTTTATCTCCTTTCCAGGTACCACACCAATTACACAGTGCAGCTAAAGCAAGCATCATCAAAGAGATAATATCACGAGGATGCTAAGGAAAAGAAACAACATGTAGTTTGAAGTACATATATGCATCCACACAAGTTTCAGTAGTGACATTAGCTTAAAGAAGCTATGGGAAATAGGATCTAGCGTGTGTGTGTGTGTGTGTGTGTGTGTGTGTGTGTGTGTGTGTGTGAGAGAGAAAGAGGGAGAGAGAACCTCAGGAATATACAAGCATCACCAACAACAAGCTTCTTTGCACTAACAAATGTTGTGTGTGTGTGTGTGTGTGTGTGTGTGAGAGAGAGAGAGAGAGAGAGAGAGAGAGAGAGAGAACCTCAGGAATATACAAGCATCACCAACAACAAGCTTCTTTGCACTAACAAATGTACTCCAACCACTACTAAGCAAGTGTCGCTTTGGATGCCCTATATTTACAGTACAAATAAAAATTAATAATAGAAGAAGTTGAATCAAATGTGGATTTAATACAATTAAAGACTAAAAAGTAAAAAGTGCCAACAAATTATTAAATTCTCTACCAAGCTAAAAAAAGCCTACAGGAGATGAAAGAAGATAACTGTAAAATTAAGTACCTTAGTGGAGTGTTACAACCCAAAAAAAGAAGAAGACAATTATGGACAGTATGCAGATTGTATAGAAATCAAATCAGTCCATTTGGTTTTATATGGTATTTGATTGAATCCATTGTGTTCTATTAAAGCATTTAGATCCATCTGCTAAAATCAATAGCTAGGTCAAAATACTACCTTCTGATTTACATGGAATGCCCAAACACTAACTCTGTTTGTCCGACACAACACAATGAACTATTGATAGTTTATGATTTTTGTACTTTCTAATGTTGTGAGGTAGTGTTTGGTTCACTAGAATGCAATGGAATGGAATGATTATTTCATCAAAATATCTATCCCATGTATGTTGACTGAAAAACTAATAAAAATACGTTGTGAATGGGATCATCATTCAACATTTTGGCTATTAATCAAAATTTAATTTGTAACCATATTTAATTTACATGTAATGTAATAGTTCAAAGATATACAATAATAATTATTAATTCTATTAACAGTTTTTTTCCAATATTTATTCATGCATTGCATGGGTTCAAGGCTAGTTATACATCACTTCCATTGCCTCTAGTGCTTAACACATCGAGGAATAATACAAATACAATAAGCAAAAAAAAGATAAAGATAAAGAAAATGGAATTTATGAATCAGGAAGGACTCAATTGCCAGTCAATTTCTAGGTGACTACAATTGATTGAATCTTTGACTCTATTTAGAGCTACTTGCCTGTGTTGCAACAGAGAAGTCATTCAGATCGTCATTTTTTCCTTTTCAAAGGCTTTCATGAAAAACTTTTCCATTTTGATTCAAACTCACATCTTGCAATAGATTATGTTACGAGGAAGAGAGTTATAAGTTGCCCCATCCACTAAGCAACAAAGATATGAATGAAAATATATATATTAGATAAAATAAAACCTCAAAAAAAACAACATTAATCGCTGATCCTTATATTCAAATAGCAAAGTGAATACATTTTATGAGCAAGAGATGACGAAAAGAAACAAAATACATGCTAAAACAATAACTTACAATAAGAGAAAAATATGTCATAAGCAAACTAACAAAGGTGGAACAGACAGGAAATACATTGAGAGTAATATAGACAAATATGATTGTCAGTAGCTCAAAACTCTCAGAACAGTTAGCTGACAATATTCAGCTACGATAATTCCATAAATAAGTTGACCATGAAAACATTAGTTTGTTTTTGATAAATAAAAAAATTTAAAAAAAAATCAATGGCTTTATTCAAATTATGTTGAGTCACTATTTCATTGTTCATATTATCATGACTGGTCAATGGTATGAAATTTTGTAATTGCTAACAGAGATAGTGTTCTGAAAATGATTACTGAAAGCATCTGGTGACTGGCTATCATAGAATATATCAATGACCATCAAAATATAAGTTTGTTAATAAAAGCCAATTGCTTTATTCAAATTATCTTGACTCACTCTTTCACCGTGTCATCACACTAGTCAATTGTATGAGTTCCTTAAGTGCAAACAGGGATTTTGGTTCCTGTTTGTGCAAAAATTACAAAGCTTTCAAGCTAGGAGGATGAGGTAGTTCAACAATTATTATATGGCAGGGTCAGATAGTGTTTAGAAAAATATCCATGCAAGCACATCAACAAAGCTCCATATTGAAAAGAAAACACCAAGTGAAGTTTCATGATTATCTCTTATAATAGCATCTTCAAACCAGTTGGTTCAGCAGTCATTTTAGTAAGTGAAAAATCAGTGAAATTGTTGGATAAGTATTGGATAAGAAACTGTAGCAGAACAAGAGAAGCAAAATATGCTGAAACAAAATTGTTTTTAAGTGAGTCTATGAATTTAACTAAAGGCACAGCACCACATAAGGCAAGACATTGTATTTAATACCACACAGAAAAGCACAGTAACTAAATATTGCTATGTTACAGGCAATTGGATGATATCCATAGAGATTAACAAAATGTTCCAACATAGAGTACAATCAAACAGTAAAGAGAATATAATCAAACCAAAGATAATATAATCAGCTGAATAATTTCTGGATTAATAGCATCATCCTCTCTGAGATATAACAAACCAAAGATAATGTGAATGCTCTCTGATATTCATTTGTTGATTCATTTCTCTCAAATTAATAGCAGATGAGAAAGGATTTATTCAAACCAAAGCTTGTTTCCAGAATCAGACTACCTGGTGGAAAAATCAATACGAATGAATGATTTGAATTACAGTGAGTTCAGATGAAGAAGTTGAATACGGATTACAGTGAGTTCAAGTGATCGGAGTAGAGAGATGAATAAGTTGAAATACAAATGAATGATTCGAAGAGACTCACTGAGACGAGAGAGAGAGATACCGTTGGAGATCTCTTCTTTAGATGACCATAGTGATCTACAGTGCGAAATCGAGAGAGGAATCTTGATCTAACAATAAACCTGGTTACTCAGACACGATCGAGTGATTTGGGAAAAATGAGAGCCTAGGTCAAGATAGAAATCAAAGATCGAGCGATTTGGGGGAAATGAGAGCCTAGGGCAAGACAGAAATCAAAGATCGAGCGATTTGGGGGAAATGAGAGTTTGAAAAAGGAATATATAAATTGGGCTGAGGCCTCTGTTGCAAATAATATTTTTTGCGACGGTTAAATAATCAGTCGCAAAAAAACAGACGCAAAAAGTTATTTTTCTAGTAGTGGAATGAAATTTACAAGTGTAATTAGCAGGCTTTGATGAAAGGAAAAGAAGGCAACCACTTTGCCCCCAAACTTCACAAAATCATGTAATTTCTAAATAATTTTAATCTTTTAGCATTAATAGACTTAAAACTAAGGTCCAATCAAACATCAACATTCAAGTTAAAGGGATCTTATAGTTAATGCTGACTTAATTTGTTGCATCTAGAAGTGTGAGAAAAACACTATTTATCTGATATTTTATTATAGTTAAATCAACATATTCTTATTGTTATAACTTTAATTTTTTTTAATATATATATAAACTAAATTTTGTTAAACTATAACGTAACGAAGCCAATTGTAATATTTTTTAGGGAGATTTGGTGATATATAGTCCCCTCACTATTTAATTTGTCTTTTAAAAAGACAAGAATTATATAAGTACTTTCAAAATCCCTTAATATTTTAAAACTTGTTTCTTTTACTATATTACCCTTATATCTATCAGCTCTCCTATTAAGCCATCTTCACTGTGTATAAAAGTAAAATTTTACTTTGAATAAGAGTAAAATGTTACACTCTAAAACTAAAAATAAAATTTTACTTTGTATAAAAGTAAAATTTTATTCTAAAAAACTAGTAAAATATTAGACTCTACACAAAAGTAAAATTTTACTCTGTATAAAAGTAAAATTTTACTCTAAAAAATGAGTAAACTGTGAGACTCTGAAGCTAAAAATAAAATTTTACTCTGTATAAAAGTAAAATTTTACTCTGAAAAACTAGTAAAATGTTAGACTCTGAGGCCTCGTTTGGCAAGAGGCTAAAATAGTCAATTAGTCAAAAAGTTATCTTTTTAGCCAAAAAGTTAACAACTCATACCAAAAAGTCAAAGATTCCCTTTTCTCTCTACTTTTTGCACGTCGTTTCGTAATTAGCCAAAAAGTTGGCCCAAACATACAGGTTTTTCTTACCAACCTTTTTAGCCAATTAGCCAAAAAGTTACTAAATTAGCCTGTTCCCAAACGAGGCCTGAAGCTAAAAGTAAAATGTTACTCTGCACAAAAGTAAAAAAGCGAAGGCAGTGTTTGTGACGGTTAAAGTATTTGGCAATGACCACCTCTTGACAGTAAAATTTTACTGTCATTCTAAGACCAGAGTAAAATTTTGCTCTAATTCTCTCAAACAAAAAACAGAGCAATAGAACCAGAGTAAAATTTTACTCTCATTATCTGAAACAAAAAACAGAGTAATAGAACCAGAGTAAAATTTTACTCTGGTTCTATCAAATGAAATTAGATCAAAAACTACAAAAATAAATTTTAAAAAAAAAACAAACAAAAACAAAACAAATTAATCAACAAATCAACATATCTAATTGAGAAGAAAAACTTCTAAAACTCGATCAACAATCACAAATCTCAATGAAAAAAATACATGTGTTCAACAACACTCATACACACAAATATATATATTCTTCTTACAGCTGTAGAGAGATTTAGAGACTACGCGGACTCTGTACTGCAGATTGGGATAGAACTTGCGTCACAAGTTCAGTTGTCGTTTTCTTCACTGTTTCACTACATCAAACTCTGAACCTTTCACCACATTAGCATCGTAACCGTATTCAAACTCCGGCCTCACCTCCACCGAAGCATTCTTCACATCGACACCGCCGTACGCAACAACATAACCTCGAGAAGCCAACAGTGATTGAAGCTGCTGTCAACGAGGTCGTCGTCTTCAACGTTGCCTTTGCTGCTGAATCGAAAATCCAGATTTGTCGTTGCTTCTACTCAACTGTGAGATCTAAATCTGTTGGTTCCAGATCTAGATCCACCACCACTACCGAGCGTGAAATCTGTGATGTTCGTCGCTGATCTTGATAGAGCGGATGATGAAAGAGACGGAGAATGTGGGAAGATCAAGTTGAGGGGTATAATAGTCTGATAAAATATTTAAATAATAAATTTTATCCTTTATACAAGACTTTGTAATTATGATGGGATTTAGAAAGTATAATTTTTTTCTTAGTCCTTTTAACAATGAAAGAAAGGTAAAAGGGATTTATAACTAAATTTCCCTATTTGGTAAAATTTTATAGTGATTTTTTCATCTCTTCATCTATGTAATAAATGTTAGTATATAAAGTGATATTATACGAAAGAGACTTTGTAGGTATTAACAAGTTAAATAATAATAATAATAATAATTCCATTTACCCACATTTTTTTTATTTGTCTTATTTATTTTTTTGTGATTATATATTAAAAGTCCCATTTCAAGTCAAGACTAACCCTAACCATGTTTATTAATTAAGACCAAAAACAATATTAACAAATAAAATATAAAAAAAAAATTTGAAGCTAAAATATCTGAATTCATGATATCTCAAGACAAGTCTGACTAAGGTCTATTTTAAGAAGTGGATCACTTCCTAATTTTTAACCCACTTCACTAACCCACTTCACTCTCTTACAAAAAAAAAAAAAAAAAAAAAAAAAAAATCAAAAAACATTAAAATGTAACTTTTAACATAACCCAAGTGATTTTAGCTAGTTCCATTTTACATGCTTTCTTATCAAGCGCGATGTCTCTATTCAAATCCTTTCACTCTGATTGCATCACAAAAGAGTTTCTCTAATAATTATTTTATTATTTCAGGATCATCCTCGCATGGATAAAAATCCAAGTTACTTTTGAATCAAGTCGTCATCTGTCTCTGCCCGTTTGATAGAAATGTGAAAAAATGAATATAACTTATAACTTAATAATTTATAATTTATAATTATGAATATAAATTGATTTTTGATTTATAAATTAAAATTTTCATTTCTTACTTAAAGAATAAGTTGATTTTTGACTTACAAAAAACTATAAGTTATATTATTAAACTGAACCAAACACATTAAAATAATTTAAATTAAACTAAAAACTAAAATAAATTAAAAATAAATCCTACCAAACAGAACATCTGTCCCAGTCCTGTCGCAGCTCATTTTTTTTATAGTTTGTCTTTACTCACATGCAAGTTGTGACCGAGTGTCCTTTACTCTGTGTTGGTGAATATTATTTTGTGTCAGATAAATTACATTTTTAATCCGACCAAAGTTTTAATTTATCCCTTTTAGTTTCAATTTAAATAATTTAAATTTTATATTTTTTATTAGAAAAATTACAACAAAAAAAAAATAATAATCAGAGTTTGACACTTCTAATAAAATAAATTTTTTTAAATTATTAATTTTATCAATTTAAATCATAATCTTTTAATTTGTTTTCAATTTAAACCATTCCCATATTTTAGTTGAGTAAAATCAACAGAAAAATAATATTTTAACTATAACTCAATGTAGGTGTAAATAAAATATCTAAAATATATTTTTTTCCATTGGTTTTAATAACTTAAATAAATTTTTTTCTATCGATTTCACTTTTTTTTATTATAAAAGAAATTATTTAAATTGAAAATAAATCAAAAAATTATAGTTTAAATTAATGAAATTTAAAATTTAAAATTTATTTCGTTATAAAGGTCAAATCTTGAGATTTTTTATTTTATTTTATTTTTTATAACTTCCCCTTTTAAAATTTGTTATAATGTGATCTCCGTGTGAAAAAAATTACATGCATAATTTAGAAGAACCAAAATGGAATTTAAAAGAAATTATATGGACTAACATTACACCAATTGTTCTTTTATATATATATATATATATATATTTAAATTCTATTTTGGTTTTCTAAGCTTTGCACGTGATTTTAAATTATTCAAAATTTTAGTAGTGACAGAAGAATCATATCGTAACAAAATTAAAAATATGTAAGATTCTAGGTGTTCAAATTAAAACTATAATAACCAAAATGACATTTTACGCAAATTATATGACTAAGGGAATAGTTAGGGATCATGAAAAATTTTTCATGAAAATGATCATGAAAAATTTATGATTCTTGGATTACCTTAATTAATGTGTGGTGCTTTATTCTAAGTGTAATCCAAGAGTCACAAAGCTTTCATGATTATTTTCATGAAAGATTTTTCATGATACCTAACATTACTGTATGACTAATAGTGTAATTTACACTATTGTTCCTTTGTATATTTCCTCTTCCCTCCCTCTACTTAAGAGAACCATCATCATTTCAATTTGAGAGAGAGAGAGAGAGAGAGAGAGAGAGAGGGAGAGAAAGATGGGCAACAACTTTCTTTCCATGGCAATTCTGTTTCTCACCTTTTTCATCTTCTCTTCATGTTTCCAAAAAGCAAATGGAAACACTTCAGTTTCTGTTTCTGAAAACACCAGAGAAACACTCGAAATCATAATCGGTGGCGGCATAATCGGTGGCAGCCCTCCTCCAGAATCCGAATGCCCTCCCCCTCCCCCAGTAGAATGCCCTCCTCCACCATCACCACCACCACCACCACCTCCCCCTCCACCGTCACCACCACCACCACCACCACCACCTCCCCTCCACCGCCACCACCACCCCCTCCTCCCCCGCCACCGCCACCACCTCCCCCTCCACCGCCACCACCACCACCACCATCTCCTCCTCCCCCTAAGCGGCGAACTCCAATCAGCAGACTTGAACGGGCCTATATTGTAATCCAAAGATTCAAAAAAACAATAACCTACGACCCCCAGCGCATCACCAAAACATGGAGGGGCAAGAATGTCTGCGCCTACAAGGGCTACCGCTGCGACAAATTCCCCACTGATAACACGCCCACAGTTTCCGGCGTCAACTTCAACGGGTACAACTTCAATAGCACAAGAGGACTGACCACCGTTGGCTTCCTTGATCAAATGCCGGACCTCGCCTACTTCCACGTCAACTCCAACAACTTCAGCGGTTCCGGTTCCGGTGCCTTACTCTCCACAATTTCCAAATTTCGCTTTTTCTTCGAGCTCGACTTGAGCAACAACAAGCTCACCGGGACGTTCCCAAACTCCGTTCTTGGCGCCACCCAGCTAACCTTCTTGGATATCCGGTTCAACTTCATGATCGGTCCGGTTAATCCTCGAGTGTTCAATCTCAACCTCGACGCTCTCTTCCTCAACAACAACAAGTTTACCGGGGAAATACCGGACAATCTGGGAAACACCTCTGCTCTTTACCTCACCTTGGCGAACAACCAATTCACTGGTCCAATCCCAAAAAGCATCGGCCAAGCTAAAATCAATTTGCTGGAGGTGTTGCTCTTGAACAACAAACTGTCTGGTTGTCTTCCGTATGAAATTGGGTTGTTGAAGATAGCAACTATCTTCGATGCCAGCATGAACCAGTTGACGGGTCCCATACCGCGCTCTTTCGGGTGTTTGGAGAAGATGCAGCGGCTGAACTTGTCATTTAACAAGTTGTATGGGATGGTACCGGAAGAGCTGTGCCAGCTCGATGACCTGTCGAATCTTACTCTGAGTTTCAACTACTTCACACAGGTAGGTCCAGATTGCAGAGAGCTGATCAAGAAGAACGTGCTGGACGTTAGGATGAATTGCATTCTGGACCTACCTTTTCAGAAAAGTAAGGCTGAATGTGCCGCTTTTTTCTCAATCGAGAGGTCGTGCCCTGATGAAAAGTCTATGAATTACTTGCCTTGTAATATTGAGGATTTTGCTTCGAGGAAAGCATCGTCTGATGGAGAGATACTAATGCCGCCCGTGCCTGCTCCGTCGCCTTCTTATGCTGCTCTGGAAAGGTACCGTAAGATGGATTTGCCTTAATCGTTGGTTCAGTCCCCGTGTTGTTCATCCAAACTCCAACGGCCATTGTTGGTGACAAGACCATCGTATATGCTGTCGAATATGTTTATAGTTAAGTGTATGCAGCAATGCAATAAATAAGAAATTTAGTTTAATTATTAATTGAAGTGAACGAGTGTAATTTCTTCTCTGGGGAGAGATATAGATATTTAAGGTTTACTTTACTAAGAGCATTTTCAATTGTCCATTAATTTTTTAATCAAATTTAAATAAAAATTTCTTTTGATATCTGAAGAAAATGCATTTCTTATTATTAATGTTGATAGTACATACAAGCTGTATTTATAGAAGGTAAACCACTGCTGATCTAAGCAGATAACTAACTTGTCACGCCTCAAAATTTGGACAATTAAATATTAACTTAGGATTAAACCCTAATCAATATTCCATCATCCAAATCTTAGGGGTGAAACAAAAAACTAAACACAAACTAAACCATTCATCATAATTCTATGACTAACCAATACCTCCAACATTAAAGTAGCAATAAATACTTCAAAACAACTTAAATAATGTAATGTTACAACCCATGCCAAATTATCAAAATCCTAAGGTCATAAAAGAAAATAAAAATACATAAACTACTAACATTCATAAACATGAGAAAACAAAAGAAGTCCAATCGACATGTCCTACGATCACAATTATTTCTTGCCATCACCAAAGCCTTTACTAATCCTGCAAAGGAAGCTCAGCTGCGCTCAAACAGAACGCACCCGTGTTACCAAGAGACAAAACGGGTCAGTATACAGATATACTGGTATGAGTACAAGAATCGACACCCACGTGTCCACTAGACACAAACAAAAGTACATTAAATTCTTATTACTAGACAAGACAAGTAGTTCCAATCGCACCGAGACGAATGGGTAGTTTTTCGAGATACGGTGGCATTTAGTTTCTTGTCCGTACACAACGAAATATAAATTGATTATAAAATAAACAAAAATAGAAATAGAAATAGAAATATGGTGAGTCAGCCCTGCATAAAAAGTTAGTAAAACCCACCATCCTGCAAAAGAAAATAATATTAGTATAAATTAATCATAAGTAACTTACTGAAGAAGTATAAAAATGTACCGTTTCATGCTTAAATAATTCGAATTGACGAAAACTTAAAGAACAAAAGTTGTACAGAATCAAATTTTATAAAAGATTACGCGGACGAATTTGACAGAAACTGAACAGGTTAAGAGGAAAACTTGATCTAAAATTCTAGACGGAATTTAATCGAAAAATCTAAAACTGAAAATGAATAAAAACTGCCCTAAAATGATTTTTTTTGAAAAATTTCAAAACATGAAAAATGTGCAGAATAATGTTTTACTTCAGTTTACGCGAAACCAATAAAAATGAGCTCGTTTCGTGGGTTAAAACAGCCTATAAAATCTGCATTACCAAAATGAATCAAACCGACAATAACCAAGGTCATCTGATTATAAGTTCTAATCTATCTTTTTAATAAAAAGCTGCAACACAAAAGTTGTCCAAAATCACGTATACCTACCTCTACTCAAATTTCATAATTTATTGAGGCCGATTACTATTTTTCAAGATGTACAAATAAATAAACTCATAATTCAATTTTTATACCTTAACTCCATCATTATAATTCGAACTATACATATAAGTTCATAATTACTACTTTGTACCTTGACTCAATTAAGACAATTCGAACTAACATAAAAGTTCATAATTAATTCTTTGTATCTTGACTCCACCACTTCGGCCCTCCCCTTCTGGCCTACACATATATCCCATGTGCCTCCCGTATACCTAACCCACTCCGAAGCCAAACTTGCACGGGGATATCGTCCCGAGTTTGACTCACACTCCCCGGATGATTAGCATATACGTACGCGCGCAAATCAAAACACTCGTCTATTCATGAGAACGAGGCAACAATATATAAAAACATCTCATTGACATCATGAGACAAATATAACAATGCTGGGCATAAGGCATCAAACAACTCTCATAATCCTCACCTTTTTTTTCATACACTCTTTCTCACCATCACTCAAATAAAAAAACAATCCATGGAGTCATGGTGGAGTATAAGGAATTTATCTACGAGTTCTAATTAATTTTAGTTTCATATATTCGGGAGTGTGATTATAATCATAAAATGAATACATATAAAAACCATAAACATTACATAAACATCTAATCAAATAATGAAATAAATCCATTATCTACATGCAAATATAAAATTAAACCAACATCAAATAAATAAATACCAACAACAAACCAATCCATCCTCCAACCAATATCTATGGATTCTAAGTTTATTCCAATTTCATATAATTATGAGGGTGATTAAATCCATAAAATAAATACATAAAAAAAAACATAAACCTTGCATACACAACTAATTAAAATAATTGAAATCAATTAATCATCTAAAAATCCTAAACTTTACATATACAACTAATCAAAATAATTAAAATCAATTGATCATCTAAAAATCCTAAATCTTACATACACAACTAATAAAAATAATTAAACTTAATTAATCATCTAAAAACTCTAAACTTTACCTACACAACTAATCAAAGTAATTAAAATCGATCACTTATCTAAGAACCCTAACTTTACATACACTACTAGTCAAAATAATTAAAATCAATCTATCATCTATAACCCTAAATCTTATATCCACAACTAATCAAAATAATTAAAATTAATCTATCTTCTTTATGTAAAAACAAAATCAAACTAATATCAAACAAATAAAAATAAATACAACGAATTAAACATAAATAAAGGAAAGTGGGTTTTGTACTTAAAATTACTTTTGAAGATCAAAGAATCACCCAAAGAATTAATAAAGTCACCCAAAATAAAACCCTAAACCTTACATACTCAACTAATTCAAATAATTAAAATCAAACAATCATATAAAAACTCTAAACCTTACATACACGTCTAATCAAAATAATTTAAAAATTAGTCAATCATCTAAAAATTCTAAACCTTACATACCCAACTAATCAAAATAATTACGATCAATTAATTATCTAAAAATCTTAAACCTTACCTATACATCTAATCAACATAATTAAAATTAATCAATCATCTAAAAATCTCAAACCTTACATACCTAACTAATTAAAATAATTACGAACAATTAATTATCTAAAAATCTTAAACCTTACCTATACATCTAATCAACATAATTAAAATTAATCAATTATCTAAAAATCTCAAACCTTACATATACATCTAATCTTCATAATTAAAATTAATCAATCATCTAAAAAAAAAAATCCCAAACCTTACATACCCAACTAATTAAAATTACTACAATCAATTAATCATCTAAAAATTCTAAACCTTACATATCCGTCTAATCAACATAATTAAAATTAATCAATCATCTAAAAATTCCAAACCTTACATACCCAACTAATTAAAATTACTACAATCAATTAATCATCTAAAAAAAATCCTAAACCTTACATATACGTCTAATCAACATAATTAAAATTGATCACTCATCTAAGAACCCTAAACCTTGCACATATCACTAATCAAATTAATTAAGATTAATCAAACCTCTAAGAACCCTAAACCTTTCACGTACCACTAATCAAAGTAATTAAAATAAATTAATCATCTAAGAACTCTAAATATTGCATATACACTAATCAAAATAACTAGATTAATCAATCATCTAAAAAAAATAATAAAATCAATAATCATTTAAACACCCTAAACCTTATATATATCACGAATCAAATTAATTAAAATAAATCAATCATCTGAGAATCTTAAATTTTACACGTTCCACTAATCAAATTAAATAAAATTAATCTCACATCTAAAAACCCTAAACAACTCATAGACACTAATCAAAATTATTAAGTTAATTTATCCTCTACATCCACATACAAAAATATCAAATCGCATCAACCTAATAAAATAAATAAATAAATAAACTAACGAATCAAACATAATCAAGAAAAATAGGATTTGTACTCACAATTATTTTTAAAGATTAAAGCAAGACTAAGAAGATTAATTGAACCACCAAAGTAAACCCAAAACCCTTTCTTCTTTTCTCTCCCTCTCACCAGCCGTCTCTCTCTTTTTCCTTCTCTTCCCATGCCTTTCTGCTGTGGCTCTCTTTTTTTTTTTTTTCTTTCTTTGTTACTAAGCCTCCAATCATTTAACCTAATTGCTCATTATATAATACAACACCCTTTTGTTTGTAACCTAATAATTATTATATTATAATATAACCTATTCCCATTCTAACTCTAATAAATTATTATAATATATTATATTATGTAATACACATAATTATAATATATATAAATATAAAATTAAATATATATATAAAAACACCTCTTTTTTTTTATATAACAAATATAAATATTTAAATATTTTGATTAATTTCATATAATTAAATAACACTCTAAATTAATTAATTACCACATTAAATTCATTAAATATCACAATAAATTCTCATGTAACCCACGCAATTAATAATTACAACATTAAATCCATTAAATATTACATTAACTCTCATGTGACCACACAATTAATAAAGTCAAAAATAAAATAAGATAATAATAACCATAATAATAATAAATAATGACTAAAGAAAATTAGGGTCGCTACATAACTCCTAACAGTGTAACTAGCTAACCAATTCCTAACAATTAGCTAACCAATTCCTAACTGACTAATAGCAGGTGAAACTCTGTTCTTGAATTGAATGTTGAAGTAGCCATATGGTTACTACCGAAGTCAAGCCGTGGTCGCTCAAGACTAGAATCCTTATCACCCTCGGGCAAGCTGATGGGAGAGAGAGAGACCAGAAGCTTGGCTTGAAGGTAGTGAAATCGTGAAACTGAGAGAGGCTTTGTGAAGATATCAGCAACCTAATCAAGAGAAGGAATGTATTTGAGAAGCAGTTGTTTGGTAGCAATCTTTTCACGAATGAAGTGACAATCCACTTCAATGTGTTTAGACCGAGTGTGAAACACGAGATTAGAAGCCAAGGCAATAGCAGACAGGTTGTCACACCAAAGGATAGGAGAAATAGGTGAGTGAAGTTGAAGTTCACGAAGTAACATGGTTAACCAAGTAAGCTCAGCCGTGGTGTGAGCGAGAGAGCGATATTCAGCTTTGGTTGAGGATCGTGAGACAGTTGGCTGCTTTTTAGCAGACCAAGAAATAAGGTTGGACCCAAGATACACACAATAGCCTGAAGAACTGCGACGATCAAGAGCATCACCAGCCCAGTTTGAGTCGGAGAAGGCCTGAAGTTTAAAAGAACTAGGACTGAAAGTGAGGCCATGAGCTAAAGTCCCTTTGACAAATCTTAACAGTCGCTTGACAACAGCAAAATGAGCATTAGTGGGAGCATGCATGTGTTGACAAGCTTGATTAACAGAGAAAGATAAGTCAGGCAGGGTGATCGTAAGGTACTGAAGTGCACCAACAACACTGCGATAAAGTTCTGGTTGATTAAAGGGAAGAGCAGAATCTGGACCAAGAGAAGATTTAACGGACATAGGGGAATTGCAGGGCTTGCAAGTGGTCATACCAGCTTTAATGAGGATATCAGAAGCATATTTATGTTGAGACAAGAAATAGGAATCACCATAAGCTTGTATAGATATACCCAAGAAATAAGAAATATCCCCAAGCTCCTTCATGGCAAAGGCAGTATGCATTTGAGCAAGAAGGGATTGAATATGAGAAGAGCTATTTCCCGTAACCAAAATGTCATCAACATATACAAGAAGAAGGGTAACAGTGGAAGAAGTCCTTTGAATTAATAAGGAATTGTCACACTGACTATTAATAAAACCTTGCGACAGTAAAAAGCTGGAGAAGGTAGAATACCAGGCGCGAGGAGCCTGCTTTAAACCATAGAGAGCCTTCTTTAAAAGACAAACATGAGTGGGATGAGATGGACTAGTGAAGCCTGGAGGCTGTGTCATGTAAACTTCCTCTTCCAATGTACCATGGAGAAAGGCATTACTAATATCCAGTTGTTTAAGAGTCCAGTGATAATGCAGAGCCACACACAATAAAATGCGAATAGTAGGTTGTTTGGAAACGGGGCTAAAAGTTTCAGTATAATCAATCCCCTCTTGTTAGAGAAACCCTTTTGCAACCAAACGAGCTTTATAACGAGCAATAGAACCATCAGAATTGCGCTTAATACGGAATACCCATTTACAGCCGATTGCAGACTTAGAAGTAGGCAAAGCAACCAAAGACCAAGTACCTTGAGCAAGAAGAGCATTGTATTCATCTAACATGGCAGTGTGCCAAACAGGAGAGGTGAGAGCTTGCTGATAGGTAGATGGCTCAATGTCAGAAAAGGAGGAAGAAGAAGCCATAAAGACTTGAGGATGTGCTTTAGAGCGAGTAATCATAGAATGAGAATTAGTAGAAGGAGGAGGTAGAGGTAAATCAATAAAAAGAGAAGAAATAGGAGTAGAAATGGGAGTAAAAGAAGAGAGAGGACCTGATGGCAGAGAAGAAGAAACATACTGAGGAGGTAATGCAGACTGGACAGATTGAGGGAATGCAGAGGACTGCAGAGGTGCAGACTGGACAGATTTAGGAAAGGCAGGGGACTGCAGAGGCACAGTGGACTGGACAGATTGAGGGAATGCAGAGGACTGCAGAGGTGCAGTCTGGACAGATTGAGGAAAGGCAGTGGATAGCAGAGGCACAGTGGATGGCATGGGCAATAGAGCTGCTAAAGAAGGTAAAGAGGAAGAAGAGGAAGGAGATATGGGAGCTGGTGGCAGTGAATTAACAGGAACAGAGAGATGATCCATAGTTAGAGAAGGAGAAGGAGAAGGAGACCAGAAAAAGGATTGAAGCATAGACAAGATCTGAGAAGTAGGAGGAGAAATACTAGCAAAAAGAAAAATATTTTCATGGAAGATGACATAACGAGACAGATAAACCTTACTAGAGGAAGGATCAAGACACCTATATCCTTTGTAAGAAGGATGATAACCAAGAAAAAAACACAAGGTAGATTTAGGTTGAAGTTTATGAGAAGTGTGTGGCTTAAGCCAAGGAAAACATTGACATCGAAACACACGCATAAAAGAGTAATCAGGTGCTTTGTGAAACAATAATTCATAAGGAGAAGAATGAGGAGCCTTAGACTTAGGCATGCGATTAATCAGATAAGTGGCTGCAGAAATGGCATCAAACCAATATTTAATAGGAATAGAAGAATGATGAAGCAGTGCAATAGCAGTCTCAGTGATGTGTCTATGTTTTCTCTCAGAGACTCCATTCTGAGAAGGTGTATAGGGACAAGAAATTTGATGAAGAATACCATGAGAATGGAAAAATTTAATCATAGAGGAATTAACAAACTCAGTACCCCCATCCGTACGAAAAATTTGCAAGTGAGTGGAAAATTGAGTACCAACATATGCTGTGAATTCTACAAATTTATCAAATACTTCACTTTTGTAACACAACGGATAAAGCCAAGTAAATTTGCTATAGTCATCAACAAAGAGTACATAGTATTTATAACCGGAAAGAGAAGGGGAAAAAGGTCCCCATACATCACTGTGAATGAGAGAAAATGGTTTTTGAACAGTAGAGTTCGACAATTTGAAAGGTAATCTATGACTCTTTGCTACACAACAATGAACACAAGTAAAATCATCATCTGTGGTTTTATTACAAGTGGAAGAAAGAAAGTGTTTGAGCTTATTAAACTTGAGAGAGGATGGATGCCCCAATCTCTTGTGCCAAACAGTGGCAGACACTTTATTAGTAGTTGAACTGCAGAATGCATTATGAGACTGAAATGAAGAAGGTGGAATAGCAGCAGAAAAGAGCTTGGGCTTAGATGTATGAAAGTGATATAAACCATGGGAATTAAGGCCCTTGTGTAGGATGTCCTTGGTGTGCTTGTCCTGAACAATGAAGGAAGAATCATCAAAAGTGATTGTACAATCATTATCTTTAGTAAGTTTGTGCACAGACACAAGATTGGAAGCAATAGGAGTGTGCAAGACTTTGTTGAGCTTAAAAGTATGATGTGGAGTAGGTAAGAGACCCTTACCAGTATTAAGAATAGGGATAGAATTACCATTACCAACAGTGATGTGATCAGTGCCTTGGTATGGTTGATGAAGACTCAACTGAGACAAATCATGAGTCATATGATCAGACGTAGCAGAATCAAGATACCAAAGAGAGGAATCATACTGAGGTGGAGAGGAAGCAGAGGCCACAAAAGCTCTTGTGTTTGAAAAACCAGAGGATGATTGTGCTGAAGATGGCCTTGACAGATTTGGAAATTGCTGGGACTGATTTTGCTGTGACTGATTTTGAACAGAATAATTTTCATTCAATCGATGCCAACACTCTAGAGCTGAGTGATTAGGTTTTCCACATATCTGACAAATTAAATTGTGATAGTGACTGCTGTGTCGACCTCGGCCTCTAGATGAAAAATGTCCTCGGGAGCCATGGCGAGAACCACCTCTGTGACCTTTGAAATAAGATCGGCCTTGAGAAGAAAAATCATGAGAAGAACCACGAGAAGCAGCATATGCAACTGAAGGTTCATGAGTATTAATGTTCTTGATCTTGGAATGCATGTGAATAGATTCTGAGCATAGAAGAGATGAAAGTTCTTCATAGAGATGGCTTCTGATCTAGCTCGGATTGTGGTTTTAAAAGCATCAAATTCTGCAGGTAAACCATTCAGTGTAATAAGAACAAGATCTTCTGCATCTACAGGAGAAGAGGCAAGAGCAAGTTGATCAGCTAATTCTTTAATCTGACTCAGATACTCTTCAATTGACTGAGAAGTCTTGGTCAGATTAGTCAATTGATTTTTCAGTTGATGAATGTGACTGCGAGACAGTGTAGTAAATCGTTTTGACAGAACTTGCCAAACCTCTGCACTATGTTGAAGATGTAAAACAGAAGAGAAAATTACAGGTGTAAGTGTAGCTGTTAGACAACTCAATAGATGTGCATCAATTTGTTTCCACTGCAGAAATTCTGGATTAGCTGCTAGGGTTCCATCTGCATTTTGTTGATAGTGGAGAAGAATGAGAACCATCAACAAACCCTAGCAAATCTGTAGCACGCAGTATATTGAGAAATTGACTTCTCCAAATGATGAAATTTGAAGAATCCAGTTTTACAGTTATGAAAGAACTGAGATTTGAAATGAGAAGACTAAGATTTGAAGGAAGAGCATTTGAGGTAGGAGTTGCCATTGAAGAAGATTGAAGAACTTTGAAGAATGATTGAGAAAATTTGAAGATTCTTGAAAGAACTGAGAAAATGAAATCAAGAACCCAAGAATGCTCTTGAGAGCTTTATTGCTCTGATACCATGAAGAAAATGCATTTCTTATTATTAATGTTGATAGTACATACAAGCTGTATTTATAGAAGGTAAACCACTGCTGATCTAAGCAGATAACTAACTCCTAACAGTGTAACTAATTCCTAACAATTAGCTAACCAATTCCTAACTGACTAATAGCAGGTGAAACTCTGTTCTTGAATTGAATGTTGAAGTAGCCATATCAGAAGCTACGGCTGAAGCTGAAGTTGCTGCTGAAGCTGAAGCTGTGGCTGTTCTGCACTAGAATCCTTATCAATATCAAGTGCTCCAACAAAGGATTGTAGAGTTTCATCAAACTACTAGTCGACTGGGCGGCAGACAACCGTCTAGTGTAATTTTTTCACAAATTTTTACCTTAAGTTGATCATCCGGGGAAACGACGGGAGGACATCTAAGAAGACATCCGGCGGTAAAAATCTAACGACAATGAACAGTGATTCGATAAAAGACACCTTATTTTTAATTTGATGAAATAAAAGTAAAATGCTAAATTTGATACGTATTTAATGAAACCGTTAGAGCAAGTTTTGAAATTATTTTTCATCAAATTAAATTTGATGACAGTTTTGAGTAACAATTAGAAATGATCTAATAACGTTTCTTTAGCTTATATCTGTATAACTTGCCACCCGTTGCAATTGCCATCCCACCCCACTCCTTTAGGACAAGGCACACTATGCCTCGATTAATCAACTTGATGATTAGGTAAAGAAGACAAGAAAAGCAAAAAAAACATGTACACTTAAATTAATCTACTGACAGAATACAAACACCAATACACACATCTCAGCAACGAACAATGTTTCAATTCCATTTGAGATGCCGTTTACACAACTTCGAATTATTTTATGGTTCGTAAAGATACAAGCAGGTGGTCAAAAGATCAAGAATCTAATTCATCCTCTTTTACAAAATTGGTTGTCACTTTGCCAACTAAATGCTCTCCATAAACTGCTCTTTCAAACTTCTTAGTTCCACCTGTTCGCTTTATACAAATATCCAAGGGTTCTATTGCAACGTCAAAGTTTGTCTGTTCATGAAAAACAGCATGCAAAAAGGACCACTTAAAGAAGAGCGAAAAACAAATATTAAATTTAAAAAGAAGGGAACAAGTGGAAGCAAAGAGATAACCTCGTAAAAGTAGGCCACGCAAACTCGATATTTTGGAGATTCGTTGATGACTCGGTGGAAAGTAGACTCATATAATCCATTTGTTAAAATCTGCAATTTTCTCCAGGTTTCAAGAGGGCTTTCGCCTCATGAAAGACAGTAACAGATATCGGAGAGTTGTGTGAAGTTAGGTACCTTTAGCATGTCACCAATGTTGCAAACAAATGTGCCGGGGACGGGAGGAGCTGATATCCACTCACCAGATTGGTTTCTCACCTTCAACAATTTACTAAAATTACTACTTTTGGCTTGATAAAAAAAAAAAAAAAAAATCATTAAATAAGATAACAGCAAAATAAATTAAAATTTTAAACCCCAAATTGAACGGAACAAGAAATAAATTAAAAACGAGAATCTGGTAGTACGCCATTTTCAAATCAACAGAATTTAACCCTGGAGGTTTCGTAAACAAATGTATTGGTTAGTATATAAATGATAAGAGTGAGAAATTTCTTTCTTTAAACCAAAATTATAAAAATTAAAAAATTAAAAATTAAAAGAAAGAGTCGATGATCATACCTAAAGTGCGGTTATATCAGCATCCTGATTAACTAACGTCAACAAACCTGTTAGGCAACAGCATAAGAAAATTACGACCAACGAACAAGATCATATGGATGTTTCACATCAAAACTTGTAAAGACTAGAAATTTACCATAGTCAGTGTGAGCTCCACTGGATTTGTTTGAACAGAGTGGCAGATAGACAAAATAACAAGAAAAGAAAGACATCACTAAATTGGAACAACTGAAACACAACAAAAAGTGAAAGCACCAACCTAAGCAATTTTCAATTACCATCCAATATCATTTTCTATCATGTCTTTGCCGTTTGCATGGGATAAAACAGGGTAACCAATTATTCGGAAAACCCAAAATGGATCTCCGGCTCTTTCACCTTCAAACTCATCTGCTGATGCACCCAATGCTAGAGCAATTCCCCGCATAATTTTTCTTGAAAGATCTGCAGCACTTGGTAATTGACATTTGTAAAATTATGGTATCGTAGAACTATAAAAATACATCACCAAAGTTTTTAAACTAGTATATATTAATCTCAGTAAGGAATGGACCTGTGCAAAGGCTGATATACTCCTCCATCAGTTGCTTTAGATTTGGAGGATTAATCGGCCTGCGAGAAGAAACAATCAATGGAAGTAGAAAACCAAAAAAAATCGCACGCAATAAGAACTAGGTGAACAGTGAACAATGAGAGAGAGAGAGAGATGCATCCTAAAAAAGGTTATGTCAACATAATCTTCTTTCATTTCGGATGGAAATTTAAAATAAAAATCATTATTCTACGTACCATTGATTAGGACCTTCTAAAGGTTTGCTGAGAGTACCGTACATCCCCGGTTTCACTTCTCTATAGCACTGTCACCCGTAAAAGAGAAAAAAGAAGCCAAACAGATAAATAGTTATAACAACATATCAATACTGCATTACTACTATTATCAAAGAGAGGATAAGAGCTTTTTCCCTATGCACAACACCAATGAATTGCGTCACTCTATATGCCTATTCAAACAAAAATAACATAGGTACTAGGAAGTACGGATATGGGTACGGATACGGTAATAAGACAAAATCTAAAATAAAAGGATACGGATATAAATATGGCTAAGATACGTTTAAAAAAAAAAAAAAAAAACACCCAATTAGTACACATTAATATGTGTTTGGGAGGAAAAAGATGGAGTACAAACCTAACCTTTAATGTTTGGAAGGAGAAATATTTAGTACAAACCTAACTTTTGACATAATAAGATTGATTACAAACCTAACCTTTGACATAATGTATAAAGTGGTGGCTCTAAGATTTGAACCCCTAACCTTAAAGTTATCAAGCTAAGTCTTAACCATTGAACCAAAGGTCACCCTTAAAATACGTTTATAAAAAATATATTTAAAAAAAATTATTGGTAGTGAGTTACACACAAGCTCAAAAATGTTGAGAGACTGCATTGTAATTTTATAATGCAAAACACTAACCTTTAAGCATTAGATATTAATTTAAGGGTGATGTTATGGTACATTTGGATGTACCATACATCAGTTATGAGATTATGTGATTTGATATCATAACTAATATCATATAAATCAAAACTATTATCATATTAACTCATAACTTAGTTATATTTAGTTATTTATATATACCATATTATCTCATAACTATCATATAACTAAATTATTTTAATAATTTAATTTTGAATTTGGCAACCGGTAACCGGTTGCCAAACATAGAGCAAAGTAAATCAGAAGTCCAACGGTCCCAAGTCAGTTGCCTCCCTCTCTTGCTCTGGTTCGTGCTCTTGCTCTTCTCTTCTCCTCCCTCCTCTCTTCTACCATAGCCGAAGCTGCAGCGATTGTCGAAGACCACCAGCCCCGTCGGCGTCGGTTACGAAAAAGAGGGCAAAGGAAATCAGAGGAGTCGAGAGGTCCCAAGTCAGTTGGCCTTCCTCTCTCGTTCTTGCTCTTCTCTTCTCTTCCCTCTTCTCTTCCGCCATAGCCAAAGCTTCAGCCATTGCCGAAGACCACCAACCCCGTCGGCGTCGAGGCCACCATTCTCTCAGTGTTGACATCTTTCTTCATAATCTCTCACTCTCTCGACGTCAAGAACTCATTGCTTCCATTTTAATCGAATATTTTCAAGAGATATTTTCTGTACCACAAGTTTGTTTCTAACTCTAAACTTCATCTACATTAGGGCTTTTGATTTGAAAACCCTAACCCTTATTGAATATCTGATATTAAGTTTGGTTCTCAATGAAAATAAACATCTGTATCCAATAGCCGTGCTACTTTGATTTCAGAACACTGTGAAGAATGAATATTTGATATTAATTTTTATTTTATCAGTTTTTTCCTTTGAAAAAGTTCAAAATTTGTAATCCAACTATTGGCTCTTTCTCTATCTCTCTTTGATTCTATCTATAATCAACAATGTCATTGATCACATTCCCAAATCATCCTCTGTTTCTTTTTTTTTCTGCATTTTTCTCTATTTTTTGGGAATTTATTAGCTCTGTTTGTTTTTTTGTTTTTATGTTTTTACATTTTAATTTTTTTAAAAACCAATAAAATTGATAATTCTTTTATCTACACTCCCTCTATAAATAGCAAACTCTTTGGCTTGATTAACATGCATCCATAGACCATCTTCTTCAAAACTAACCAATACGAGAAAGATTTTGAGACACTCTTTGATTAACATGCATCCATAGACTATCTTCTCCAAAACTACCTCTACAATCGCCCATGTAGCTACCAACATTTGATATCTTAGCTAATTTCTTTTGTTATGCATTTATTATCAATAATCGGAAACTTCTTGTCCCGGACTAGAAAAAATTGTTGCATCTATTGCAATCATCTGAATCTGCTATCCCCTTTAACTTTGAACCTCTTTTCTTGTTGCTTCCCTTGGAAAGTTCTTCATTCTTTGAGAGACACATATGATGGAATTTGCCTGATAACAAAAAGTCGGGGCAGTATTTTTGTTTCCAACACCAAATAGTGAGGTAATGCCCTAGTAGTGTTTGATTAACAATTGAACAACAATCTTGGATGGCCTATTAACAACTCCTAAATGCTATAATACCTTCAACAGATTATTTCAGTTAAGTTATGAAAACAGCACATTCTTTTGTAGTATCTACTTTTACATGGTCTATTTAATGTCTTCATTAGTTTTTTAGCCAGTTGGAATGATGATGGAAGTTGACTCTATGATGTTACGATTCCATGCATCTTTATATTAGAGGTAAAACTATAACGCTTCATATTTTAGGTAGATTTGATGGTTGCTGCAACCATGTCTGTTTTAGAAGTCCTTAAAAGTTTTCTTGTCTTTTTGTTTACTTGTTTTCAAATACCGATACATGAAAAGAAAGCAAACTATACGCAAGTTTGAATGAAGAGAAAGATATGGGTAATATTTGGGGCATAATACTTGAGAATTTTGGATAAATTTATTGTTGATATGGTAAATGTACTGAAGTGAACTGCCAACTTTGGCCATTAAGTTTCTACTAAGCTTAGGCTATATTTGGTCAATTGATATCATTACTAGAACATTTTAATCAATTTTGGGTTTGAAATAACTAGTTTGGTTTATCAAATGAGAATGGTTATATGTTAATCACTTAAATAAAGGGTTTGTAGGAGTTGCGAAATTTGAAATTCAGAAAAAGCTTATTTGGTGCATCTATCTACCTTATTTGGTAATCTTTATTTATCTATTAGCCAAACATGATTCGTTTGACCAAATTATTTGGTTTATAACCAATTATGTAATAATCAGATTGGGCTTGAAAATAATTAGTCTAAATCAATAATAACCTTAATGTAATTGATAAATTTGAGAGTTCAACTTGGCTCAGTCCCGAGTGACTTTTTATTGGGCTACCCTGATTTGGTCACTTTGGGTTGCATCTATTTGTTTCTTGGGTTGATTAACTTGGTTAGGCCTATTGGGGTTTAGATTGGTTAGGTTTTTAGAGCTATCTAGACTATCAATTCAGTTTAGGTTTTATGGACCAACCAAACTCACACTGCACATATAATGCATGTATTAGTCAAGAAGACACTTGTTTATTGAATATTCATATTGTGAGCCATTTTGTATGACTTTTGATAAATTAGTTGAGAATGGAACATTAGCCAGTGCAGGTTATACCCCGAGAGATGCTCAGATGTTGGTAGTGTTTTTTTTTGGGTGAATATGTCATAAGATAAAACAAGAAAATTTACAAGATTCTAAGGGGTATACCCCACTCCCTACCAAAGCTATACAAAAAAAATCAACTAAAACAAAACAACTACGAACAAACTATACTAACGGAAACTAGGAGACAAAATAAAGAGGTTGGACCATGCTTGCCTCAATGTCCATATTTAAACCCAAAATAGAGAGAATAAACAAGTTCAAAACCCCAAACATCAGCAACATATTACAAAATAAAGCACTGCCATCAAGCTTCTCGTTCATATCACTCCAAAACAGTAAGCACCAGGGCAGCATATCCCAAGAGAGTACAAACATTGCACCACAATCATCCTTCAATAGCAGCAGCAGTGTATGTCTAGCTAGCAAACAAGCTTGCCGCCATAAACCATGCTCAGCAGCACACAAAAAGAACAAACCCATCCTTGTTATGTTTTCCATAGCAGCACATGCATATAGTCCCCACCGAAAGATAATATTTCCCTACACAACCTGTAGGGATAGGGAATCAAAACCAACAGCTACAATCTTCTAGGACTAGACAGCTATAGACTCAATACAAATCAAAAAGAAAGGAACTATTACAATATTTAAACAAAAGACAAAGTATTTTCCATTTGGAGATTTTCCACCTAGACTGCCGCAACAGTGCAGCCTGGCCTTTGTGTCTCCATCACTCCCCGAAGCCTCCAGTTGGCCAGAATAAAGTTTCTGTCCATGAGACTTCTTTCCCAACACAGAAAAATAGTACACATGTGAAACAGAGTAACCTGGAAGTAACAAGTACACATATGAAACAGAAAAATAGTACACAGAAAAAAGTTGCTATGCAGACTTCTTTCCCAAAATAGAGTAACATGGAAGTAACAATACACTACAAGAAAAAGCAGATTTTGTGACTAAAAATAGATTTTTCGTCACTGAAAGTAGCAGAATTGGCGACTAAAATGGAATTAGTCGCCAAAAGTAGTAGCCAAATGTAGGGGTTTTAGCGACTAAAAGTCAGTTTAGTCGCCGAACATAGGGGTTTTAGCGACTAAAAAAATTTTAGTAGCCAAAAGTGAAGGTTTTTGGCGACTAAAAACATTTAGTAGCCAAAAGTGAAGGTTTTGGCAACTAAAAATAGTTTGGTCGCCGACTATACGTGTTTTACCGACAAGAATCAATTTCGTAGCCAAAAGTGAAGCTTTTTGGCTACTAAAAAAAATTTAGTAGCTAAAAGTCAAGAGTTGCCGACTAAAATGCAGTTTAGTAGCCCAAAGTAGAGGTTTTGGCTACTAAAATTCAGTTTAGTCGCCAAAAGTGGAGGTTTTTAGGCGGAAATAAATTTTTTTAGCGACTAAAATGTAATTAGTAGCCAAAGCTATGCAATTGGCGACTAAAAAATAGATTTAGTCGCCAAAAGTGATCTAATTTTTTTTTAGTAAATAATTTATTTTTTACATAAATTATATTGAATAAAAATAATTATTTTTATATATATAGTTTTATATTAATACGGGTCAATATAGTATATAAATAATATATATTGCATATATATTCATGTGATATTGTAGTGGCATAGTGAAGAGAATGTGTTGTTAAAGGTTTAGAATGTGGGAGAGGTTGGCTGTTCGAATCTCAGAAAAAGCAAAAAAGTTGGTTTTTTTTTTTTTTTTTTCACGGAAGCACCTTTAGCGACTAAAATTTCAGTCGCCAAAAGTGTTTATTTTGGGCGACTAAATGGTTTAGTCAGCGATTCATGGACTATTGGCAACTAAAAGATTAGTCGCTAAATGTGTGATTTTAAAAAGTGTAAATCACTATTGGCGACTAAACCGTTGGTCGCTAAAGAGCTATTTTTTTGCCGACTAAAAAAATTTTAGTCGCCAATACCTCCGGCGACCATTTATACGCGACAAAACGGGCGACTAAAAAAATTAGTCGGGGAAAGTAAGAACTCGACTTTCGGCGACTAAAAGTGGACTTTTGGCGACTAAAAATTTTGTCGCCAAAGGTGCTTTTTCTTGTAGTGATAGTACATATGTGAAACAAACAAATAAGCAACACCCATAACACATATTATAACAAAGCTCACAATTTATGAGGGCTGAATCACTCAACCCACAATATTCACACTCCTTGACAAAGAATGTTAGGTCCTATCTTGTCAAAATCCCGCGAACAAAACTCAGTGATTGAGTTGTAAAATTTTTGTGTTTTTTTCTTCCTCGCTCGAGCGAATATGTCCTCGCTCGAGCGAAGGACTGCGTCTGGTATAAAACCTGAAGGAGATGAATGTACGCTCGAGCATGGAATTGGTGGATCGAGCGAAGGTCAATGCTCGCTCGAGCGAAGATAAAGGTGGCTCGAGCGACGAATTGCTTCCATACAAAAACCTGAAAGTGTTGCTTCTTCACTCGAGCGAAGAGTTCATGGCTCGAGCGAAGGCACTAGTAGAAATCACGCGAGATAAGCTTCTCGCTCGAGCGAGAGGAGCCTCGCTCGAGCGAGCTTAAGAATCCGGAAATTTTCAAGTGATTGGTTTCTTTCAGGATTGGGATTCTTTTTGGTTTTCTATAAGTAGATGGTTTTCTCCTAAAACTAATCTAACTTTTTTTTAGATCAGATTCAAGAATTCTAGAGTTTTGTTTGAAGTGTTCTTCTGAGAGTTTGATGAGTTTTCTTTGATGTTCTTGAGAGAGTTCTAAACTCATGAGTTAAGAGTTATACATCAAAGAGTTTGATACTACATATTCAAGAGTGTTCTCTTCGGTGGAATCTGAAGATCAACACGTAAAGTTTCAAAAGGCGTTTGATTCTTTACGTAGTCGTTAATTCGACAAGTGAAGTTGTGGTGTGGAATCAACTTCAGAATCAGTTCCGTGACGAAGGCGTGGTGAAATAGTTACAGAAGATTCAGAGACAAATTGACTGGGTTGGGTAATTTGTATGGTTTCTTTGTAATCTTGTAGTCCTTCTGTAGTGGATTGATTAGTGGCGATTCGCCCGTGGTTTTTTATTACAATTGAAGGTTCTTCAATTGTGGTTTTTCCACGTAAAAAATCGTTTGTGTCGATTTATTATTTATTCCTAAAAACAAACAAACTAAAATCACTCCCGTAAGTGCTTGATGATTTTAGATTGAGTGTTTTGGAATTTTTGGGATTTGGAATATTCTAATCTTTGTCTAATCACGAATCACATAGGATTTTCAATTGGTATCAGAGCAGGTCACTCTTTGTTGTTTTTATCAAAACTATAGGAGTGTGATTTTGTGTGACTAGTAGTATGGATTCTATTCGTGAAGGTAACTCGACTCATAAACCCCCTTTACTTGATGGTACAAACTATTCTTATTGGAAAGCTCGTATGAGAGCATTTTTAAAATCCATCGATGAGAAAGTTTGGCACTGCGTTGTCTTTGGGTGGAGTGAACCTACTGTCATTATAGATGGCATTGATATTCTTAAACCCCTTGATAAATGGGACACAACTGATTACCAGAACTCGAGTTGGAACAGCAAGGCTCTCAACTCCCTCTTCTGCTCTGTCACACCTGAAGAATTCCGTCGAATCTGAACGTGTGAAATAGCAAAAGAGGCGTGGGATATTCTTGAAACAATTCACGAAGGAACCACCTCTGTCAAAAGGTCAAAACTTCAACGTCTCACATCCGCCTTTGAAACCCTTTTTATGCGCGACGATGAGACGTTTGATGATTTCTATGCAAAACTCAGTGATATCGTGAATTCCTGTTTCACTCTCGGTGAAAAAATCCCGGAAGCAAAAGTGGTGGGAAAAATTTTGAGGTCCCTTCCCGAAAGGTTCCAATAAAGGTGACAGCCATTGAGGAGGCTCAGAATGTTGATACCCTCAAGCTCGATCAATTGATTGGAAATTTGCAGACTTATGAAGCACACCAAATTTCCAAGAAAAAGCAAAAAGAAAGTATGGCTTTCACTAGTACTCATGAAACTGCAAAACCTCCGAAGACTGAATTTGATTTAGAGTCTGAGATGACGGCTATGCTTACGAAACAGTTTAAAAATTTTTTGAAAAAGAAGCCTAATTTTAGAGCCCCTATTTCAAAAGATAAGAGTAATGACAAACCAAAAACTTTTCCACCAAAATTTGCTCAAACTACTGAAAAGAAGGTTGTTAGGGGGCCAGGGGTCAAGTGTTATGAATGTCAAGGGTTTGGCCATATGTCCCTTGAATGTCCTACGAAAAAGAATTGGAAGAAAGTCTACACTGTAACTTGGGACGATGAAAGCGGGTCGGAGCAAGAACCCGAAGAACCTGAATCTGGTGAAGATGGGGATAGTGCTTTCATGGCATTTTGGGCCACGGTTTCTCAACCTCTTCCAAAGTCTTCGGAATCAGCCCACGGTCAGAACTTGCATCATGCTCCCACCTTTGATGGGACCAACTACCTGTATTGGAAAATCAGAATGAGGGCTTTTCTGAGAGCCTTTGAACCAGAAGGTTGGCAAACCATTGAAGAAGATACAGAAAATGCAGATAATCCGGGCAATTAGAGAGCCCTAATCATTATTCGTGGAGCAATTTCTAATGAAGAACAGCAACGGGTCGTTCACTGCACAAAGGCTAAAGATGCATGGGAAATTCTGAGTCAATTCCATGAAAGAGGAGATTCACCTCCACCTCCATCCAACAACTTGTCTGCCTTGGTTGCTAGATTGGATGAGGTTAAGGAGAATGAGAAGCAAAGAGAGGACGAAGAAACATCTGAAGACATTGATGAGATCAATGGCGATGAACTACAACAAGCTTACAAGAAGTCAGACGAGGAATCTCTGAATTTGTCTAAAACCAACGACAAACTCTCTCAAGCTCAAAACATGCGAGAGTGAGAATGTCCGCTCAAAGGAGAACTCTTGACAAAGAAAGCGAGAATGTCATCAAGATCTCAAGTGACAGCAAGACTTATGTGGAAAACTTATCTGTGAAACCGAAAGGAATGAACTTCGAGGGTGTATTCCACATATGAAGAAAAGCTTGAAAGTCTTGAGTTGTCACAAAGCATTGGAAGAGAAAGTCGAGAAGATGAAGAACTCCGTATTGCTAGAGCAACAATTGCCATGTGGAACAAAGGTTCCAGATCTCTAGAAGACATACTCGGATCTCAACAAATGGGTTCTGACAAAAGAGGGCTAGGCTATGATGCGACAACTCACAAAGGACAAGCCTCTACCTCACATAACTTGAAGACTCAAGCAAAGGGAAAATTGAAGGTAGATCAAGATGACTCTTTTCTTCATCAAGCAAAAGCAGGCAAGATCAACAAAAGGGAGGTAAAACCTATTTTTATTTGTCATCACTGTGCTAGGTATGGCCACATTCGTCCTTATTGTTTTGAACTGTTTGGTAAGGTGTCTCAAAAGGGTAGAAATTCTAATACTTTTTGGGTTAGGAGACAACCTTACATGTCTAGGCGGAACACCAAGACTAAAAAGATTTGGGTTAGAAAAGATGATTTGACTTGTTTTGTTGCTCACACTGCTCTAAAAGCACGTGACTCACACATGTGGTATCTTAATAGTGGGTGCTCTCGTCATATGTCCGGTAACAAATCCTATTTCACCTCTCTTGAAAAATATGAAGGAGGAATTGTTACCTTTGGAGATGGCGGCACTTCTAGAGTCATTGGTAAAGGCTCTATAAGTGTTGCTGGTCTTCCCAAGCTAGATAATGTCTTACTTGTTGATGGCCTTAAAGCTAATCTTTTGAGCATTAGTCAAATGTGTGATTCCCATCATGAAGTATTGTTTTCAAAAGATAAATGTGAAATTTTGGATAAAAAGGGAAATACTGTTTTACATGGGGTTCGCATCCGATAAGCGCTATGGGATTCTTACTACTAATGATCTCACTTGTCATTCTGCCATCATTAGTAACATTGATCTGTGGCATCAAAGATTAGGTCACATGAATTTCAAAGACCTAACTAAGATAGCCAACAAAGAACTTGTGAGAGGAGTACCTAAACTAGGTAAGAATTTGAGCCATGTGTGTGGACCATGTCAGCTTGGCAAGCAAACCCGTGCTCCGCATAAAAAGGTGAACAGCTTTACAACCAAACATCCTCTTGAATTAGTTCACATAGATTTAATGGGTCCTACTCACACTGAAAGCATTTGAGGTAAAAGATACATTTTTTTAACTGTTGATGATTTTACTCGATTCTCATAGGTAAATTTTTTAAGGGAAAAATCTGATACGTTTGATGCTTTCCAGGCTTTAGTCCTTAAAATTCAAAATGAACAGGGTGTCTCCATTGGGCGTATCATAAGAATCCGAACTGATCATGGTCGTGAATTTGAAAATAGTTCGTTTTCAGATTTTTGTGATATGCATGGAATTAAGCATGAGTTTTCTGCACCTATTACTCCACAACAAAATGGAGTGGTTGAAAGGAAGAACAGAGTTGTTCAAGAAATGGCTAGGGTCATGCTCCTTAGTAAAAGTTTTCCTCCAAAGTTTTGGGCCGAAGCCTTAAATACTGCTGTTTATGTCATAAATCGTGTGTATTTAAGGCCCGGCACTTTACAAACTCTTTATGAATTGTGGAAGGGTTTGAAACCTAATGTAAAATACTTCAAAACATTTGGGAGTAAGTGTTACATCTTCAAAGATAGAGAGCCCTTGGGCAAATTTGACTCCCGAAGTGATGAAGGTATTTTTCTAGGGTATTCAACCAACAATAGGGCTTTTCGAGTCTATAACCTGCGAACTTCATCATTAATGGAATCTATCAATGTGGTTATAGATGACACAGGTTCACCTACTTCAGCAACAAATGAGGATGACAATGGTGAGTTTCCAATCTTGGATACTGAACCACAAAATCAAGGAGATGCTGTGGGTCAATCACAAGAAATTGTTACAGCACCATCCTCACAGGTAAGTTCAAGTCCAAAGAGTGCTCAAAAGGACAGCACTCCTGTTCCTCCTGTCACCCCAAGTCCTGAACTTAAACCATCAGCAAGGGTGAAACTGAATCATCCAGCTCAACAGGTAATTGGAAGTGTTTCAGATCGAATGAAAACCCGAAGACAAATTCGGGATGAGGTATCACATATGTGTTATGTTTCATTAATTGAACCTAAGAATTTTAAAAAGGCCTTGCTAGATGATAGTTGGATCAATGCAATGCATGAAAAATTAGGTCAATTTGAACGTAACAAAGTTTGGACTCTTGTTCCTAGACCTAGAGACATGAATGTGATAGGTACCAAGTGGATCTTTAAAAAAAAATCTAATGAGAATGGTACTATTGTGAGGAATAAAGCTAGGTTGGTTGCTCAAGGCTACACACAAGTAGAGGGTATTGACTATGATGAGACGTTTTCCCCAGTTGCACGTCTCGAATCCATTTGCATTTTACTTGGTGTTGCATGTTTCCTTGGCTTTAAATTGTTTCAAATGGATGTGAAAAGTGCTTTTCTGAATGGGTACTTAAAAGAAGAGGCATATGTTGAGCAACCAAAAGGGTTTGAGGACCCTAAATGTACTAATCATGTCTACAAGTTAGACAAGGTTTTGTATGGATTGAAACAAGCCCCTCGGGCTTAGTATGATAGGCTCACTACCTTTCTTCTTGATAATGATTTTCAAAGAGGTAGTGTGGATAAGACATTATTTGTGAAACATACTAAGTCTCATATTCTTGTTGCTCAGATATATGTTGATGATATTGTGTTTGGTTCCACTGCTGATCATCTTGTGAAATATTTTTCGGATTGCATGACACATGAGTTTGAGATGAGCATGATGGGAGAGTTGTCTTATTTTTTGGGTCTCCAAATTAAACATTCTCCTTCGGCTATATTTGTTTCTCAGTCTAAGTATGCTAAAAATCTTATGTCAAAGTTTGGTCTTGAGTCTGCCAAACATGCACGCACTCCCATGAGCACCAGTCTTCACCTTTCCAAAGATTCCTCTGGTATTGATGTCGATCCTACCCTTTATAGGAGTATGATAGGGAGTCTTTTGTATCTCCTGACCCGTCGTCGATATTTCCTTCAGTGTCGATGTTTGTGCTCGTTACCAAGCCAGTCCTAAAGAGTCTCACCTTCTTGCGGTAAAACGCATTATCAAGTATGTTAATGGGACCTTGGGGAATGGGGTTTGGTTTTCCACTGATACTACAAATTAAATTTGGTTTTTGATGCCGATTTGGTGGTGTCTTGATGATAGGAAAAGTACATCCGTGGGGTGTTTTTACCTTGGGAATAATCTGGTTTCTTGGCATAGTAAAAAGCAAAATGCTATCTCTCTGTCTCTTCATGAAATTTGAATACATTCTTTGCGAGGAGTTGTTGTGCCCAAATGTTGTGGATGAAGCAAATGCTTCATGATTATGGAATAGAGCAGAACACTCTCACTCTTTTTGTGATAACACAAGTGCCATAAACATTTCTAAAATCTGTCCAACACTCTCGCACCAAACACATTGACATCCGTCATCATTTTATTCGAGAGTTAGTGGATGAAGGTCTTGTTGTTTTGGAACATGTTTCTACTGAGCATCAAAAAGCTGATATTTTTACAAAACCCCTTGATCTTCTTCGATTTGAGTTTCTTAGAAAGACCTTGGGTGTAATGTCTCAGTAACTAGGTTGTTTCCTGTGAGGTGAGTGTGAGTGGTTGACTTACTGTTCTTGGATGTGATAATCTATGATTGAGTTCTGATATCTTTGCATCAAATTTTATATGAACACTGCTCATGTTGGTTACAAGATCTTTTTCATCTTAGTTCATAGCTCATTCTGAATGCACATACTCATTTACTTCATGATCTCATTCTGTACACATCCTTGAGATAAACTGTTGCAGGGGTTTCCGCACAAGTGATCAAAGTTCTCTATGGACCACTGACAGTGTTTCTTGTACTCTTTCAGAGGAATTGACCTATACTGGTATATCATGGGTGATGTTAAGTCTCTTAACCATCTACCATCCTATTTCACTTCCATGGTTTCTCCCTCAGTACATGATTTCCAAGCATTAGGAAAAGGCTACCTCAGAGGCACCAACCAGGCCATCATTTTGATTTCATTCTTCTCTGGTTGGTCTCCATACTCTTGAGCGTGTATGCCACCAGTGAATGCCCATAAGAAAGAAAAGTTTTAAAAAAAAAAAAAAAATGGGGATCATTGTCTGAGGGGGAGCTTCCGCATTTACTCAACAAATACCCTGTGATTCCTAGTGGTTTGACTTTTCTTTGTGATAGTCAGTTACTCTTGTTGGAGGTCCAGCCATCAGATCACTACGAGGATTAACTCTAGCTTTGTGGCTCTCAAGGCTTGCACACACACACATTCTTTATATGAGCTCTCATGTGTGTTTTTGAGTTATGCATTCTCATGCTGCGTGTGGCTTTGATTTAATATTATCTGTTTTATTCATGAGCTGTTGTTTCATCCCTTTTCTCAAATTTTCAGGACTCATACTTGATGGATTCTCTTGTCCTTGTGGAAGAGTCCGTCATCTGGTCACCTTGCTTCTTACAAGACATCCTTGGTGTTTTGTTTTTAAAAAAAAAAAAAAAAAAATTTGTTTTATTTTTTTCCTTCTTGGCTCGAGCGACTGGGTCCTCGCTCGAGCGTGCATTTGCTACTGCTTTAAACCTGAGAGCTTGTTTTCTTGGCTCGAGCGACCGTGTCTCGCCGGCGAAGCTGTCATGATTCGCTTTTTAAAAAAAGAGGGTCTCTTGATTTTTTTGCATCTCTTCGTGTTCTTCTCTCTCTCTCTCCTAGGGCTTGTTTGTTGTCCATTGCTGGGTTCGTTTGAGGATTCTCTCTTGGATTTGTGGTTCTTCCGCTTCCTTCTTCACCTTCCTCATCTTTGGTAAGTTTTCTTTGTCTCTTTTATTTTTTCGTCGTTCGTCGTGTGCCCATGCTCTGTTTCTATCTCAGTTTTCTTTTCTGAGTTTTTTTATTTTTTGATTTCTGGTTATTTCATTTTTTTTCTCGAGTCTTATTCTTGCATTTAGGGTGTTTAATTTATCGCATTTTGTGTTTTGCTTCTTAGCTCTAGGGTTTTATTTGTGAGGGTTATGCTTTTCTACATTGGGGTTTTTAAGTTTTTTTTTCTTCAGGTCTCATATTGGGATTTTCTTGTTGGTACATTATTTATCCATATGTGACTGTGAGATTGATTCATGTTTTTAGTCCAGGGGTTTGCTCCATATTCTGTGACTGACTTATGTTCATTGTTCATCTAGCTCTGTTTTGTTCTTCTGATTGTCTTTTATATAGCCTGGGTTTTCATTGTTTCTCTAATTGGCTATTGCTGTATTTCACTACTACTGCACTACTGGTTTTCTGTTGGCCTGATAACCTCATGTTTGGTTTATGATCTCTGTGATTTGTTCATGTTTGCTTTGATTTGCTCCATATTTTGCTCATATCTTATACTTATTGTTCTACCATGCTTTTTGGACTAATGAACTAATGTTTTTCTGTCTGTGTTCTTTTATTTGGCATTGGGGATTTGGGGTTGCTGGTTTTGGTTCTGGTTACTTTGGTTCTGGTTTCTTTGGTTCATGTCCAGTGTATTGTGGGTTTTTGTTCATCATGGCAGAGACTTCTAAGCGTCGAAAGATGACTGTTTCTCGCCCTTCTTACAACACTGTTAAATTTGCATCCAAAGAAAAGGCAAAATTGTTTCGAGAATCTTTTGCCTCTCGCAAAGTTCATTTAGAACGCAATGTTTTACCAAATGCATTTGAGGTCATTCCCATTCGGTCTTTGTTTGATCCATTAGGTGGTGATCAAGTACTCCATTTTTCAGGTCCCCAAAATTTAAGTCTTGTCCGCGAATTCTACTGTAATATTCATTCTATTCAGAAAGAAATTTTGCCATCTTTTCAGACTTGGGTTAGGAAACAATCTCTTGTTATCAATGAGGATGTGTTTCGTGAGTTTCTTGGTCTTCCTGATGTTGGTGCTTGTCATTATCCATTTCTTACCAGGTCGGGTGTCAATTTTGATTTGGTTGCTTCAGAATTGTGTGGTGTTTCCAGGACGTGGATCGCCGGGACACTCATTCAGCAGAATGAGTTACTTCCACGATTCTGTCTTCTCAATATCATTGTCTGCGCAAACATTCATGTCACCACACATTCTTCCCATATTACTCAGGACCAAGGCTATGTTTTATACTGTATTCATCATCGCCTTCCCATTGACCTTCCCGAGATGATTGTTCTTAAAATGATTGGGGTTTTTGAGGGTCGAAAATCTTTAGGGCTTCCGTATGGTTGTTTTATTACTCGTTATCTCACTTCCCTTAATGTTCCTATTCTTGAAGGTGATGAGTTTGCACATCCTGTGAAACCCATTACCAAACTCACAGTCTCACAGAGTCAGGCTCATGTGAGGGGGAGTGGATCAGGGGTTGGGGGTTCTCATGCAGGTGGTCCCGGCGATGCGGGTGATGATGATCCTCTTGCTGAGGAGGAGGAGGTTGAGGCTACCCATACAGGACCAGCAGCAGATACTCATGGCTTGGATCCGGCTCTTGCTCATCGTCTTGATCTTATCGATGCTCGCCTTGACGAGCAGAGTGCTATGCTGACACAGATTCTCTCTCTTCTTCAGCTGCAGCATCCTCCACCCTCTTCATAGTGTTTGGTTTCTTGATTGGATGGTTCTCAAGTTTGGATTCTTTGATATCTTTTCATCGAGTTGTAATATATTAGATCATTGGATGAGTTGTAGTTATTTTGTACATTCTTTGAGTTGTAATGTGGTCAGGAAATTGTTTAGAAAGTTTTGTCCGGGTATTGACAAAGGGGGAGATTGTTAGGTCCTATCTTGTCAAAATCCCGCGAACAAAACTCAGTGATTGAGTTGTAAAATTTTTGTGTTTTTTTCTTCCTCGCTCGAGCGAATATGTCCTCGCCGGCGAAGGAATTGCGTTGGTATAAACACGAAGGAGATGAATGTGCGCTCGAGCATGGAATTGGTGGATCGAGCGAAGGTCAATGCTCGCTCGAGCGAAGATAAAGGTGGCTCGAGCGACGAATTGCTTCCATACAAAAACCTAAAAGTGTTGCTTCTTCGCTCGAGCGAAGGCACTAGTAGAAATCACGCGAGATAAGCTTCTCGCTCGAGCGAGAGGAGCCTCGCTCGAGCGAGCTTAAGAATCCGGAAATTTTCAAGTGATTGGTTTCTTTCAGGATTGGGATTCTTTTTGGTTTTCTATAAGTAGATGGTTTTCTCCTAAAACTAATCTAACTTTTTTTTAGATCAGATTCAAGAATTCTAGAGTTTTGTTTGAAGTGTTCTTCTGAGAGTTTGATGAGTTTTCTTTGATGTTCTTGAAAGAGTTCTAAACTCATGAGTTAAGAGTTATACATCAAAGAGTTTGATACTACATATTCAAGAGTGTTCTCTTCGGTGGAATCTGAAGATCAACACGTAAAGTTTCAAAAGGCGTTTGATTCTTTACGTAGTCGTTAATTCGACAAGTGAAGTTGTGGTGTGCAATCAACTTCAGAATCAGTTCCGTGACGAAGGCGTGGTGAAAGAGTTACAGAAGATTCAGAGACAAATTGACTGGGTTGGGTAATTTGTATGGTTTCTTTGTAATCTTGTAGTCCTTCAGTAGTGGATTGATTAGTGGCGGTTCGCCCGTGATTTTTGATTACAATTGAAGGTTCTTCAATTGTGGTTTTTCCACGTAAAAAATCGTTTATGTCAATTTATTATTTATTCCTAAAAACAAACAAACTAAAATCACTCCCGTAAGTGCTTGATGATTTTAGATTGAGTGTTTTGGAATTTTTGGGATTTGGAATATTCTAATCTTTATCTAATCACGAATCACATAAGATTTTCAAAGAATAACAGTGTTAGGGGCTTGGTTAAAATCATGGTACAATGAGTGAGAAAAAAAAAAAAAAAAAAACTACATCAACACTCTAACAATTTATAGCTCCCTTCACTCAACCCTCACCAACAACATCCCCTATCCAGTAATAGCAATTATATAAACCTACAATAGCACACAAGAAAAAACAATTACATTAGCACTCAATTTCTGGCTGCCATCACTCAACCCACTTTTGGAGAACTCGCAACTCTCATTTATGGGCTTCATCGTTCTATACCTGCAAAATAGAGACACATTAACTAGAACAATCAAAACCATCTCACTATAGAAGCTCACCACACTCAACCCTCAATAGATGCTCACCTTCACTCGACCCACAGAAGGTACCACTCCCCTCAATGTTTAAGGATGGTTGTAGGCAACCTCCACTCTTGAAGAAACCAGCTTATAACAAAGCTCACTGTTTGTCTTTGGCATCTCTCATTTGGAGGAGACATTTAAAAGACAAGGTCAAAGGTGCTTCCGCCCCATCATTCTCATTGAAAATGTTATCAAAGAAATGATTCCTTTTTTTTTTTTTTTCTTTTTTTCTTTTCTTTCTTTTTTACACAAAAACTTTAGTTGGTTATCAAAGAGACTGCCCTTTAAGAAGCATGTAGTTAAGAAGAACAAGAAGTTGCAAAAGCCATTGCTAATTATGGCTTCCAGGATGAGCAGGTGGTCTCAAGGGAACTTTTGGCATATGATAGTTCTGGTTGTGTTAGAAAGGTAATTATTGACACGAGGATCACAAAGTGCTGCCTATCTTAGATTATCATTTTGTTATATGCTTTTTAGTAAAATTTTCATTGCCATACAAAAGAAATTAAGGAGAGAATCTTATAATGGAAAATTCTGACTTGCGAATTCAAATCATAATCTGAAATGCTACTTCTTAATGACAATTTTGATTGAAGAAACTCAAGAGGGAGTAACATGCTAAAAAGTTATGGAGGATGCTTCAAAATTTAGGGGCTTCAAATCATAATCTCAAATGCACCATTGGTTTTTGTTCACTTTTTGAAGAGAGATTAATCTATAAAGATGATCCAAAAGAAAGGCTTTTGCAGATTCCATAACGTATAAGAGATTTACAAAAAAAACGCCATGAGACCCAAAACCAATCATTTATTTTGTGTAACAGATGCAGATTAAATTCTTGGTGCAAATGGTAATATTCATTTGGTTTATCTGTTTCTTTGTATTACCAACTGAATATTTGATATTGAAGCTTGCAATTGATATAATGCTACAAGTCACTATGTTATTTGTATGACTCTTAATATAGGTGTTATTTATTTTGGAATGAGTAATATTTACATTGTTACCTATTATGTTTTCGGTTAACTAATGATATCGCTACCCCGTACTAAATCTAGTATTTTACACTCTACAGTCATTGGCATAGCATGTGAACACAATTAATGCTTACTTCTTCTTCTTTTTTTTTAATCTATTTAGCTTCTATGCATTCTTTCTCAAATAGTTCGCATTGTGGCACCAAGTATATTATTTGGCAATATTCTTCTGTGTTAAATTTGTTTGCAACTGTAATTTTATTAATTGTTGTTGTTTATTGCTTTTTCTACAAGAGCATGAAGATACTTGAAATAGAGTAATGCCCTTAAAAAATTATTGTACTTATGTTTTTGGAGTCTACGATTTATTTGGATATTCAAGCCCCATCAAATATGTAAGCACTTAAATCTACGATTGAAATCTTATACTACAATGTATTGTAAATGTGATTGTAAACTACTGTTGACTCTAATCTCCATTGTCAATTTATGCAATTTAGTTGAATTTGAACTCTTAAGCTTAGAATTTAATTTTCTTTCCCTCTTTAGGAGAATCATTAAGCTCTAGTTAGCCATGTGATTATCTGAGATGGGACTCCAACCATATGATCTAGTTTGCCATGTCATTTTGTTGGAATGGTACCTAAAGGTGGAACTTGTAGACCTCTTGTACAAACTCAACAAAATGATAAGGATATGTAATGCAAAAGCTTTTTAAAAAATGAGAAATAAACAAAATCCTTCAATGAGCACAGGCCAAGACATAGAAGGTAAGTTAAATTTAGTACAGTAACAATGATAAACACAAGCAAATTAATAAAGAAAACATAAAAAATAAAAAATCATCTGGATTGAAATAGAGTGATGATAGGATTACCCCCAACATTCATGTCAAATAACACATCTGACCGCATATTGAACTAGCAAATACACATATCCTGATTTTCCATTAAATAATAAAAAAAAATATCAAAATTACTTGATTCAAGAAAAACCTATTTTCATTCAAAACCCTCAAACTTCAAAGACACTAAATTGTTAATTTACTTCTTATTTTTCTTTCTTCCCCCCCCCCCCCTTTTTCTTTGTTGTTTATTGCTTTTTCTACAAGAGCATGAAAATACATGAAACAGAAAAATGCCTTTAAAAAATTATTGTTCTCATATTTTTGGGGTGTTTGATTTATTGATTCATTCCAAACTAGAGTTTGTATGGGTTTATGTGTGGTATGTATGGTCATGCTACTACACCCCTTTTGAGATGTGTACCATATGCAAATTATAACATTTGGCCTAATTTCCAAAGGATTTACACTCTAACATGTATCCTAATTAATATGCTATATACTTATTAGAGTTCTATAACCCCTCATGTGTAATTGTAATTATTTCACATTTTTTCATCAATAATGGTGCCCTTTCATATATACTATTTTCCCACCACCTCATTAACTCTTTAACAAATAACAACTTCATTTTGGAATTTTTAAAGTTTTGGCATGTTCTTTTATGTCTTTTAATTTTTTCCCCTCCCCCGTAGTTTTGTGTTTTGGTTGAAATGCTTCATTCCTTATTTTTGGCAGGTAAAAGGAGAGCCCAATACCTCTTACATTTGTGCTTATATTTCGATCGACGGAGTACACTACAGCTATTGACGTCTGGTTTGCTAGTTGTATTGTTGCTAAACTACTTCTTGGACAGGTACATATTTTGTCCTACAAGGTCCTCTAAGCTTCAGTATATTTAAATTATATGGTATGCGTGATGGCCAAATTAAAAAGCAAAATATTTATGATATAACTTGTACAGTCACACCCTCATTCATCACAGTTTTTGTATTAAAACAAAAAAAAAAACTAAGATTAAAAGTTTAAGGTCAAAGTTAAAAATTGTGACTTTTAACCAATTTTGTAGTAGTGCTCATATATTAGTATTATTTATTATGAATCTAAAGTATCAATGATAGAATAAATGTAAATAATAAAATCAAATAATAAGCATAGCATTAATACAAGAGAAGCTCTATTCACAGCCCAATATTCAATTGTGAGTGGCAGTGGGTTATAGTAGTAAGCAAGGGTCCTTAGTGCATCAAGTCTTTAGTTAGTGTATGTATATTACTAAATACAACTGTATGAAATCATTCTCCCATTTTCTAATTTCTTGTATTTTGTATTTTAAAAAACAAATTGTCTCCCTAAACATTTAGAGTTTTCAAGTGCTTTATGTGGTTCAGGCCATCCCCAAACCCATGCAGAGAATAAAAAAAAATTAGCAAGATAAAATATGGGAAAGTGAACCACAACATAGCTAAACCAAAGCAAGTAAAACCAGTTAATAAAGATATTCAACCTTCTGACTGTACACCTAAAGTGAGACATGAAGTAGCAAAGGAGCTATACATAACCATGACATCGTTTTTTTATTTTTTTTCTACAATAGTCCCAAAAATAAAATAAAAAACAATGTTGTTTTTATTATCAATTCGTATGGTGTCAAAATATTTGGCTCCTTTTTGCAATAAAAAAATTTCCTTACCAAATTACAAATTTCATCTAAAAAAATTAACTTCTTTAGTCTGTTTATTACAGTAATGTGACCTAAGCTATTGGGGTATCATTTTTTGTTTATGATTAGAATTTTTTTTAGTGTCTTTCCTTTTTACATTGGAAACATAGTCTTTGTTAACTACATTATTATAAAACAAATCCATTCATGTGTGCATGTTATGCTTTTGATGAATGTACTGTAACCTTTAAGATTTTTGTTTGTTTGTTTTTTTTCCTAATCGAAGATATTATGAGTTTATTTTTCTTGTCTTTCTTCACAAGGAATTCTGATTGAAGCCTAATGGATAAACCAACTGATCCTCCAAAGCGCCCGATCACTCCATTCATTTTCTTTTGGTATTTCGTTAATATCTATTTGTATGTAGTTATATATTTTCCATTATGCGAATTCTTATATTCATTTTCATATGTTTATAGCCAAGAACAATCAATAGAGTTAAAAAAAAACCCCAAATGAAAGTAGACATGAAGGTAAGTGCAACGTATTCTTCTTGTTTGTAGTATTCCTCTTGTACTTGTAAGCTTGTAAGTAATTGTTCATATGATTTTATGCATGCAATGTAGGATATTGGGGACAAATGGAATCAACTTCCCGAAGAAGAAAAAAATAAGTATATACAAATGGGAAAGCTGCAATCTGAACGATATGCCCAATTAAAAACTATGGTCCAACAGAAGCCTCCAAAAGTAAAAATTCAAACCTGGATTGAGCTTACATTGATTTGTAAGATTATTAGAAGGCTGGACAAAGCACAACAACAAGCAGTGACTGATATGGGTTTCATGGCATCCTAAGCCTTAGGTGCACACACATAGATCATAACTTGTGCCATTGGTTAGTTCAGAACTTTGATCCTTCAACTCATTCATTGAATGTCCACGGTCTTCAAATGCTTCTCACCGTAAAAGATGTTCATGAGTTGATGGGATTACCTTCCAATGGTCTACCTGTGAAGTTAACAGAGTCCATAGATGAAATTACAAACCTATGTGATGAACTTGCGGTGAAGAATAAATTTGTTCCGTTCACATCTCTAAAATCTTATCTGATTGAAACAAAAGATGCTGGAACTGAATTTAAAAGGAAATTTGTCTTATACATCATTGGAGCCCTCTTGTGCCCCACCACAAAGGCAGGCATACACCAATCATTCATTCAAATGGTTAAGAATGTTGAGTCCATCAGTCAATTCAATTGGGCAAAGCACACACTTGATTTTCTTGTTGACCGCATTGCTATTGTCAACGTCAAAGAGCGGTCCGCTATGTGCGGCTGTTTGCTTCTTCTAATGGTACCTCCCATTTGATGTGTAATTATTTCATCTATTATTTTTTATTGCATATTGTCTAACACACATTAAAATGACTTTTTCTTCTTTTTTTTCCATGTAGTTATTTTACTTAGAACAATTTGCTCGCAAAAGGGAGTTGGTGGCTACTTCCAACCCCATCCCTCGCTTATCCTATTGGGGTAATTCAGAAATTAAGCAGGGTTTGAATGAAATTAAAGCTTTGGGAGGATATTTAAATGTTGAGGTAAATATTTACAACACATGACTTTTTATAATTATAACTCAATTTACATTACACCTGTGACATTAACAAGTTATTGTATATGTGTGAATAGGTAGTTTTGCCTAACATTGTTGAAAAGTCAAATGCAGTAACTCTTAGCCAGGGAAGAATTTACAACGATAATGACTCCCGATTGGCTAAAGTTGAGAAACAAGTCATTAAAATTCATGCCCTTTTGGTCCAAGGCCACAAGGACACAAGGCAAAATGAGGATGAGAAACGTCTAACCAAATTGGAGAATCAAGTTGGAAAAATTCTTGAGTTGTTAGGAAAATGCATGCCAGTTGATGGAGAACAAGTTAAAACACCACCAAGCAAACTACTTGCGGAGTAGCGACTGGTCAAAATGGAGAACCAAGTTGGTCAAATTCTTGAGTTGTTAGAATGACGCATTCCATTTGATGGTGGACATGTTAAAACACCACCTAGAAAACTACATAAGGAGCATCGAATTGACACTGAAATGGTTGATCTCGATGTTAGTGGTATCGAAAAGGTTGCAGCCAATTCCCCAAAGTTTGTAGATGAGGATGAGATAAAGAATATGAATGACAAAGAACCAATGGAAACTTCGCGTTTGAGAAAAACAAATTTAATCCTCACACCACCAAATGCAAAGGTAGTTGCAAAGAAACGAGCCAAATTGGTTGGTGGGAAAGCATTAAATAATGAACAACTTTCTATTCCACAAAAGGGGCGATCACGCGCGAAAAAGAGCGATACAATGTCATCATCATGTAGTGTTGTTCGTGGTCCTCAGACTCGAGGGACCCAGAATTGTAGAGCCAGTCAGTGGTTGTGTACACCTTTTGTGAAATTCGATGTAATGAAGAAAAGACCGCAGTTGAAGCCATCGTCAAACAATAACAATGTTGACAATAATATTCATGACAATCTCGATCAAGTAAACTAAATGATTGTGTCTCAAAAACATATTTGATTTGTGTGTAACAAATAGTATTTGTTTCTTACTTTTCTTTACTTATGTCAGTTATTTGATAATTTACTTGATCAACTTGGGGGTAATGTTGGTCTTGAAACCCCAAAGGTTTGGAACTAACTATTATAGTATCTTTTGTATAAGTGGTTATTTTGCGCTAACTCCATCTTCATGAACATACACTAACCAAGCTTGATTTGTTTTATGCACTACTCTTCTCAATACCTTTACAAGTCATCCGTGCCTTTGCCAGACCCATTAAATGAGTATGGTAGTCTCGTTCTACAATATGCATTTGATGAATCTCTTCCAGAAGGGTACAATTTGACTACCTTTAACTTGTTATGTATAAAGTACTGTACCTTCTAACTCACATAGTTATCCATGTGCAAGGGAATATCTTGTAAGGATGAAACTGCACTACGTGGAAGCACAATCTGCAACTCGCAAGGAATTGTGGTCCTTGAAACATATCAATGGATATCCTCATGTGTAAGAATTTTCTCCTTCTCCTATTTTATTTGCTACCATTCCATCATCCAAGTTACTTTACTTTTCCTATTCATAAATTTCATATATTTTGCACTGCAGGTTATAAATCTCATTGTTGTGAAATTGACAAATAAACAAAGGAAAAAGTTTCCAAATAAGGATCACATGGTTTGGTACTTTCTGACCCATGTATCAGTAAATATTAGCCATACCTAAAGATTTTTTTCATATAGGCACAAGTTATTTATATGTTAAAATTGAATATGCAGCAAAAGATTTTGTGTCAACTTTCTGATGACACAATGAAAGACATAGTAGAAGATTATTTTGGAATTTACAGACACACTAGGCCCCTTCATGCTTGTAAGGAGGTAACATGATAAAATACTACTATTATCCAATTTCCAAATTTACCATGCACAATAACATTTGATCCATGTTATGTATTTATTTATTTTTTTCATGTACATTCGACGTTATATTTTTAGATTTACATGCCCTTCAACCATAGGGAAAACCACTGGTTGTGCTTGAACGTAAACATGGAAAAACGTGTTGCCTATCTATTCGACTCCAGCAGATGTATTGACACCGATGAAGATCAAAAAAAATCAAGCTAGATTATTGGCAATAGAATAACCATTATGATACCAATTGTATCCACTTTTTTGTTTCTTGATCTATGTACCTTACTACCTACCACCAACAACTACAATCATTGCATAAGCTACTTCAATATGCGCATGGAAAAGATTATGTTCAAGACGTTAGTTCGTTTGCATTTTAATGGTTGGAAGACATGCCACGCCAAGACAACAGGTAATACACTACATTATCGTTCTTAATTTTTAAATAAGCATTAATGTTATAATCTCTAAGTTCGTTGACTCTATTGTTACAACTACACTCATTCCTATAGCTACGATTGTGGTCTTTTCGTCATCAAATTTATGCAAGGGAAACCTTTGCCTTCGGGTGTAATCAAGGTACTTACGTTTATACCCAACTGTCCACTTATCAGTATCTTATGTTTTATGAAGACTAATTTTATAATGTTTGATGTTTTTACGTACTCACTACTTTTGGCATGTAGTTTGACTATTTGCATAGGGCTCGCTTGTTACTTGATCTTGTGATATACAAGTATAATTCAGCTGATATTGTTGCTGATATCGCGCAATATAAAGCTGGTGATGCTTTATTCTTTTTTATTTTTCATAAGTTCGTACAATCAATGACATTATCGCATTTCTTAAACTCGTGAACTTTGAGTTTATAACTCAACCTTTGTTATAAAATTATATTCTCAAGTGTGCTATCTTGTGCAGAACTTAGAGCTAGGGGTGAATTGAAATGGAAGTAGAGGCTATACGACTTTTGTGATCTTGAAAGAAGGAAAGATAGTGGATAAGGTTGTGGGAGTGAACAAAGACGAGTTGCTACCATTGCCAAGCACGTCAATTTCGCCTGATTAATACTATTATGTTTTGATTTTTGCTTTTCAAGGTTTCTGTGTACCTTTGTCATATGATACATATTGATTTGGCTTTGCTTCATAATGGAAACATACTACTATTCATGTCTGGGTCTATCAACCTACTTCATTATTTGGATGATATTTTGCAATTATTATGTCGCTGACTTTTTATTGGAGGCAAAAAATTGTGATTGATTGATTAAGGTTTTTTTTATTTATTCCAAAAATATTCTATATAAAGTGGACCAAAGTTGGTGTTGATGCTTGAACCTCCTTGCAATCACTTTCCAAATTGAGCCTAGTGAGATGAAGAAACTTGTGTTTAGTTCAGCCATTTTTGTCCAAGAACAAGAAAAGGTATAGGGAGGGGAAAAAATAAAAGAAAAAGAAAAACATCATAAAGAAGGTCTATATTAGCGATTCGATTACGAATCATGATTACTGCATTACGATTACATTTACGATCTTTGGAATATTAAGATCAATTTGGGCTTTTGTGAAATCAATTTGTCAGAGGACTCTGTATCAGCAGTAGAAATCACTAATGGGTTTTGTTCTTCTGAAACATTCTTTGCCTTTTCTTTTTCTTTTTTTGTGAATGCCCGGGTTTTTGTTTCTTTAATGGTGGATCAACATTTTCTTTTTTAGAAGACAACACAGCCAACTTATCAGAGACCTCTGTACCAGTAGCAGCAACCGCTGATGGGTTTTGTTCCTCTGAAACATCGTCTGCCTTCTATTCATCTTTTTCTTCTTCTTCCTCAATATCTGAATTCTTCATCGTTTTCCCTTCTTGGTCACTGCTTTCAGACATTTTCTTTATCTTTCTTGAATATGGTGGTGGGTATTTGGCTGATTCTACTTGGAGAGAGAGAGAGAGAGAGAGAGAGAAGGTTATTCAGTGGAAGTGGTTACTATATAGTTGACAAGTATGAATTTATAGCTTTCTCAGCAGTTACCTCTTGCAGTCACAGTAGGTTCTTGTTTCTTGAAATGGCAAAAATAATTTCAAACGGATCATTGTCCCAAGATGTTTTCTTTTTCTTTTTATTTAAAAAAAGCAATAAATTTTTTTTCCCCTTCTTGTTAACTACACAAGGGAAAGAAAAGAAAAAAAATGCAGAGAAATTAAATTTTGCTGGGGAAATTGTTTAGGGTCTGAACTTAACTCTAGAGAGAGTCTATGGTTTTCAGGAGTTTTCAAGGGGTTCAACTTTAGGATTTTGATCCTATCCATTTCCTAGATAAAGTGGAGATCTCGATTTCAATTCACAACATTGCATTGCGCTACTTCGTCAATCATAAATTGGAGATCTCAATTCGATCCATGAAAAAGGAGATGATCAGGATCCTGGATTCTGGATTTTGCTGCCTAAATCCAATTTGCAGGTTGTGTATATTGCTAAAATTTTTCTTAATAGGAGCAAAAAAGAAAATTTTCCATTGAAAACTACCTAATTTGCAACTTCCTCAGTCTGACTTCTGCAGGGTAGATAAACATTGTTGAAAACAACATTTTGGTTTTTTCCTATGTCATGAATTCACATGAATGGGGTTGTCCATAAAAGCTGAGGTGTTGTTTAGTCCTAGACTAAACATCACAAGATCATGCAGTCGACATTGTTTTCAAAATTTTCTCTCCTAACTATCCCACTTACTCATAATTTTCCAGTTTGCCAATGTTGTTTTTAAATAACACCCCTTTGAATGAGTTCTTTTACCAATCTATCAGAAGAGAGTAGTACCACCAAACTAAAATATTAATAATAATAAGCAATTCAATGATAGAAAAATTTTATAAAAAAAATGCTAATTACTAATCTGAATAGATGACTGATTAAGGTTTTTTGAAACACACATCTCACATTAACTTGAGCAGTCAAGGCTATTTTTGCTAACTAAGATTCCATTTTGGAAATATAACAAAGAATCCCCAAATATGTTATAAAAGGGGCTGTAGAACTTATTACTGTTTATTGATGAATGTCTGTATGAAAAAAAAAAATCACAATTGCAATGCTGCAGTGTTTATAGAGAAACTCATACACTCATACTTGTCAATGAAACTTTCCTATATAATGACTTTCACAAAAAAAAAAAAAAAAAAGAGCTTAGTATCCAAGGCATGTTGCCAATTAAGTCCATACAGCAAAACAAATATCCATCAACCATCGTTTAAGAATATTTATACAAAATACTAACAGATTTAAGTCCTCAAAAAATTTATAACAAAAAAAAAAATCTTAGTTTAGCTCCCAATATCACCCGCTCGATCATAGCAACTATTACCCACAGCAACACCTGCAAAAACAAATTAAATTGTCGTTAAGGTTTGTTCACTTGAAATTTATGATTCAAATCATAACAAATTGAATTTTGATATATTGGTCATTACACACTCTTTTTTGTCATTTTGTTTTTGTAAATTATTTATTTTCATAATCAAGTTGTAAACATCATAATTAGTTATGACATCTAAATGTTCTAGCTAAAATCTATCTTGGCATATCAAGAAATTAGAATTAAGTAGCCACACATAAAATTTGCAAAGCAAATGTAAGCAAAATGAACATAATTTGAACTGAAAAGATGCCATAAAAGTAATCACTTAGAGACGTATCTGCATCAATGAACGCTGAATTTTGGACGTCTTGTGCATCGCAACTACGCAAGTCATTAACATCCTTGCTCAACTGCACTAGAGACGTATCCACATTAGTGACAAAAAGTTGTCTCTTCACAGGGTGGGTCTTACATGGCCTCATATTATTCCTGGGACGCTTCGATGTAAAAAGGGTGGGAGTACCAATTGGATCATAATCATCGTATTCCTCAAACAAATTGCTACCCACTTGTCCCGTTTTATGATCGTTTTGGGGGCAAGTTCTCCTTGTGTGGCCGACGACCCTACATTGTCAAGTAAATCACCAATCATTAAAGAGAACAAAAATGCCAACACTACCTCACAATAACAAAATTAAAACACAAAGCACAATATAATGTATACCTGCAACACTGGCATCGCCTTGGCTTTCGAGGTTTAGCCATGTAGGATCCCCCAGTATTTCCCTTCGTGTTCACTACTTTCGGATCCCCAACCCCAAATGGCGGCAGTGAACTTTTTCCTTCATCAACATTAGTTCCCTTGGCCATGCAAAGCTGCTTCATCCGACATGTCATAGTGAAAAATGCATTCCTAGCCTCTTCAAATCCTTCAGATGTTTGTGAGGCATAGTAACACATTTCAGTAAAAGAAGAGCAAAGTACCCCAAAACGTGTCTCCTATGTGAGAGTGCTAAAGAATTGGGCTTGGCAATGTTGTTCACCAACCTTTCTTGCTTGCTTTGTCCAACGATGCATTACACAACTTAGGAGAATTTCAGTCATGTGTTCGCATTTCATCACAAAAATCATGTGGCTGCAAGGAAGTCCAAAGAACTCAAACTTTTTGCAGCTACATTTCATTATGCTAGTTGCGGGATGGTATGACACTTTCCATGTGGAACCAAATTCAGTGTACTTTGAAAATTTGTATATGCGATGATCGAACTCCTCTTTCCTTCCATCAAAAATCAACAATGCTTCCTCAATTATTTCATTGCGGAACATTAAGAACAAACGTCTGGTAAAGATGGTTGCTACATGTTTCTCTAGAGGCTGAAGTGCTGTGGTATGACAAGGATCACTGTTGTCAGTTTTTGCCTCAGCATCCGCTTCTTTGTTCCGTAATCGATAAAGGGCCATGTCAAAACATCTATCAAATTCGAATTGTTTCAGTTTTCATTTGAGGCGCTCATTGAAAAAAGCATGCATACCCTCACAACGCTGACTGCTCTTCATCCCAGTAAAAAAATGACCACGTAAATATGACTGAGCCCACATACCTTTGTTGTTGTAGGTGTCTGATACCCACTTGTTATTTTGAAGGCCATATTTTCTGACCATCTTACCCCAAGCTTCCTCAAATACAACCTCATTCACATCAAGATCCATGAGATGCTTGAAATGTCCCTCAAATCCATCGACTCGAACATTTCGCTTGGCATTTCTGTGCGTATGCCAATTACATAAACAATGCTTGGCATTCGGAAAGACTTTTTGTATTGCCTCACGCATGGCCAAATCCCCATCTGTCAACACTGACACTGGTCTTTTGTTATCCATGGCCTCTAACAACTTCTGCAAAACTCTTGTGTATGTTGCAATTGTCTTATCAACAAGCAAGCTGCATGCAAATATGGTGGTTTCAAAATGGTTATTAACCCCGGCGAAAATAACAAAAGGTTTGTTATATGCATTCGTTTTATAAGTTGTATCAAAGACCAACACGTCACCAAATGCAGCATAGTCTAGGCGAGACCTTGAATCTGCCCAAAACAATTTGTCAAGCCGATTCTCTTGATCCTTGTCATACTTGTAAAAGAAGTAAGGGTCAGCATCAGCTTTTGCACATAAGTAAGCCAAAGCACACTCCGCGTCACCATCCTTCATTTCTACTTTGCTCTCGGCTTGTATATAATTGTGCAAATCCTTGAGAATAAAGCCCACATTTGCGAAAGACCCAGATTGTTACAACAAATCCATTATTTGGCTTGTCTTGACACCAACATCGTGCAAAGTCTTTACTTGAGCTTTGTCGGGGATCTTTACAAACCTATGCGACCAAAGAAATGGTACACATGGTGATGTTGCCAATGGATGGCTATGTTCCATGTTAAAGTGAGTGACAATGTATTTGCCTACATCCAGATTGTACCTTATGCGGAAATGAGCATCAATGCCCTGGCTGCTCTTTTTCGATCAATACGGGCCAAGTGTTGCTTTGCTCTTTGGCCTTGCCTTGAGCATACCCATTTTCTACTAAGAACCTTTGTTGCCTGCATTGTTCGCGTGTCTTTTCTAATGCTAAATCCCACAACTTTAGCATATTGATTATAGAAATCATTGGCATCCTCTTCTGAATTGAATTGCATTTCAAGAACATCATTCTTGGTTAAATTTTGAATAGGGTCATTTGCATGGGAACCTAATTCTTCTTTATTCCCACAAACTTCGTCATCTTCAAGCTTACGCTCAAATTTAGTACATCCAAAAGGATCCATGATAACTACATGAAAAACAATACGAAAAGAATAAAATAGAAACAAAGAAAAGGAAAAAGCAAATAAATAAAAATATATGGAGACTCATTAAGGCAATTCATTTAGGTTCTTTGGTATTTTTGTTAATTGACTTGGGTTATTTTTAGGTATTTGGATTGCTCTAAAACACACCCGCAAGTATAACTTTATACACTGTCCAACTTATAGCAAATAATTAGTAAAACTTATAACTTTATAACTTTATAGCAAAGAATTAATAAAACAAATCAAAATAAAATGAATTTTATTTCGACTATATATAATATTAGTAATAAGAATTTACAGAATTTTTTTGACTTATCCTCCTTGTCACAAGCATATGTATTTTACAAAATATCACAAACACAAGTTCTTAACTTGTATAAGTTAAGATCTATTCTTCAATATCACGGAACGTCTTTTTTTCTTAAGACTTCAATGAGAGATTATTTTGGAAAACAAGGAATAATTCGTTATGAATTAAGACATAGGAAACTTCGGAATTCTGGACTAAATCAATGGAAAAACTAGTTAAGAGGTCATTATCAATACCATTTATCTCAGAATAGATGGTCTAGATTAATAGCAGAAAAATGGAAAAATAGAATCAATCAATATCGCATATCCCTATCAAAAACCGGGACTAATAATTATCAAATAATTGACAAAATTGATAATAAAAAAAAAAGATCTTTTTTGTCTTATGATTCCTCAAGATCAAGAAATCAATTCACCCAATAATAAATAAATAAATAATCTTTTTTGATTGGATGGGAATGAATGAAGAAATACTAATTCGTCCTACATCAAATCTGAAACATTGGTTCTTCCCAGAATTTGTACTTCTTTATAATGCATATAAAATAAAACGTGGTTTATACCAAGCAAATTACTTTTTTTTAATATAAATGAAAATGGTAGTGAAAATAAAAACATCAATAGAAAGCAAAAAGGGGGTTATACCCTCGAATATATTATAAAAAAAAATGACAGAAACTATGGTTTAATTATGAAAAAATTCCTTAAAAAAAAAAAAAAACCCCAAAATACTCAAGTTAGAATTCCCCTTTTAAAATTATTAGGCCAATGGAGCCAAGCCTTTATCTGTCCAAAAATTTATCTATATGTTCAAATGTTATTTATCTGTACACTTGTCATGTACTTTTCTAATTATTTGTCCAAATATCACCTACTTATACACGTGTCACCTATTTGTCCCACCTTACCGCTACCAACCATTGTTGCCAGCTACCGCAATCCGCCAGCCATTGGCAACTTTTTCAACAACTTTAGAAGTGATAAACGAACCAAACAACTTGAGCTCGACTTATGTTCAGCTCATTAAAAACTCGTTCGAGCTCAGTTCGTTAAGTAAATAATAGCCAAACTTGAACACATTTTGAAACTCGTTAAAGTTTTCAAACTAAGTTTGAATAGTCAATTGCTTGTTCGGCTCTGTTTGATGAATCTAAAACTACCAAATTACTTGAGGTCGGCTTGACAAAAACTCATTTGATATTGACTTTTAACGAACCAAAGTTGAACAAATTTTAAAATTCGTTAAAGTTGTCAAAGCAAGTTATAACAATTAACTGTTCAGCTCGTTTATTATCCCTAAAGAGGGTTTAAATAGGACTACAACTATTTAGCTTTCTCATTTTACATCCCCTCCATACCTTATTCTCTCTACTACTTACAACACAATTTTGGAAGCAATTATTATTTATGTAGAATCACTTGAAAATAAAATAAAATAAACACTCTAGAGGATTCATGCTTCGTCTGTGATGGGTGGGTGAAGGCAAAAATCTCAGTATAGAATTTTCAAATGGTTATGAAATTTAATGAATTTACTTGAACCAGACTCTCTTGTGATGTTTTTGCCCTCTAGAGTTCTTTCTTTTCAAACATGTACATTTCTTCTCTACTCCCTCAAAATTATGTTTATTTTTCTCGTGGGTGGGAAGCAAAAGTATTAGTTCAGAATTTCCAGACATTTGCATGTCATTCAACAAATTTCAATTCAACCAAAAATGAATTCAATCTTTCTCTTGTGACGTCATCTCCCTCTAAAAAAAAGACAGTACACCCGCAAGTATCCTACTATCAATTAAAATAAACAAACAAAATAAAAGCACACCTACCAGTGCCCTGCTATCAATTCAAAGCAAATAAATTCAAAAAAACAGAAGCAAGTAGCCTACTATCAATTAACATGAAACAAATAAATAAAATAGCACACCCACCAATGCCCTGCTATTAATTGCAAACAAACAAACAAAAAAAGACAGCACACCCGCAAGTATCGTACTATCAATTAAAATAAACAAATAAATAAAAAAACACACCCGCCAATACCCTGCTATCAATTCAAAGCAAATAAATTCAAAAACATAGAACCAAGTACCCTACTATCAATTAACATGAAATAAATAAATAAAATAGCACACCCGCCAGCGCCCTGCTATCAATTAAAATAAATAAATAAATAAATAAAGCACACCCACCAGTGCCCTACTATTAATTGCAAAAAAAAAAAAAAAAAAGACAACACACCCACAAGTATCCTACTATAAATTAAAATAAACAAATTAAAAAAACACACCTGTCAATGCCCTGCTATTAATTAAAAGCAAATAAATTAAAAAAACACACTTGGTAATGCAACCGCTAGAGAGGAAGGGATGGAGGAGGTATTGCTTTACTTCTACGTTAAGATGCGTAAATTGAGGACCTATGACAAACAAAAATAGAACATTAAAATAGAGTTAGTAAAGAAGACAATACGTAAGGAAATTAATGATTGTGGGGAGAAAAGAAAGAATCTATGTACGAAAAATATTATTTTGCACATCTTTTGACATTAACAAACTGCATAAACAATAACTATTGGACTACTGGATTTGGATTATTTTTATTGGATTTTCTGATCTTGATAGAACTTTTATGCTGTGTTTTTGGATCATGGATATGAGTAGAAATTTGAAAAGAAAATGGAAAAATGTGGGTGAAATGTCAATGAACTATAATTACATTCAACACACCTTTTCCCTTTCCCTTTCCATTTCCAAATCCCTAGCTAAATCCATGATCCCAACATAACATTAAGAAAATATGATGGTTTCAATGTTATAGAAAGCAAAGCACATTCACATAATTTTCTTCTTCTTTTGTGATAGTTTATTATTTTCCAAAAAAATTCAAAATATAATAAAAATGTGGGAGTGTATTTTCCAAATGATTTGAGCCAACATCAATCCATATGTTATAGTTACATGAAGTTATATATCATAAAGTGAGTAATTATAAATTGAAAATCCTAAGTGATTCGTGATTAGATCAAGATTACAATATTCCAAATCCCAATAATCCAAAACACATAATCTAAATCAACAAGCACTTACGAAAGTGATTTAGATTGTTTGTTTTTCGGAATAAACAATAAATCGACACAAACAATTTTTACGTGAAAAAATCACAATTGAAGAACCTTCAATTGTAATAAAAAACCATAGGCGAAACGCCACTAATCAATCCACTACTGAAGAAAGAAAGATTACAAAGATAATACACAAATTACCCAACTTAGTCAATTTGCCTTTGAATCTTCTGTAATTCTTTCACCAAGCCTTCATCTCGAAATTGATCCACCTGAAGTTGAATCCACAACTTCGCTTGTCGAATTAACGACTACGTACAGAATCAAACGCCTTTTGAAACTCTACGTTTGAATCTTCGGAATCCACCGAAGAGAACTCTCTTGAATTATGAAGTAACAAACTCCTTGATGTATGAATCTTAGATCATGAGTGAAGAACTATCTCAAAACATCAAGGAAAACTCTCAAAAATCTCCAGAGGAAAACCTCAAACAAAACCTTAGAAAACCTTAAACAAGATCTAGGAGAAGTAATCCTAAAAACATCCTAAACAGATATAAATAGGCAACTATATCCGCGATCTCCACTCGAGCGCCCAACATCCCGCTCGAGCGGCTTCAGCAAAATACGCGTGTGACAAAGCAGTGATCCGCTCGAGCGCTTGAGAGCCCGCTCAAGCGCAAAATCACACACTCCAGTACTTTTACAGACTTGACAAAGTACTGAGAGATCCAAAACTCCGCTCGAGTGCCAATGATCCCGCTCGAGTGCCAATGAGCGGGAAAGCCAAAAATACAGGAAAAATTACAACTTTAACAACTCAAAGTTTTGTACCTGGATTTGATAATAAAGAGACCTAACATAAATGATAGCAACTATGGCTTTGGTTATAATTCTTGCTTAACATAAATTATTTATACGTAGAAAAGTTCCTAGAATTTGAATGTTTGTTATAGATTTAACTTGATGTGATGAGGACCACACCCTATATCAATGAAGATCATTGATGATGCTAATAATGACAGCTATTAGGACATATTGATAGTTTACCCTTTTATTTGTTGCTGGATCCAATGTGATGATAATGAAAGCATTTTATTTTTTGTTAACTTAAATTACTTCATTTTTGACACATGGTGGCATAGACAGCATCAAAACTAATTCGAAGTTCTGCTGAGCCAATTCTCAAACAATATAGATCAGTTATCTTATCATCTCTCAAGTTTTCAAAGTTGACTCTGGGTACTGTGGCTGCACAATTCACAGGTTTGTTTGATTTCTGTTTGATCTTTGATGAGGGAGTTTAACTAATTTTTATCCCGATGCTTTCATAGATTTTGGAAAGAATTGTACTTCTCAATTTACAATTACATTCTTCTGAGAAAATCAAATGAGAAAAGAATGGCCTATCAGATTGGATTGGTCTGAAGTTATTGCACATTAGCAAGTCAAAATTCACTCCAAAACTTATGTTTCTTTAATCTTTAAAAATATATTTTTTTTATTTTTCACTTTATGGAATTATTATGGCGAGAGGTAGAGCCAATCATCTTCAAGAATAGACACAAGAATTGAAGGAAATAATTTAAATTTATTTGGACCATCAATTTTATTTTATTTTTAATCTTTTTTAAGGTATTGATAGAAAATTGTTGATCTTTTTAGGGATTCCAATTATTGAAGGGGATGCTAAGGGAATCACGATGGAATTGAAAATGCAATGGGATGGAAAGTATCATACTTGATGTTAAAACTAGAGTCAGCATTGGATTACCTATACAGGTGATCTTCAACTTATTTCTCATATCAATAAAACTTTTTCCTGGTAGCAAAACTAGTACAAAACTACTCTGAAATTTATTTTATTTTCACTTTTTATTTATTTATTTTTGTGTGTATAGTACTTCTAATACTTATTTTATAGATAATCAATGTGTTCTCTTTCACTCTCTCTAAAGAATAATAGGTGACTAAAAAATTGGAGAACATGATATAAAGTAAAGAATGTTCGGTTATTGGAATTTTACCATAAGATGCCACTTTAATATTTTTTCGTATATATTTTCACCTAGGTCAAAATATTGAATTCACAGGAGTTTTCAGATTAATTTTCAAACCACTAGTTGACGAGTTTCCATATTTTGGGGCTATTTGTTATTCTTTGATGGAAAAGGTGGGTACTTTGTATCTTTGTCACTCTTTGAACTTATTAGTCTAGTTTCCAACATTTTGGAAGTCATCTTCATGATAAATCACGCAAATTTGTGCAAATATTCATATATTTATCATGTCATCATAAACAGAATTATATAAAATTTTGAAAAATTACTATGCACTTGATTTTTGATACTACAATTCCCCCTATGATTCTACCACAGAAAAAACATGGACTTTACACTCAAAGTTGTAGGTGGGGAATTATCAGCAATTCTCAGAATTTTTGATGCTATTGAGGTTTGAGAAATTTTATATTTTTATTTTATTATTATGTGTTTCACACTCGTGTGTAACTGACTAACTTATCTTTAGACGGGTTATATATTCTTTACAATTATGGATGTAGGGTTTTTGGATCCTTAGGTGTGTCATAACATGAAGCTATCGTTTTTATTTATGTAGGACAAGATACGAAATGCTATTGAAGATTCTATTACTTGGCCAATTCGGAAAATTATACCCATCTTACCAGGGGATTACAAGTATACTACTATTGACAATATCCATTGTTTGATCGACTAAGGTTGTATTTGGATCTAGTATTTTAGGAAGGATTTAGGAAGGGAAATGTGACAAAGAATTATCAATGCATCTTCATGAACTTACAATATCCAATTGTTTGTTTGTGAGCTTGTGAACTATAAAACCTTAATGGGTTTATACAGTAACATCAAAATATCCATTCGTTTCTTAGTTTATACAATTCCCAGAAAATTGCTAAAGGTAATACATCCAAACCACTTTAATTTTGTTTCTCATAGGAAAATCAAGCCACCACAAAAGTAATTATTAGAAAAATAAAAAATTTCAAGTATATCAGTTTCATGAATAAACAGATTTCACACACAAGATTTCAAGTAATTGTTAGGAAATTTTTTTCACACATAAAAAATTTCCTAATTTCACACATAAAAAATTTCAAGTAATTGTTAGAAAATTAAATAAACAGATTTCAAATAAAAAATTAGTCTCATATCAGTTACATAACACATCAGATTTCACACACAAGCCAAATTTCAAGTATATATATATATATATGGAATCAACACAACTAACAAACATAAAAAAACCTAAACCTATTCAAATCATATTTTCCTAATTTTATAAACCAACCCAGTGACTTCACAAAGGTGAAAGGGGCAGTTTCGAAGAAGGGGATTTCAGTCTAGGGTTTCATAGAATGGAGATGGAGAAAGGGAGAGAAACAAGTTGCAGAGCGAGTGAGAGAGAGAGAGAGAGACATACATTAAGGCATGTAGCTTACTAAAACGAGGAAAAGAAAAGGGCAGAGGAATAAACTCACTCTTCGGTGCTTGGCGAGAAGGAGCTCCGGCGAGATCCTATAAAGATCTTCGTCAACAGCTTTGGGAGCTTTTCTCCGTGGTGGAGGATGCGGCGGTGAAAGCAAAATAGGTCTCGGCGGTAGCAAGGGTAGTGACAACGACAGAGAGAGAGAGAGAGAGAGAGAGAGAGAGAGAAATTTTTGAAGACGTTTGGGAGTCTGAGGGATTTGCCATGGAAGGAGGGAATTTTGATTTTCACAAAATTTGGAGGTTTGTTCCAAATTTTTGGAGGAAATTATTTAGGGGAAATTATTTAGGGGAAATTATGTAATAATCATAATAAAAAAAATTAAAACATTTAGAGTCTTATAATAAAATAAATTATTAATTTTTAATATAAATCCTCATCTATTTTTATTAAGTAAAATTAGACTCAATTTTTTTAATATAAATCCTCATCTATTTTTATTAAGTAAAATTATGTAATCCTCATCTATTAATTACACTCAATTTTTTTAAAATTTTTTTAATATAAATCCTCATCAATTTTTATTAAGTAAAATTAATAAAAAAAGAAAGTATTTTACTCATCAACTACAAAATGTATAATCACACCATTAATTGACGTAATAAAAATATTTAAAATTTTAGAAACTATAAATATCGTAATCAAGTCACAAAGTTTTGTGATATAAAATAGAAAATACATAACTGCATCACTAATTGGCGTAACAAAATTGTTTAAAATTATAGAAACAATTATGCTAGGTAGCTCGAAATTTTTGAGCTTGAATTTGGCCCAAATTCAAAACGACGTCGTTTCGTCGTTTCGTCGTTTTGATTTTTTTTTTTTTTTTTTTCAATAACTGGGAAGAAGAAAAATCAAAAAAGAAGAAGAACAAAGAATAAGAAGAAGAAAGAAGAGAAGATGAGAGTAGCAGAGACAGAGACAGAGACAGACAAAGAGAGAAAGAGAATCATCATCATCAACCACCCAACATCTTCATCAACACAGCAGAAAGAGAGAGACCAAAAAAAATCATCAACCACCCAACACATCTTCATCAACACAACAGAGAGAGAGAGACAAAAAAAATGTAAAAACCTGAAACCCAACACATCTTCATCAACACAGCAGAGAGAGACAAAAAAAATGTAAAAATCTGAAACCTAACATATCTTCATCAACACAGCAGAGAGAGACAAAAAAAAATGTAAAAATCTGGAAAAAAAAAAAAAAAAAAAAAAACTTCAACACATCATTCTCATACACAAATCAGAGGCAGAGATCAGAGATCGGAAGCCGAGCTGCGACGATCGGAAGCGGAGGCGGAGGCAGAGGCGGCGATCAACCCTTTCTCTCTCTCCATTCCTTCTTCCCCTCTCTTCTCTTTCTCTTCCTCTTTCTCTTTCTCTTTCTCTTTCTCTTCTTCTTTTTCTTCTCTCTTCTCTCTACTCTCTCTGTTTCAGACCAATCGGGATCTCTAATGATTCAGATAAACACAAAATGTAATGACAATAATTAAATAATTTAATCCACGACTTATAGCCATGGAACACAAAATGAGAGTTAGAGAAGATTAACCAATACAGCAAAAGGAAAGAAAATGTGAGAAAGAGAGACTGAACGGACTTTATCGCCTATGAAAATAATGTCAAAGATGGTGTTGTTTCCGATAAGGAACATCGGAGATATCTACAGTGACAGTGAGGAATGAGAGAGATGTTTGACGGATGAAGAGAGCTGAGATAGCAGAACAGTACAACAAAATGCGTAATATTCATTTTTCAACAGTTCTATAACATATGTACAAATTGATAAAATCATAACTACGGCCAAAGGTTTGTATATGTATGACATATTAATATGAAAGAGCTAGAGTTTCGAGATAAATGCATTTACTAGATAGAGAAATATCACCAGAATGAATAGTGTTGAAATAGACAGAGAGAATAGTGACGAGTTCAAGGATCTATTGCAGAGACACAAGAGTATAGAGAAGAAGAATCCAGTGAGGAAGAACTATCAACGATGGTCGTTCGATGATTTGAGCGAAATAGAGAAGTCTGATTAAGAAATAGAGAGAGCTCAGGCACAACTAGGACAAATCAAGGGAAAGAAAATTGAGTAGAGAAAAAAATGAAGAAAAGTTGGGAAAAAAATTTAGGAGAAAAATTATTTAGTATAACAAAATAAAATCACGTTATAAATAATTTTTTTCAGCATATTTTTTATTAAAATTTAGTTAAATTATATATATATATATATATATATGTCTATAAGTGTATATAGATATTTTAAAAAGTATATCGTTTGTATATTATTATTTCTATTATCTTTAATGAAGATACTATGACTAAAAATAAATCTAAAATAGAGATAGGTGATCAATTACAATTGTCACTTAGGAATGACACTTCAAAATTAATTGAGAGAGTTGAGAGTTCAGAGAGAATGAGAGTTTGAGAGGCAGATTTGTTTGTGAGAAATAAAATGTGAGAGTGGTGGTATTTATAGGACTTGGGAGAAAGGAGTTAATTTATATATATAAAAATTAAAAAAATAAAATTGATTGTTGGTGGAATTAACGGTTATATGACTCTTTCAAATTGTTTTGATTTAAATTTTTTACCATTGCACTGACAAGGAGGGCAGGAAGCCATTGGGGCCGAGTCAAGCCAGATGGGGAAGAAAATTTCAGGGCAAGCTCACGGGATGGGTCACACTCCATAACACACTAGGGTCGGGCCGGGCTTTAGAACACATAACCCAGGGTCTTAGGTTAAGTTTAGGCTCGAGCCTAGTTGGGCCTACCCAGGGCACGAGTGGACTTGTGGTGTGCCGCGAGCTTGTGGGCCAAATTTACACCCCTATATGTGGGTAGTGGTTATGAGATATATAATTAGTGGTTATGATATATGTGATATTGATTATGAAACAAAGGGTGCTGGTTATGAGATGTGGTTATAACATATGTGGGTAAAGGTAATGAGATATATGATTAATGATTATGAGATATGTGATTTTGGTTATGAGCAGAGTGGTATAGTTATAAGTCAAAGGGTGTTTGGTTATGAGATATGTGATTAGTAGTTATGATATATGTGATGTTGGTTAAGAAATTTGTGGGTAATGGTTATGAGCAAAGTGGTGCCAAAGGATATTTGGTTATGCTATATGTTTTAGCGGTTATGAGATATGTGGGTAATGGTTATGAGCAAAGTGGTGTCAAAGGGTGTTTGGTTATACTATATGTGTTAGTGGTTGTGAGATATGTGGGTAATGGTTATGAGCAAAAGTGGTGTCAAAGGGTGTTTGGTTATGCTATATGTGTTAGTAGTTATGAGATATGTGGGTAATGGTTATGAGCAAAGTGGTGTCAAAGGGTGTTTGGTTATGCTATATGTGTTAGTGGTTATGAGATATGTGGGTCATGGTTATGAGCAAAGTGGTGTCAAAGGGTGTTTGGTTATACTATATGTGTTAGTGGTTATGAGATATGTGGGTAATGGTTATGAGCAAAAGTGGTGTCAAAGGGTGTTTGGTTATGCTATATGTGTTAGTAGTTATGAGATATGTGGGCAATGGTTATGAGCAAAGTGGTGTCCAAGGGTGTTTGGTTATGCTATATGTGTTAGTGGTTATGAGATATGTCGATAATTGTTATGAGCAAAGTGGTGTCAAATGGTGTTTGGTTATGCTATATGTGTTAGTGGTTATGAGATATGTGGGTAATGGTTATGAGCAAAGTGGTGTCAAAGGGTGTTTGGTTATGCTATATGTATTAATGGTTATGAGTTATGAGATATTGGTTATGTGACTAGTGGTTATGAGATATGTGATGTTGGTTATTAGATATGTGACTAGTAGTTATGCGACATACGATGTTGGTTATGACTCAAAGAGGCTAGTTATGAGATGTGGTTATGATTCATGTAATTATGAGATATGTAATCAATGGTTATGAGATATATGATGTTGGTTATGATCAAAGTTGTGTGATTATGAGCAAAAAGGTATTAATTATAAGATATGTGATTAGTAGTTATGAGATATGTGATGTTGGTTATGACAAAAAATGTATTGGTTACAAGATATGTGACTAGTGGTTATGAGATATGTGAATTGGTTATGACTCAAAGGGGCTGGTTATGAGATGTGATTATGATTTATGTGGGTAGTAGTTATGAGATATGTGATCAATGATTATGAGATATGTGATATTTGTTATGATCAAAGTGGTGTTGGTTATGAGATATGCGATTATGATTATGAAATATGTGATATTAGTTATGAACAAAATGGTGTTGGTTATGAGATGTTGTTATGAAATATGTGATATTAGTTATGAACAAAATGGTATTGGTTATGAGATGTGGTTATAACTAAGTTATGATCAATTTGATTATAGTTATGAAGTAATATGATTTTAGCTCATAACTATAAAAAGTGACCTGTTTAGTAGGTCACTTTTAATGATGTGGCTCAATCCTAACCATTGATTTTTTATGTACCGTACATTTTTTGAACAAAATATACTATAGACTTTCCCTTAATTTAAAACCGTAACTCGTTTATTTTTAAAATTTTCAATAAGTGTTGCAAATATTTCATTTAATATCAAATTTAATATGTTTATATTACAATAATAGAACAATCCACAACTTGTTCCTATGCTTTTCCCTTTGGTACTAGTAAAAATATTGTATTCAAGTTTACTTACTTATTTATTTATGTTAGGTTTTTATTATTGGCAACTCCGTTTGACAAAACTCCTTTGAGTTGTAATTTTATTCGTATTTTTATTTCAGTAAGGCTATGAGTTGTTAGAGGCGAATCCAACCCGAATTGTACTTTGCAGAGAAGTTTGTGATGTCAATACTTTCAAGATTTCCACTTCGCTGATTTTTACGGGGGTCGAGCTGCCCGGTCAGTTCGCGGGCCGAAGCAAAATGCAAAAATGCATTCAAAGTTGCCTGTCATTTTCTTCCAATTTTGGTCTTCCCGCTCGAGCGGGGAAAGTGACGCTCGAGCGGGGTTTGCGAGCTCATAGTATCTCTGCTATACCTGAAAAAGTGCTGGATGGTGTGATTCCCCGCTCGATCAGGGAAACAGACGCTCGTGCATGGAGCCTGTATGAAATCACGGAATTTGAAGTCTCCGCTCGAACGGGAAGTCCCACGCTCGAGCGGACCGCTCGATCCCAGATTTCCAGATTCGTTAAGGAGTTGGTTTTCTTCTGAAACTGGCATTACTTTTGGTTTTCTATAAGTAGTTGGTTTTCTCCCAAAACTAAACTACTCCTCTAATTCCTTCAGATCTTCTTTTTGGTTCTTAAGGTTTATATCTGGGAATATTTTGTTAAGTTTTCTTTGATGTTTTTATTGAGTATTCAACTCATGGTTTAAAAGAGAGTATATCAAAAGTTTTGTTTTTATACAAAAGAAAGAGTTGTTCTTCGGTGGATTCTGAAGAATTCGAGCCTGAAGTTTCGGTGGATTCTGGAGTGGCTCATCAGAAAGACAATTCCGTGGTGAAAATGGGGTTGGAAGAGGCACATAGAGGTTGGTTCAATTAGGCGTTGTGGATTCGCTAGATAATTGAGAGTATACCTGTGTAATTCTTTTAAATCTTCTTAGTGGATTGTTCTTGTGGCTGTTGCCCATGGTTTTTTTTATCACAATTGGAGGTGTCCAATTGTGGTTTTTCCACGTAAAATCGTTGTGTCTCTTTGTCTTGATTGTTTGATTAGGATTGTTATATTCTGTTTAAAATTGATACATAATCACAAATCAACATCTAGGAGGTTTCTAGAATTTTCAATTGGTATCAGATCAGGTTGTTCTATTTTTTTTTTAAAAAAAATCTTTTAGAACGCTCTATTTTTTTTTAAAAAAAAATTCTTTTAGAACGAGATCTTGTTTGATTTGTGATAATGAATTCAATTCGTGAGTGAAATTCTATGGTTCGACCACCCCTACTTGACGGATCTAATTATTTGTTTTGGAAAGCTCGGATGAGATCTTTTGTAAAATCTATTGATGAAAAAGTTTGGCAATCCGTCATGAATGGGTGGACTGAACCAACAATTACTGTTGATGGAGTGACTTTCCCCAAACCAATTGATAAGTGGGACACAACCAATTACCAAAATAGCAGCTGGAATAGTAAAGCTATCAATTCTCTCTTTTACGCTGTCACACCTGAAGAGTTTAGTTGTATTCGCAATTGTGAAGTAGCAAAAAAGGCTTGGGATATGTTACAAACTATTTATGAGGGCACTCCTTCGGTTAAACGCTCAAAACTTCAAAGGCTCACATCTAGTTTCGAAAACCTTTCTATGAAAGATAGTGAGACCTTTGATGAATTTTATGCGAAGTTGAGTGACATTGTAAATTCCAGCTTCAATTTAGGTGAAAAAATACCAGAATCCAAGATTGTAGGAAAAATTTTGAGGTCCTTACCCGATCGGTTCCAACCAAAAGTTACAGTCATTGAGGAGGCTCAAGAAGTTGACAACCTCAAACTAGATTAGTTGGTTGGAAATCTCCAAACTTATGAGGCACATAGAAATTTCAAAAAGAAACAAAAAGATATTACTTTTAGTAGTGCTCATAAAGTGGTGGAGGATTCTGATGAAGACTGTGAGATAGACTCCAAGATTATGGATGCTTTTGTTAAACAATTTAAAAAATCTTTTTTGAAAATGAATCCTAATCTTTTGGACTCTACTCATGCTCATAAATTTAAAGGCAAAGATAAACTCAAAATTAATTCTATAGCCAAGAAGGAGAAAGGAAAGATACAAGGGAACTCTGAAAGAGTCCAATGCTATAAATGCCAAGGTTTTGGCCACTTTGCTCAAGAATGCCCCACTCGGTTGAAGAAGAAGAAAGCCCTCGCCATCACTTGGGATGATGAATCAGAATCTGATGAAGACGAAAGTGACGATAAAGATCAAGGCGAAGAAGGACATAAGCAATTCCTTGCTTTCATGGTGGCTTCCGAAATTGAAGGACAAACAGAGTCTTCGAAGACATCAGTTGAGAATACCACTGATGATGAATCCTTAGAGAGTGATCATGAAGAGCTTGAACAAGCCTATGAAAAGCTATATAAAGAGTCTCTTAATTTATTCAAATTGAATGACAAACTCACAAAGAAACTCAAAGCATGTGAAAGTGAGAATGTCAAACTTAAGGAGGAGATTTCCGAGGCCAGGATTGATGCCATCAAGATAGTTGATGATCGACAAGTTCTTTGTGCAAAACTGTTGACTTGTGAGACAGAGAGGAATGAGCTATAGGAAACCCATGCCATGTATGAAGAAAAGATTGAATCTCTCGAGATGTCACAAGTTGCTTTGGAAGAACTAATAACCAAGAAAGAAGAAGAGCTAAAGTGTGCTATGGTTACCATTGGTCTTTGGAACAAAGGATCAAAGACTTTGGAGGATATCATTGGGTCTCAACAAATCTGTTCTGACAAGAGTGGCATTGGCTTTGGAGGTAAGAAAGAGCAACAACAGAGTGCATCCACATCTCATGATACAAGAACTCAAAGAAAAGGAGGACAAAAGATTCAACATGAGGATAGACTTCTCAAATATCCTAGAGTTGGTAAGGTAAAAGAAAAGAAGGTACACCCTGTACACCCTGTTTTTATTTGTCATCATTGTGGTATGCATGGTCATATTCGCCCTTATTGTTATAAGTTGTATGGGAGAGTGCCTCTAAAGGGTAGAAATTCGACTTACATGTCTAGGCGGAATACCAAGATTCATAAGGGTGTTCACAACACCACGACACTTATCAAGACCGCTAGACCTAATTTTGTTAAGACCAAAAAGATTTGGGTGAGAAAACTTGACTTGTGTTAATGTATTTACTCTTTTTAGTTTTTTTTGGGTCTCTGTGTTTTTTTTTTATGAAAAAAAATGTGTGAATGTTTGTTTTTTTTGTCTTGCTTTGTTTAGAAAATAAAAAATAAAAAACCCAAAAAGATTTTCTTAGTATGGTTTTGCAAGCTTGAATTTTTTGAGATGTCCTTGGTGCATATTGGAATTGATGAGAATATCCATTACATGTTAATATGTGAAAATCCTATGTGATTCGTGATTAGATAAGGATTAAAATATTCCAAAACCAAAAATTCCAAAAACACTCAATCTAAAATCATCAAGCACTTACGAGAGTGATTTTAGTTTGTTTGTTTTTTAGGAATAAATAATAAATCAACACAATCGATTTTTACGTGGAAAAACCACAATTGAAAAACCTTCAATTGTAATCAAAAACCACGGGCGAACCGCCACTAATCAATCCACTATAGAAGGACTACAAGGTTACAAAGAAACCATACAAATTACCCAAACCAGTCAATTTGTCTCTGAATCTTCTGTAACTCTTTCACCACGCCTTCGCCACGGAACTGATTCTGAAGTTGGTTCCACACCTCAACTTCACTTGTCGAATTAACGACTACGTAAAGAAACAAACACCTTTTGAAACTTTACGCAATGATCTTCGGATTCCACCGAAGAGAACACTCTTGAATATTAAGTATCAACCTCTTTGATGTATGAATTTCAACTCATGAGTTTTAGAACTCTCTCAAGAACATCAAAGAAAACTCATCAAACTCTCAGAAGAACACTTCAAACAAAACTCTAGAATTCTTGAATCTGATCTAGAAAAAAGTTAGATTGGTTTTAGGAGAAAACCATCTACTTATAGAAAACCAAAAAGAATCCCAATTCTGAATGAAACCAAACTCTTGAAAAATTCCGGATTCTGAAGCTCGCTCGAGCGAGAAGTGTATCTCGCGTGATTTCTACTAGTGACCTCGCTCGAGCCACGAGCCCTTCGCTCGAGCGAGGAAAACATCCTTTCAGGTCCAAGTGTAGACGCACTGCTTGGCTCGAGCCACCATGCTTTTCGCTCGAGCGCACAATCATGGCCTTCAGGTTTTGCCCAGACGCAGTCCTTCGCTCGAGCGAGGACTACCTGGCTCGAGCGAGGACGGCAAAAAAACTCAGAAATAATTACAACTCAATACTTAGTTTTGTGCGCGGGATTTTGACAAGATAGGTCCTAACATTCTCCCCCTTTGTCAATACCCGGACAAAACTTTCTAAACAAGATTCCTGACCAAAAGATCTAACTAAAACAATTACAACTCAAAAGAATTTGCCAAACGAATACAACTCATCTAATGACCTAATAAATTACAACTCGATGAAAATAAAACAATAAATCCAAACTTGAGAACCATCCAATCATTAGGTTGTATAAATAAACCAACAACCGTTGAGCTGTAAAGAAACCAATCATAAGCATGCATTCCTCAAACACAATATCAATCCTGTAGATTAAAACCATTAGATACATCCAGACATATATTTCAAAATCAAACAAATATATCCAACATATACATCCATCATATATATCCAAATATCAAAATATCCAGATCAAACAATATATCCAAATATCCAAATCAAATACATCCATACCATACCATAGAAACCAAACCAAATATCCAAATCAAATACATCCATACAAATACATCCATACCATACCATAGAAACCAAAACCATCTCCCCCTTTTTGTCCAGGAGAAACAAAAGAAAAGAGAAAACAAACCAAAAAAACAACCACTAAGAAGATGGTGGAGGATGCTGCAGCTGAAGAAGAGATAAAATCTGGGACAACATAGCACTGTGCTCATCAAGGCGAGCATCGATAAGGTCAAGACGACGTGCAAGAGCTGGATCCAAATCATGAGCATCGGCTGCTGGTCCTGCATGGGCAGCCTCAACCTCCTCCTCCTCGGCAAGAGGATCATCATCACTCGCAACACCGGGACCACCTGCATGGGAACCCCCAACCCCTGACCCACTCCCCCTAACATGGGCCTGACTCTGAGAAACTGTGAGTTTAGTAATGGGTTTGACAGGAGAAGCAAACTCATCATCCTCAAAAATAGGGACACCAAGGGAAGTAAGAAACCGGTGAAGAAAACACCCATAAGGAAGCCCCAATGATTTTCTGCCCTCATAAACCCCAATCATTTTTGATATAATCATCTCTGGAAGATCAATAGGAAAGCGATGATGAATACAGTATAAAACATACCCCTGGTCCTGAGTAATATGAGAAGAATGGGTGGTGACATAAATATTAGCGCACACAATGATATTAAGAAGTCGGAATCGAGGAAGCAACTCATTCTGCTGAATGAGAACCCCGGCGACCCAAGTCCTAGAAACACCACACAACTCGGTAGCAACCAGATCAAAATTAACACCAGACCGGGTAAGAAAAGGAAAATGACAATCATCAATAGCAGGAAGACCAAGAAATTCACGAAACACATCATCAGTGATAACAAGAGATTGTTTCCTAACCCAAGTCTGAAAAGTACAAGCTTCGCGATTAATAGAATGAATATTGCAATAAAACTCGCGGATGAGACTAAGGTTTTGTGGACCGGAAAAATGTAGCACTTGGTCACCACCTAATGGATCAAACAAGGACCGAATAGGAATGACCTCAAACGCATTAGGTAAAACATTGCGTTCCAAATGAACTTTGCGAGAGACATAAGACTCCCTAAACAATTTAGCCTTTTCTTTTGACTCAAACTTGGAAGTGTTGTAAGAGGGGCGAGAAACAGTCGTCTTTCGACGTTTGGAAGGTTCTGCCATTACTAGACAAACCACAGAGGCACAACAAAGACAGAGGTAGAACAGAACAAGACACACACCAGAAACAGACCACCCCACAACCCCAAGTCCAAACCAAGAACACAGATAAACATCATTAGTTCATTAGTTCGACAAAAACCATTAGTGCAACATTATGGAAAAAATCAGATAAGCTCAGAGGTAAAGCAAACATGAGGTTTATGAGACTAACAGTTTGAAACCATAAATCAATAGCCAACCAAAAAAAAAAAAAACAATGAGTATCCAGGCTAAGCAAATGATAACTAGAAAAACAGAACAAGGCAAGATGAACAATTATCATAAGGCATGAGCAAAATATGGCACATATGGGCAACAGTAGTGAACAATCAAGCAATTGCAAGATGAGAACTGAAAAACCCTAAAAACCCAATGTGGAAATATATAACCCTTACAAATAAACCAACTTCCCCAAAGGCAGAATATAGAAGGAACCCCCAAAACAAACCAACCCAATATTAGACTTGAGAAAACCTAAAATCCCCAACAACAACAAACACAAATAAAACCCTCAACAATGCAGAATAGAAACAAACACACCTTAAATCCTAGAGCAAGAGAAGGATACGAAATTAGAAGCAACAAGCCAAAACAGAGCACCCTCACAAGCCCAATACGAGATGAAGAAAAAAATAAAAAAAACTTACCAATGAAGAGGAATGTGAGGGATGAGACAGAAGCAACCTCAAATCCAAGAGAAAAGCCGCAAACAACCCTAGCAAAGGTGAACACAAAAAGCCCTAGGGGAGAGAGGGAAAAGGAATGGGAAAAAATGCATCAAAAACTGAAGAGACCCATGTTTTATAAAATCGAATCATGACATACCGCCGAGCGAAGAATAGCTAGCTCGAGCGAGGTAACAAACCGCCAGTTCGCCGAGCCGAAGTGGTCGCCGAGCGTAAATACATGCTCTCAGGTCTTATGCAGAAGTAGAAGCACGCTCGAGCGAGGACCCGGTCGCTCGAGCCAAGGATTTTTTTTTTTTTTTTTTTTAAATAAAAACACCTAGGATATTTTTGTAACAAGCAAGGTGACCGGGTGACAGACTATTTCACAAGAACAAGAGTATCCATCAATTCTGAGTCCTGAAAATTTAAAAAGAAAAATGAAACAACAGCTCATGAATACAACAGATAATATTAAATCAAAGCCACACGCATCATGAGAATGCATAACTCAAAAACACACATGAGAGCTCATATAAAAAAATGTGTGTGTGTGCAATCCTTGAGAGCCACAAAGCTAGAGTTAATCCTCGTAGTGATCTGATGGCTGGACCTCCAACAAGAATAACTGACCATCACAAAGAAAAGTCAAACCACTGGGAATCACGGGGTATTTGTTGAGTAAATGCGGAAGCTCCCCCTCAGACAATGATCCCTTTTTTTTATATTATTATTATTTTGTTATTTAAACTTTTCTTTCTTGTGGGCACTCACTGGTGGCATACACGCTCAAGAGTATGGAGTCCAAACCAGAGAAGAATGAAATCAAAATGATGGCCTGGTTGGTGCCTCTGAGGTAGCCTTTTCCTAATGCCCTAAATCATGTCTTCGAGGAGAAACCATGGAAGTGAAATAAGATGGTAGATGGTTAAGAGACTTAACATCACCCATGATATACCAAGATAGGTCAATTCCTCCAGAAGAGTACAAGAAACACTGTCAGTGGTCCATAGAGAACTTTGATCACTTGTGCGGAAACCCCTGCAACAGTTTATCTCAAGGATGTGTACAGAATGAGATCATGAAGTAAATGAGTATGGGCATTCAGAATGAGCTATGGACAAAGATAAAAAAAATCTTGTATGCAACAGGAGCAGTGTTCATATAAATTTTGATGAAAAGAAATCAGAACTCAAACACAGATAATCACATTCAAGAACAGTAAGTCAACCACTCACACTCACCTTACAAGAAACAGCCTAGTTACTGAGACATTACACCCAAGGTCTTTCTAAGAAACTCAAATCGAAGAAGATCAAGGGGTTTTGTAAAAATATCAGCTTTTTGATGCTCAGTAGAAACATGTTCCAAAACAACAAGGCCTTCATCCACTAACTCTCGAATAAAATGATGACGGATGTCAATGTGTTTGGTGCGAGAGTGTTGGACAGGATTTTTTGAAATGTTTATGGCACTTGTGTTATCACAGAAAAGAGTGAGAGTGTTCTGTTCTATTCCATAATCATGAAGCATTTGCTTCATCCACAACATTTGGGCACAACAACTCCCTGCAGCAATGTATTCAGCCTCAGCAGTAGACAGAGAAATAGCATTTTGTTTTTTACTATGCCAAGAAACCAGATTATTCCCAAGGTAAAAACACCCCCCGGATGTACTTTTCCTATCATCAAGACACCGCCTACCGGCATCGGAAAAACCAAGTAATTTCCATTTGAGTATCGTGGAAAACCAAACCACATACCCCAAGGTCCCATTAACATACTTGATGATGCGTTTTACCGCAAGAAGGTGAGACTCTTTAGGACTGGCTTGGTAACGAGCACAAACACCGACACTGAAGGAAATATCAGGACGACTGGCTGTGAGATACAAAAGACTCCCTATCATACTCCTATAAAGGGTAGGATCAACATCAATACCAGAGGAATCTTTGGAAAGGTGAAGACTGGTGCTCATGGGAGTGCGTGCATGCTTGGAAGACTCAAGACCAAACTTTGACACAAGATTTTTAGCATACTTAGACTGAGAAACAAATATGCCCGAAGGAGACTGTTTAATTTGGAGACCCAAAAAATAAGACAACTCTCCCATCATGCTCATCTCAAACTCATGTGTCATGCAATCAGAAAAATATTTCACAAGATGATCAGCAGTGGAACCAAACACAATATCATCAATATATATCTGAACAACAAGAATATGAGACTTAGTATGTTTCACAAATAATGTCTTATCCACACTACCCTTTTGAAAATCATTATCAAGAAGAAAGGTAGTAAGCCTATCATACCAAGCCCGAGGGGCTTGTTTCAACCCATACAAAGCCTTGTCTAACTTGTAGACATGATTAGAACATTTAGGGTCCTCAAACCCTTTTGGTTGTTCAACATATGCCTCTTCTTTTAAGTACCCATTCAGAAAAGCACTTTTCACATCCATTTGAAACAATTTAAAGCCAAGGAAACATGCAACATCAAGCAAAATACGAATGGATTCGAGACGTGCAACTGGGGCAAACGTCTCATCATAGTCAATACCCTCTACTTGTGTGTAACCTTGAGCAACCAACCTAGTTTTATTCCTCACAACAGTACCATTCTCATCAGATTTATTTTTAAAGATCCACTTGGTACCTATCACATTCATGTCTCTAGGTCTGGGAACAAGAGTCCAAACTTTGTTACGTTCAAATTGACCTAATTCTTCATGCATAGCATTAACCCAACTATCATCTAGCAAGGCCTCTTTAAAATTCTTAGGTTCAATCAAGGAAACATAACACATATGTGATACCTCATCCCGAATCTGTCTTCGGGTTTTCATTCGATCTGAAACACTTCCAATTACCTGTTGAACTGGATGATTTAGTTTCACCCTTGCTGATGGTTTAAGTTCAGGACTTTGGGTGACAGGAGGAACAGGAGTGCTGTTCTTTTGAGCACTCTTTGGACTTGAACTTACCTGTGAGGATGGTGCTGTAACAATTTCTTGTAATTGAGCCGCAGCATCTCCTTGATTTTGTGGTTCAGTATTCAAGATTGGAAGCTCACCATTGTCATCCTCATTTGTTGCTGAAGTAGGTGAACCTGTGTCATCTATAACCACATTGATAGATTCCATTAATGATGAAGTTCGCAGGTTATAGACTCGAAAAGCCCTACTGTTGGTTGAATACCCTAGAAAAATACCTTCATCACTCCGGGAGTCAAATTTGCCCAAGGGCTCTCTATCTTTGAAGATGTAACACTTACTCCCAAAAGTTTTGAAGTATTTTACATTAGGTTTCATACCCTTCCACAATTCATAAGGAGTTTGTAAAGTGCCGGGCCTTAAATACATACGATTTATGACATAAACAGCAGTATTTAAGGCTTTGGCCCAAAACTTTGGAGGAAGACTCTTACTAAGGAGCATGACCCTAGCCATTTCTTGAACAACTATGTTCTTCCTCTCAACCACTCCATTTTGTTGTGGAGTAATAGGTGCAGAGAACTCATGCTTAATTCCATGCATATCACAAAAATCCGAAAACGAACTATTTTCAAATTCACGACCATGATCAGTTCGGATTCTTATGATACGCCCAATGGGAACACCTTGTTCATTTTGGATTTTAAGGACTAAAGCCTGGAAAGCATCAAACGTATCAGATTTTTCCCTTAAAAAATTTACCCATGAGAAACGAGTAAAATCATCAACAGTTAAAAAAATGTACCTTTTACCTCCAATGCTTTCAGTGCGAGTAGGACCCATTAAATCCATGTGAACTAATTCAAGAGGACGTTTGGTTGTAAAGCTATTCACCTTTTTATGCGGAGCACGGGTTTGCTTGCCAAGCTGACATGGTCCACACACGTGGCTCAAATTCTTACCTAGTTTAGGTACTCCTCTCACAAGTTCTTTGTTGGCTATCTTAGTTAGGTCTTTGAAATTCATGTGACCTAATCTTTGATACCACAGATCAATGTTACTTATGATAGCAGAATGACAAGTGAGATCATTAGTAGTAAGAATCCCATAGCAGTTATCAGATGTGCGAACCCCATGTAAGACAAGATTTCCTTTTATCCAAAATTTCACATTTATCTTTTGAAAACAATACTTCATGATGGGAATCACACATTTGACTAATGCTCAAAAGATTAGCTTTAAGGCCATCCACAAGTAAGGCCTTATCTAGCTTGGGGAGACCAGCAACACCTATAGAGCCCTTTCCAATGACCCTTGGGGTTCCGCCCTCTCCAAAAGTTACAATTCCTCCTTCTTATTTTTCAAGGGAGGTGAAGTAGGATTTGTTACGGACATATGACGAGAGCACCCACTATCAAGATACCACATATGTGAGTCACGTGCTTTTAGAGCAAAGGTGAGCAACAAAACAAGTCAAATCATCTTTTCTAACCCAAATCTTTTTAGTCTTGGTGTTCCGCTTAGACATGTAAGGTTGTCTCCTAACCCAAAAAGTATTAGAATTTCTGCTTTTTGAGACACCTTACCAAACAGTTCAAAACAATAAGGACGAATGTGGCCATACCTACCAAAGTGATGACAAATGAAAGCAGGTTTTACCTCCCTTTTGTTGGTCTTGCTCGCTTTTTGATGAAGAAAAGAGTCATCTTGATCTACCTTCAATTTTCCCTTTGCTTGAGTCTTCAAGTTATGTGAGGTAGAGGCTTGTCCTTTGTGAGTTGTCGATCATAGCCTAGCCCTCTTTTGTCGTAACCCATTTGTTGAGATCCGAGTATGTCTTCTAGAGATCTGGAACCTTTGTTCCACATGGCAATTGTTGCTCTAGCAATACGGAGTTCTTCATCTTTCTCGACCGACTTTCTTCCAATCTTTGTTTGTGACAACTCAAGACTTTCAAGCTTTTCTTCATATGGAATACACCCTCGAAGTTCATTCCTTTCGGTTTCACAGACGAAGTTTTCCACATAAGTCTTGCTCACTTGAGATCTTGATGACATTCTCGCTTTGTCAAGAGTTCTCCTTGAGCGACATTCTCACTCTCGCATGTTTTGAGCTTGAGAGAGAGTTTGTCGTTGGTTTTAGACAAATTCAGAGATTCCTCGTCTGACTTCGTAAGCTTGTTGTAGTTCTTCACCATTGATCTCATCAATGTCTTGAGATAGTTCATCAACCTCTTTTGCTCCTCATTCTTCTTAACCTCATCCAACTGCAACCAAGGCAGACAAGTTGTTGGATGGAGGTGGAGGTGAATCTCCTCTTTCATGGAATTGACTCAGAATTTCCCATGCATCTTTAGCCTTTGTGCAGTGAAACGACCCGTTGCTGTTCTTCATTAGAAATTGCTCCACGAATAATGATTAGGGCTCTCTGATTGCCCAGATTATCTGCACTTTCTGTATCTTCTTCAATGGTTTGCCAACCTTCTGGTTCAAAGGTTCTCAGAAAAGCCCTCATTCTGATTTTCCAATACAGGTAGTTGGTCCCATCAAAGGTGGGAGCATGATGCAAGTTCTGACCGTGGGCTGATTCCGAAGACTTTGGAAGAGGTTGAGAAATCGTGGCCCAAAATGCCATGAAAGCACTATCCCCATCTTCACCAGATTCAGGTTCTTCGGGTTCTTGCTCCGACCCGCTTTCATCGTCCCAAGTTACAGTGTAGACTTTCTTCCGATTCTTTTTCGTAGGGCATTCAAGGGACATATGGCCAAACCCTTGACATTCATAGCACTTGACCCCTGGCCCCCTAACAACCTTCTTTTCAGTAGTTTGAGCAAATTTTGGTGGAAAAGTTTTTGGTTTGTCATTACTCTTATCTTTTGAAATAGGGGCTCTAAAATTAGGCTTCTTTTTCAAAAAATTTTAAACTGTTTTGTAAGCATAGCCGTCATCTCAGACTCTAAATCAAATTCAGTCTCCGGAGGTTTTGCAGTCTCATGAGTACTTGTGAAAGCCATACTTTCTTTTTGCTTTTTCTTAGAAATTTGGTGTGCTTCATAAGTCTGCAAATTTCCAACCAATTGATCGAGCTTGAGGGTATCAACATTCTGAGCCTCCTCAATGGTCATCACCTTTGATTGGAACCTCTCGAAGGGACCTCAAAATTTTTCCCACAACTTTAGCTTCCGGATTTTTTTCACCGAGAGTGAAACAGAATTCACGATATCACCGAAGTTTTGCATAGAAATCATCAAATGTCTCATCATCGCGCATAAAAAGGGTTTCAAGGCGATGTGAGACGTTGAAGTTTTGACCTTTTGACAGAGGTAGTTCCTTCGTGAATTGTTTCAAGAATATCCCACGCCTGTGTTGCTATTTCACACGTGCAAATTCGACGGAATTCTTCAGGTGTGACAGTGGACAAGAGAGAGTTGAGAGCCTTGCTGTTCCAACTCGAGTTTTGGTAATCGGCCAGTCCTATTTATCAAGAGGTTTAGGAATATCAATGCCATCTATAGTGATGAGGTTCACTCCACCCAAAGACAACGCAGTGCCAAACTTTCTCATCGATGGATTTTAAAAATGCTCTCATACGAGCTTTCCAATAAGAATAGTTTGTACCGTCTAGTAAAGGGGGTCTATAAGTCGAGTTACCTTCACGAATAGAATCCATAAAACTAGTCACACAAAATCACACTCCTATAGTTTTGAAAAAAAAACAAAGAGTGACCCGCTCTGATACCAATTGAAAATCCTATGTGATTCGTGATTAGATAAGGATTAAAATATTCCAAAGCCAAAAATTCCAAAAACACTCAATCTAAAATCATCAAGCACTTACGAGAGTGATTTTAGTTTGTTTGTTTTTTAGGAATAAATAATAAATCAACACAATCGATTTTTACGTAGAAAAACCACAATTGAAGAACCTTCAATTGTAATCAAAAACCACGGGCGAACCGCCACTAATCAATCCACTATAGAAGGACTACAAGGTTACAAAGAAACCATACAAATTACCCAAACCAGTCAATTTGTCTCTGAATCTTCTGTAACTCTTTCACCACGCCTTCGCCACGGAACTGATTCTGAAGTTGGTTCCACACCTCAACTTCACTTGTCGAATTAATGACTACGTAAAGAAACAAACACCTTTTGAAACTTTACGCAATGATCTTCGGATTCCACCGAAGAGAACACTCTTGAATATTAAGTATCAACCTCTTTGATGTATGAATTTCAACTCATGAGTTTTAGAACTCTCTCAAGAACATCAAAGAAAACTCATCAAACTCTCGGGAAGAACACTTCAAACAAAACTCTAGAATTCTTGAATCGATCTAGAAAAAGTTAGATTGGTTTTAGGAGAAACCATCTACTTATAGAAAACCAAAAGAATCCCAATTCTGAATGAAACCAAACTCTTGAAAAATTCCGGATTCTGAAGCTCGCTCGAGCGAGAAGTGTATCTCGCGTGATTTCTACTAGTGACCTCGCTCGAGCGAGGAAAACATCCTTTCAGGTCCAAGTGTAGACGCACTGCTTAGCTCGAGCCACCATGCTTTTCGCTCGAGCGCACAATCATGGCCTTCAGGTTTTGCCCAGACGCAGTCCTTCGCTCGAGCGAGGACTACCTGGCTCGAGCGAGGAAAGCAAAAAACTCAGAAATAATTACAACTCAATACTTAGTTTTGTGGGCGGGATTTTGACAAGATAGGTCCTAACAATATGTGTGTGCTTTCTGTGATCATTACTCATTTTGGAGTGTGTGTTCTTTGATTAGTATGTCTCATTCTGTACACACTCTTGGATTAGCAAATATCGGAGTCTTTCGACTTAGTGATTTTTTTTTTCTTATGGACTTCTGGCATTGTATGTTTTGCTTTTCTAGAGGAATTGACCTATACTAGCATATCATGGGTGATGTTGAATCTCTTAACCACCTTCCATCTTTTTGCATCTCCATGGCTTTCCCCTCTATTCTTTGTAGTCCAGCCATGAGGAAAAGGCTACCTCAGAGTCACCAACCAGACCATCCTTATTATATCCATGCTTCTCTGGTTCGGTTTCCACACTCTTGAGCGTGTCAGCCGCCAATGAGTGTGCAAAAGAAAGAAAAGAAAAGATGTGCAAAAGAAAGAAAAGAAAAGATGTGCAAAAGAAAGAAAAAAAAAAAAAACAATGTGCAAAAGAAAGAAAAGAAAAAGATGTAAAAAGAAAAAGAAAAAAATAAAGGATTCATTGATTGAGGGGGAGCCTCCGCTATTACTCAACAAATACCCCTTGATTCCTAGTGGTTTGACTTTCCTTAGTTGTGCTTAGATTCTATTGTCAGAGGTCCAGCTTTCATATCACTACTAGGATTTGAATCTAGTGTTTGTCGAACTCCAAGAGTCACACACACACGTTTATCAGGGGATCTATGCTTTTCGCATAATGTATCACTTTCTTGTACGAGGAATCTTCTACAGACTGTGCACATTGTGTTTACTTGTAATTGTGCTTCTTGGATAATCTTGTGTGTTTTAAGGTATAAATCTGAAATTCCTTACTTACTCCACCATATTATGTTTTGTTTTTTTTCTTCTTGTTCACTGTTTTCAGTGTTTGTGGTTGCTTTTAGTGAGAGGGAGTTTGGTTCATCTTGATTTGGCTTGGTAAGGGAGTTTGGTTTTTCATTGTAAGAGTTGTTTAGCATGAACACTTTGATTTGTTTGGTAAGGGAAATTGGCGATAGTTGTTTTGCATGTTTTTATGCACTGTTTGCAAATTATTTCCTTCTTGCATACTCCTGATATTTACATCGTCATATCATTGTTTGTGTGGTTTATGATCTTGCTTTTGTTGTGTGAGAGTTGTTGTTCATGAGTCTTAGTTTTCATCTATTCATGTTTTTCATCTCATACTTCAAGATAATCTTGTCATATGTTTATTGTTTTTGTCACATACTCTTGTGGGACTAATAGTTGTTTTGGAGATTGTGGCACTGATAGCTGTTTTGCAGATCATGACCTTAAGAAAGAAGTTTGTGTTTGTTGGTTGTAATGGGTTGGGGTGATTAGGATTTCATTTGTTAGGTGTGTTTTGTCACAACATTGCCAAAGGGGTAGATTGTTAGGTTTTTATTATTGACAACCCCGTTTGACAAAACTCCTTTGAGTTGTAATTTTATTCGCATTTTTATTTCAGTGAGGCTATGAGTTGTTAGAGGTGAATCCAAACCGAATCGCGCTTTGCAGAGAAGTTTGTGATGTTAATACTTTCAAGATTGCCAATTCGCTGATTTTTAAGGGGGTCGAGCTGCCCAGTCAGCTCGCGGGCCGAAGCAAAATGCAAAAATGCATTCAAAGTTGCTTGTCATTTTCTTCCAATTTTGGTCTTCCCACTCAAGCGGGGAAAGTGACGCTTGAGCGGGGTTTGCGAGCTCATAGTATCTCTACTATACCTGAAAAAGTGCTGGATGGTGTGATTCCCCGCTCGATCGAGGAAACGGACGCTCGAGCGTGGAGCCTGTATGAAATCACGGAATTTGAAGTCTCCGCTCGAGCGGGAAGTCCCACGCTCGAGTGGACCGCGCGATCCCAGATTTCCAGATTCGTTAAGGAGTTGGTTTTCTTCTGAAACTGGCATTACTTTTGGTTTTCTATAAGTAGTTGGTTTTTTTCCAAAACTAAACTACTCCTCTAATTCCTCCAGATCTTCTTTTTGATTTTTAAGGTTTATATCTGGGGATATTTTGTTAAGTTTTCTTTGATGTTTTTATTGAGTATTCAACTCATGGTTTAAAAGAGAGTACATCAAAAGTTTTGTTTTTTATACAAAAGAGAGAGTTATTCTTCGGTGGATTCTGAAGAATTCGAGCCTGAAGTTTCGGTGGATTCTGGAGTGGCTCATCAGAAAGATAATTCCGTGGTGAAGATGGGGTTGGAAGAGGCACATAAAGGTTGGTTCAATTAGGCATTGTGGATTCGCTAGATAATTGAGAGTATACCTGTGTAATTCTTTTAAATCTTCTTAGTGGATTGTTCTTGTGGCTGTTGCCTGTGGTTTTTTTATCACAATTGGAGGTGTCCAATTGTGATTTTTCCACGTAAAATCGTTGTGTCTCTTTATCTTGATTGTTTGATTGGGATTGTTATATTCTGCTTAAAATTGATACATAATCACAAATCAACATTTAGGAGGTTTCTAGAATTTTCAATTTATTAATTTTTAATTTTACTATTATTATATTATCTTATTAATCCTTACTTTCTATATAGTTATAGAGGGCGTACATAAAACAATAAGGATACATCAATTTAACAAATTTTATTACTTTAACTCTCATTATGTTTCTCTTATTAAATAACTAAATAAAGTATTAGGAGTAATATGGGACTTGGAATATCCGATACTTCAAAATTAAGTATCCGATATGTATTCGTGAGTATCCAATGAGTATCGGTATCCGATACGAATGTAATATGGATATGTCTCCCTTTTTAAAGTATCCGTGCTTCATAGCATATGTGCTTGTGAAACTTCGAATGACAATGACTAGAATGCAAGCCATTGAATATATATGATATAAAGGGGCCGATTATCATTTTTTGGTGTTCTATATAACTGTGTTGAAGAGTTCAAGAAGTTATTCAATTGATGTGGCCTATCATTTCTTTGGTTAGAATGCTTTATCATTTCTTGGTGGTTATTCAGATACCCACAAGCCATGATTGACTAGGGAAATCAACTATTCATAGTGGCAACACAAACACTGAAACTTCCGAACCAATTAGGAAAAACATACATCAATAGCTTCGTGCATGTCAGGGATGCCTTTGGTTATATTTTCGCCAATCTGCTGATACCCTCTGTGTGCAAAATGTTAACTCACTGTCAAATTAGGAAGCAATTTCCAAGTGAAAAAACGAAAAAGAAAATACTAATGCCACAAGTTATTCCAGGGAGCATACCTGTATCCAGTTGTGGGAGATATTTTAATCTTTAGTTTTTCCTCGTAAGGTAGACTAAAGAATTTGTGCGCCACATTTCTAACCTCTTTGATAATGGAATTGGGTATACCGTGGCCCTTCTGATTAATCACAACACATAAAAAACAATATTAAAAAGTATGTATATATATTAATAAGCAAATAAAAATTTGGTTTAGGATGTTTGGGCTGATTTTAAAATAGATTAAAAAAAAAAAGACTATCATTTTTTGAAATATCAATCCAGTGTTGGTTAAACTTAGACCCTGTTTCCATTTTCATTATTTAACCAAATATGTTTGTTTTTATGTGTAAACAATCATACATGCTAACCAAATATGATTATACACGACTTGTTTATTCATTAAGAGCACGTTTGTTTTGAGGGATAAGGGTGTGGGATTGGACTATTAGTCTTACTGAACTAATAGTCTATTGTTTGTTTAAAAATTTTTGTTCCGGATTAATAGTCCCCCCGGATTATTAGTCCCACAAATATGAGACTATCCTATCTCATGGGGGGAGGTGGGATAGAAACTATGAGATTGGTATCCCATGGGATTATTTTGTAAAATGTTCATTTTACCCTCCATGCTATTACTTAGTAAACAATTAGAAAACAGTAAAATAGTCTTTTGAACATTTATAAATTATTTTTTTAGTGTTATTAATTTAAAATTATATATTAAATAAAAAATTTAAATTATAAATTATAAATTAAATTTAATTAAAAATAATAAATTTATTTTTTTATTGTCGTTAATTTAAAATTATATATTAAATAAAAAATATAAATTATAAATTTAATTTAATTGAAAATAATAAATTAAAAATTATGACCTTATAAATTAAATTTTTTTAGTGTTGTGAAATTATAAATTATAAATTACAAATTTAAAATTATATATTAAATAAAAATTATAAATTACAAGGATAAAATAGTCCTTTAAACATCTATCCTTCTCCATAATATCCCAAACAAACATGGAATTCAATAGAATAATCCAATACAGACCTCTAATCCCATGACTAAACAAACATAGGATACAAATTTAATCCAACCAAATAGTCCCGAGACAATATATCCCAAGACTAATAATCCAATGAATTACAATTCTCCCTTATCCAATCCGTCCAAACAAACGCACCCTAATTACCTATAATCTAAATCAAACAAGTCCTTGAAGTCCTGCTTTGTTGAAGTTAAGAATTCAAAATGATAGTAGGTATCCAACAAGACAATAAAGAGTGAAGATAATTGAGGGTCAGTAAACAACTGCCCCAATCAAAAAAAAATGAGAAAAGTTAGGGATCATGAAAAAATTTTTATAAAAATAATCATGAAAGATTTATGACTCTTGGATTGCTTTGATTAGTGTGTGGTGTTTCATTTTAAGTGTAATCTAAGGATCATAAATATTTCATGATCATTTTCATGAAAGTTTTTTCATGACACCTAGCATTGCTGAAATAAAATACTTTGAAAACAAAGATGAATATTGAAATGACTGATGGGTTCAAAATAGGGGTGTGCAAAATACTCAGTAAACCGAAAAAACTAAACCAACCCGACCTCTTTGGGTGGGGATGGCCTGATTTTTGAGTATATTAGTTTGATTATGGGCCTACAAATCATCAATCTGATAGGATTGCAGCAGACACGCAAACAAAGAATATACAATGGATTCACAGAGAATTGCCACATAAAAGAAGCCAGCTTCTCTACAAGCTTGGTCCAACTGCTTAACGACTCCCGTGATGCCGTGGTCTTGCGCCATGTTTGGATCATCCCATTTCGCCAAAAGAGGGCTAATATCTGCCTCACGAATGAAAACCCAAAAATACAAAAATTACAATAATTTCAAGCTCTATGAAGAACTTGGATTTAAACAAATGTTGAATCTTAAGCAGGTAAATTACACGCTAGTCCTATGTGATAAAATGTTGAATCTTTCAATTTTCTTTTCCATTTATGCCAAAAAAAAATTACAGATGGGATATGTTGACTTATTTTGTTAGCTAGTTAGGAAGCGGATAATGATTCATTTAGGCTGCGTTTAAATTTTGAAATTGAGTAGAGATTTAAAAAGAAAGAAAAAAAGCAATAGAAATTAAGAAAAAAAAAATTTATATTTTATATATATATTTGTTTTCCTTTTTAAATTTTTATTAAATTTTTTATTTAAATATAGTCTTAATATTGTGATTTCTCGTTAGCCGAAAGAGTCGGTACGTATTTATTGATCTTTCATCTTCGCAGAGTTTGCTTGTGTGAGAGGGATAGCAATCGGAAGCCAGCTAGAGGCAAGATGACTTCCAATTTGAGATTCTCCTCCAAAAGGACCTACACTTTGCAACATAAAGAGAGGGAAACATGAGATAAGGGTGGTGTGGTAGGAAAAAGAGCCATAATCCCATAGCCCTCACATGAGTGTACGTGGTATGATTCGGATAATTTGAGAGAAATTATAAATTGAATGACGGATTTGTGAATTGACAAATCATGATTTAAGTAGTTTTGAGTGAATTGGTGGATTAAAAAATATTTTAACCAATTATCAAGTATTTGCATAATATATGATACTAATTTATATAATATTTTTTATATATATAACACAAATTAATTTTACATAATATTTTTCATATATATACATATATATATATATATAACTACTAATTTATAATAAATTTTACATCTTAAATCTCTCACATTCATTTTTATTTTGATACTTTATTAGAAATTAAAAAATATATAGGTATTAATTATAGCGGAGCGAAACAGTTTCAAAGGCAAATTATAAATTTTAAAGTTTAAACCGCAGTTGACGGATAAAGCGGTGTGAATTGATGTGAATTGGTATAATTTTAACAGATTAAGCGATATTTTACACAGCCCTATGAGACATTTCCTCTATCATTCAGGCACTGTCTTTGTATCCCTTTCTTCTGTATTTGTTGTAATTATTTAGGTTGGATTTGAATTTTATATTTAAGAAGTTATTTGTGAAGAAAAATGAAAATGAACTTGAAAAATTTTGAGTTGTACTTTATTCATATTTGTCTTTAATTTTTTTTTTTATATAATTCTACTCAAATTCAAAATTTAAACATAATCAAAAAGACAATAGCGAGGGACTTTATTTATTTTTTTTTTGGTGTAATGGGAAAAATATCTAAAAATTCAAGTATGCATTCATGCCAAAGGTCGGCTCTTTTTGAGAAAAATTATTCAATAGTTCGGATGTATTATATTCTCTGTATATAAACGTAACAGAAATCTATTGCTTTGGTTGATTTGAAACACTATAGTGGAGATTATGCTATAGAGATATTTTTTAGGACAAATGTTTTTCTAGTAGAGTTTGAGTCATGTGTAATTTATTTGATAGCGTTTATAAATAATCAAATAATCTCTTGTAATTTATGTATTAAAGTGTATCGTTAAATTCGTTAAGGATTTAATAAAAAATATTAAAATATTCATAGATTTTCGTCATTTTTTTTAAAAGTAAAGTACATTTTAATTCCTGTACTTTATTTCATGGGAAAGGGGTCACTGTGGTGTCTTTGTTTGAGGTGTATTATGGCCTTATTTTTATGATCCAAATCGTTTATTTTGTACGGTTTGTTGAGTAATTCATGCCTAGCAAAAATCATATTAATCGGATATTAATAATTATATGATCGATCGCATATTTTTTTATGCTATTTCTCAAAAGAAAAACTTATTATTTATTTTTTTCATTATCGATCATATAGTTTTTGATATCCGATTAATATGATTTTTGGTAGGCATAAATTAATCAACAAACCCTACAAACGGTTTGGATCATAAAAATAAGGCCATAATACACCTCAAACAAAGGCATCACAGTCACTGTTGTACTTTTAGCACAGCAGTGACCCCTTTCCCTCATTTCATATGTGATTTATCCTCTTAAACTTTAAAAATGAATATATAATCTCTTTATATATATCAAGTATATTATATTTATTATTAAATTTAATAATATATTTAATAATATATTTTAATTCATAAATCACGTGATGATTATTTGATCATTCCGAAATACACATTAGCCAAATAACTTATCAAGGGTAAGTGAAATTTATCATTCATAAATCACGTGATGATTATGAGATCATTCTCAAATACACATTAGTCAAATAACTCATCAAGGGAAAGTGAAATTTATCATATTTTTTAATCCGATGTGGGTAGATGTTACGCGTCATCTTTTCTTGCTGTGGGTAGGGTAGGTCGCTTATTAATAGTGGAAGGCATTACATTGATTACACTATGTTGTGTGAGCCTACTTTTTTTCAATAATTAGGTTAAGTTTGACAATTTAAAAATAATTTATTTTTTTATTTTTTTTATCATATTATCTCTTTATTTTTTTATACATCTTTTATAAAAAGATAAAAAAATACACTTATTTAAATCATTCCAAACAATCACTTAATACTCCTTTTGCGATGCTTTCAATTGATAGAATAGGAAAATAAAAATCATTTTATTTTTGCGCACTTGCCGTTTTAAGGGAAAATTTTCCCTCAAACACTTTCTTGTAAAAAGTAAGGATTATGTATCACAAGAAATTTTAAATCATTTTTTTATATAATTTCATTTTGTAAACTGTACAGTTAATAGGAAAGTAAATTAATTATATTTTTTCTTTTCCTTTTAGATTCATTTTTCTCAAAAAAAAAAAACATTTTCCTATGCAGTATGCTTCATAATTGAGCGAAAGAGAAGCCAATAATTGGGAATAGTGTACGCAACTTGGGGTTTTTTTTTAATTTATTTATTCATTACTATATGTATATATACAAAAATGATTTATTCATGGAATTGAATTTGTCTGAATTGTTTAAATTTGTACATATCGGTCGATCGTCCAGAATATCACTCGGTGTAACACTTATCAACTACACCTATCACCCTTTTGTAAATGATCCACCAGACGACCGATGTGCACAAATTCAAACTATTCACACAAATTAAAATTCAATAGATATAATATTACTCAGATATATATATATATATATATGTATTTAAATTTCTTGTTGGTTCTTCTGAAGTAATCATAGTGTGCTTATAATTTTTTTGTTCCCTTAGGAGTCAACGTTATGCTATTAGGTACAATTTTCGTTTACAACTTATTAAACATAAATTACTTAAATAAGTTGAAAAAAAATTATTATCTAGAAGATAGAAGAGAGATGTTTGACTTTTATTTTCTAATTATTAACTTTAATTTATAATATGTTTACCCAAATAAATCCAAAATAATATGTCACAAGTGTAATGTTATGTTACCAAAATTTTTATAGAAAAATCTTAAATCAAACGAACAATTAGTTAGATTAATAATTAGAAAAACAAACTTACATTTTCAACAGAATGAAATTTACAAGCGTAATTAGCCGGCTTTGATGAAAGGAAAAGAAGGCAACCACTTTGCCCCCAAACTTCACAAAATTACGTAATTTCTAAATAATTTTAATCTTTTAGTATTAGTAGACTTAAAACTAAGGTCCAATCAAGCATCAACATTCAAGTTAAAGGGATCTTATAGTTAATGCTGACTTAATTAGTTGCATCTAAAAGTGTGAGAAAAACAATATTTATCTGATATTTTATTATAGTTAAATCAATATATTCTTATTGTTATAACTTTAATTTTTTTTTTGATATATATATATTTAAACTAAATTTTGCTAAACTATAACGTAACAAAGCCAATTGTAATATTTTTAAAAATTTTATAATGATTTTTTCATCTCTTCATCTATGTAATAAATTTTAGTATATAAAGTGATGTTATACGAAACAGATTTTGTAGGGATTAACAAGTTAATAATAATAATAATTCCATTTAGCCACATTTTTTTTATTTGTCTTATTTATTTTTTGTGATTATATATTAAAAGTCCCATTAAGGACCAACCCTAACCATGTTTATTAATTAAGACCAAAAACAATATCAACAAATAAAATAAAAAAATTGAAGCTAAAATATCTGAATTCAAGATATCTCAAGACAAGTCTCTCTATAAGACCAAGTGATTCTAGCTAGTTCCATAGTTTACATGCTTTTTTTTTTTTTTTATTTAAAAAAATAAATATGCAGATAAGTTACTCCAACATATCCATCAGGAAGTATTGTTCCTTTACACCTACAGCATATTTACAGGGACCCATCGCACTCCACGCTGTCAGCCAGGCCTCACAGACTTAAGGCGCTAAAGAATATATTTAATTCTAACAAAAAATTATAAAGATTCAAACCCAAACTTTAAACGAATAATTTAAAAATTTTATCCATTGAACCAACCGCTGTTGATATAGTTTACATGCTTTTCTTATCAAGCGCGAGGTCTCTATTCAAATCCCTTCACTCTGATTGCAGCACAAAAGAGTTTGTCTAATAATTATTTTATTATTTTAGGATCATCCTCACATGGATAAAAGTCCAAGGTTACCTTTGAATCAAGTCGTCTCGGTCTCTGTCGGTCCCTGTGCCTGTCCCTGTCCTAGCTTATTTTTTTTATAGTTTGTCTTCAATCACATGCAAGTTGTGAACGACTGTCCTTTCATTTTTTTTGGTAAATTTTATTTTGTGTCAGATAAATTACATGTTTAATCCGAGCATAATTCTAATTTATCCCTTTTAATTTCAATTCAAATAATTTAAATTTTATATTTTTTATTAGAGAAATTACAAAAATAAAAAATTACAGTTTGACACTTCTAATAAAATAAATTTTAAATTATTAATTTTATTAATTTAAATCATAATATTTTAATTTGTTTTCAATCTAAATCATTCACATATTTTAGTTGAGTAAAATTAACAGAAAAATAATATTTTAACTATCAAACTCAATGTAGGTATAAATAAAATATATAAAATGCATTTTTTCATTGGTTTTAATAACTAAAATAAATTTTTTTCTATTGCTTTCACCTTTTTTTTTTATAAAAGAAATTATTTTAATTGAAAACAAATCAAAAAATTATAATTTAAATTAATGAAATTAAAAATTTAGAATTTATTTTGTTATAAAGGTCAAACCTTAAGATTTTTTATTTTATTTTGTTTTTTATAACTTCCTCTTTTAAAATTTGTTATAATTTGATCCCATCATGTGTGAAAAAAATTACGTGCAAAATTTAGAGGAATCAAAATGAAATTTACAAGGAGCTATAAGGACTAATATTATACCAATTGTTTTTATAGTTTTTTTAAAAATTCCATTTTAGTTCTTCTATGCTTTGCACATGATTTTTTCCTGTTCAAAATTTTTGTAGTGACAGAAGAATCATATTATAACAAAATTAAAAGTGTAAGATTTAAAATGTTCAAATTAAAATTACATAACTAAAATGACATTTTACTTAAATTATAGGGGTAATAGTGTAATGTACACTATTGTTCCTTTGTATATTTCCTCTTCCCACCCCCTACTTAAGAGAACCATCGTCATTTCAATTTGAGAAAGAGAGGGAGAGAGAGATGGGCAACAACTTTCTTTCCATGGCAATTCTGTTTCTCATCTTTTTCATCTTCTCTTCATATTTCCAAAAAGCAAATGGAAACACTTCAGTTTCTGTTTCTGAAAACACCAGAGAAACACTCGAAATCATAATCGGTGGCGGCTTTCACCCACCTCATTTCTTCCCTCCAGAATCCGAATGCCCTCCCCCTTCACCTCCCCCAGTAGAATGCCCTCCTCCACCATCACCACCACCTCCATCTCCCCCTCCACCTCCCCCAGTAAAATCCCCTCCTCCACCATCACCACCACCTCCATCTCCCCCTCCACCTCCCCCAGTAAAATCCCCTCCTCCACCATCACCACCACCTCCTCCTCCCCCGCCACCGCCACCACCTCCTCCGCCCCCTCGACCGCCCCCACCTCCTCCTCCCCGTAAGCCGCGAACTCTAAGCAGACTTGAACGGGCCTATATTGTAATCCAAAGATTCAAAAAAACAATAACCTCCGACACCAATGGCATCAGCAAAACATGGAATGGCAAGAATGTCTGCAAGTACAGGGGCTTCCGCTGCGACAAATTCCCCACTGATAACACGCCCACAGTTTCCGGCGTCAACTTGAACGGGGCCAACCTCAATGGCAATCCACTGACCCCCGTTGGCTTCCTTGATCAACTACCGGACCTCGCCTACTTCCACGTCAAGCCCAACAAGTTCACCGCTAGCAAAATCGACAAAATTTCGAAATTTCGGCAGTTCTTAGAGCTCGACTAGAGCAACAACAAACGCAGCGGGACGTTCCCAAACTCCGTTCTTGGCGCCACCCAGCTAACCTTCTTGGACATCCGGTTCAACTCCATCATCGGTCCGGTTAATCCTCGAGTGTTCAATCTCAACCTCGACGCACTCTTCCTCAACAACAACCAGTTTACCGGGGAAATACCGGACAATCTGGGAAACACCTCTGCTCTTTACCTCACCTTGGCGAACAACCAATTCACCGGTCCAATCCCAAAAAGCATCGGCCAAGCTAAAATCAATTTGCTGGAGGTGTTGCTCTTGAACAACACACTGTCTGGTTGTCTTCCGTATGAAATCGGGTTGTTGAAGATAGCAACTGTCTTCGATGCCAGCATGAACCAGTTGACGGGTCCCATACCGCGCTCTTTCGGGTGTTTGGAGAAGATGCAGCTGCTGAACTTGTCATTTAACAAGTTGTATGGGACGGTACCGGAAGAGCTGTGCCAGCTCGATGACCTGTCGAATCTTACTCTGAGTTTCAACTACTTCACACAGGTAGGTCCAGATTGCAGAAAGCTGATCAAGAGGAACGTGCTGGACGTTAGGATGAATTGCATTCTGGACCAACCCTTTCAGAAAAGTAAGGCTGAATGTGCCGCTTTTTTCTCAATCAAGAGGTCGTGCCCGGATGAAAAGTCTATGCATTACTTACCTTGTAATATTGAGGATTTTGCTTCGAGGAAAGCATCGTCTGATGGAGAGATACTAATGCCGCCGGCGCCTGCTCCGTCGCCTTCTTATGCTGCTCTGGAAAGGTATCGTAAGATGGATTTGCCTTAATTGTTGGTTCAGTCCCCTGTTGTTCATCCAAACTCCAACGGCCATTGTTGGTGACAGGACTATCATATATGCTGCCGAATATGTTTATAGTTATGTGTAATGCAGCAATGCAATAAATAAGAAATTTAGTTTAATTACTAATTGAAGTGAACAAGTGTAATTTCTTCTCCAGGGGGAGATATAGATATTTAAGGTTTACTTTCAACTGTCTGTCCATCAATTTTTCATTAATTTGAATAAAAATTTCCTTTAATATCAAGCGCTCCAAATGAGAGTTTAGAGTTTCATCAAACTACCGATCGACTGGGCAGATAACTGTCCAATGTAAATTTTTCATTATTTTTTGTATTGAGGTGATCATCCAGGGAAACGACCGGAAGGACATCCGGTATCGAAAATCCAATGGCAATGAATTGTAATTTGATAAAAGACCCATTACTAGTAAAATGCTGGATTTGATACGCATTTAATGAAACCATTAGAACAGGTTTTTAAGTTATTTTTCATCAAATTTAAATTTGATTACAATTTTGAGTAACCATTAGAAATGGTCTAACAACATTTCTTTAACTTATATCTGTACAACTTGTCACCCATTGCAATTGCCGTCCCACCTCACCCCTTTAAGACACGGCACGCTATGCCTCCATTAATCAACTTGGAGATGATTAGGTAAAGAAGATGAGAAAAGCAAAGAAAACATGTACAGTTAAATTGATCTAATGACAGAATACAAACACCAATACACACATCTCAGCAACGAACAATGTTTCAATTCCATTTGAGATACTGTTTACACAACTTCGAATTATTTAATGGTTCTTAAAGATACAAGTAGGTGGTCAAAAGATCAAGAATCTAATTCATCCTCTTTTACAAAATTGGTTGTTACTTTGCTAACTAAATGCTCTCCATAAACTGCTCTTTCAAACTTCTTAGTTCCACCTGTTCGCTTTATACAAATATCCAAGGGCTCTATTGCAGCGTCAAAGTTCGTCTGTTCATGAAAAACAGCATGCAAAAAGGACCACTTAAGAAGAGCGAAAAACAAATATAAAAGATTAGAAGAAAGGGAACAAGTGGAAGCAAAGAGATAACCTCATAAAAGTAGGCCACGCAGACTCGGTATGTTGGAGATTTGTTGATGACTCGGTGGAAAGTTGACTCATAGAGTCCATTTGTTAAAATCTGCAATTTTCTCCAGGTTTCAAGAGGGTTTCCACCTCATGAAAGATAGTAACAGATATTGGAGAGTTTTGTGAAGTTACGTACCTTTAGCATGTCACCAATGTTGCAAACAAATGTGCCGGGGACTGGAGGAGCTGATATCCACTCACCAGATTGGTTTCTCACCTTCAACAATTTACTAAAATCACTACTTTTGGCTTGATAAAAAAAAAACCATTAAATAAGATAACAGCAAAATAAATTAAAATTTTAAACCCCAAATTGAACGGAACAAGAAATAAATTAAAAACAAGAATCTAGTATTACGCCATTTTCAAATCAACAGAATTTAACCCTGGAGGTTTCGTAAACAAATGTATTGGTTAGTATATAAATGATAAGAGTGAGAAATTTCTTTCTTTAAACCAAAATTATAAAAATAAAAAAGATTAAAAATTAAAAGAAAGAGTCGATGATCATACCTCTAGTGCGGTTATATCAGCATCCTGATTAACTAACGTCAACAAACCTGTTACACAACAGCATAAGAAAATTATGACCAACGAACAAGATCATATGGATGTTTCACATAAAAACGTGTAAAGACTAGAAATTTACCATAGTCAGTGTGAGCTCCACTGGATTTGTTTGAACAGAGTGACAGACAAAATAACAAGAAAAGAAAGACATCACCAAATTGGAACAACCGAAACACAATAAAAAGTGAAAGCACCAACATAAGTAATATTCAATTACCATCCAATATCATTTTCTGCCATGTCTTTGCCGTTTGCATGAGATAAAACAGGGTAACCAATTATTCGGAAAACCCAAAATGGATCTCCGGCTCTTTCACCTTCAAACTCATCTGCTGATGCACCCAATGCTAGAGCAATTCCCCGCATAATTTTTCTTGACAGATCTGCAGCACTTGGTAATTGACATTTGTAAAATTATGGTATCGTAGAACTATAAAAATACATCCCCAAAGTTTTTAAACTAGTATATATTAATCTCAGTAAGGAATGGACCTGTACAAAGGCTGATATACTCCTCCATCAGTTGCTTTAGATTTGGAGGATTAATCGGCCTGCGAGAAGAAACAATCAATGGAAGTAGCAAACCAAAAAAATCGCAGGCAATAAGAACCAGGTGACCAGTGAACAATGAGAGAGAGAGAGAGAGATGCATCCTAAAAAAGGATATGTCAACATAATCTTCTTTCATTTCGGATGGAAATTTAAAATAAAAATCATTATTCTACGTACCATTGATTGGGACCTTCTAAAGGTTTGCTGAGAGTATCGTACATCCCCGGTTTCACTTCTCTATAGCACTATCGCCCGTAAAAGAGAAAAAAGAAGCCAAATAGATAAATAGTTATAACAACATATCAATACTGCATTACCACTATTATCAAAGAGAGAATCAGAGCTTTTTCCCTATGCACAACACCAATGAATCGCATCACTCTATATGCCTATTCAAACAAAAATAACATAGGTGCTAGGAAGCACGGATGCGGGATATGAGATACGGATACGGCGATAAGACAAAACCTAAAAAAGAAGGATACAGATATAGATACGGCTAAGATACGTTTGAAAAGAAAAAAAAAAAAAAAAAGGCCCAATTAGTACACATTTATATGTGTTTGGGAGGAGAAAGATAGAGTACAAACCTAACCTTTAATGATTGGGAGGAGAAAGATTGAGTACAAACCTAACTTTTGACATAATAAGATTAAGTACAAACCTAACCTTTGACATGATGTACAAAGTGGTGGCTCCAAGATTTGAAGGCATAACCTTAAAGTTATCAGGCTAAGTCTAAACCATTGAACCAATGGTCACCCTTAAGATACATTTATAAAAAATATATTTTAAAAAAATTATTAGTAGTGAGTTACACACAAGCTCAAGAATGTTGAGAGACCGCATTGTAATTTTATAATGCAAAACACTAACCTTTAAGAATTAGGTATTAATTTAAAACCGTAACTCATTTATTTTTAAAATTTTCAATAGGTGTTGCAAATATTTCATTTAATATCAAATTTAATATATTTATATTACAATAATAGAACAATCTACAACTTGTTCATATGCTTTTTCCTTTGGCACTAGTAAAAATATTATATTCAAGTTTACTTACTTATTTATTTATTAAATTTTAATTTTACTATTATTATATTCTCTTGTTAATCCTTACTTTCTATGTAGTTATAGAGGGCATGCATAAAACAATAAGGATACATCAATTTAACAAATTTTATTACTTTAACTCTCACTATGTTTCTTATATCAAATAACTAAATAAAGTATTAGGAGTAATACGGGATTTGGAATATCCGATACTTCAAAATTAAGTATCCGATACGTATCCGTGAGTATCCAAGGAGCATCGGTATCCGATACGAATGCGACACTGATATGTCTCCCTTTTTAAAGTATCCGTGCTTCATAGCATATGTGCTTGTGAAACTTCGAATGACAATGACTAGAATGCAAGCCATTGAATATATATGATATAAAGGGGCCGATTATCATTTTTTGGTGTTCTATATAACTGTGTTGAAGAGTTCAAGAAGTTATTCAATTGATGTGGCCTATCATTTCTTTGGTTAGAATGCTTTATCATTTCTTGGTGGTTATTCAGATACCCACAAGCCATGATTGACTAGGGAAATCAACTATTCATAGTGGCAACACAAACACTGAAACTTCCGAACCAATTAGGAAAAACATACATCAATAGCTTCGTGCATGTCAGGGATGCCTTTGGTTATATTTTCGCCAATCTGCTGATACCCTCTGTGTGCAAAATGTTAACTCACTGTCAAATTAGGAAGCAATTTCCAAGTGAAAAAACGAAAAAGAAAATACTAATGCCACAAGTTATTCCAGGGAGCATACCTGTATCCAGTTGTGGGAGATATTTTAATCTTTAGTTTTTCCTCGTAAGGTAGACTAAAGAATTTGTGCGCCACATTTCTAACCTCTTTGATAATGGAATTGGGTATACCGTGGCCCTTCTGATTAATCACAACACATAAAAAACAATATTAAAAAGTATGTATATATATTAATAAGCAAATAAAAATTTGGTTTAGGATGTTTGGGCTGATTTTAAAATAGATTAAATAAATAAATAACTATCATTTTTTGAAATAAACTTAGACCCTGTTTCCATTTTCATTATTTAACCAAATATGTTTGTTTTTATGTGTAAACAATCATACATGCTAACCAAATATGATTATATACAACTTGTTTATTCATTAATTATCTATTTAAATAATCAAAAACACATTTAATAATCTAAACCAAACAAGTCCCTGACGTATGCTTTGTTGAAGTTAAGAATTCAAAATGATAGTAGGTATCCAACAAGACAACAAAGAGAGAAGATAATTGAGGGTTAACAACTGCCCCAATCAAAATAAAATACTTTGAAAACAAAGATGAATATTGAAATGACTAATGGGTTCAAATTAGGGGTGTGCAAAATACCCAGTAAACCGAAAAAACTGAACCAACCCGACCTCTTTGGGTGGGGTTGGTCTGATTTTTGAGTACATTGGTTTGATTATGGGTCTTCAAATCATCAATCTGATACGATTGCAGAAGACACACAAACAAATAATATACAATGGATTCACAGAGAATTACCACATAAAAGAAGCCAGCTTCTCTACAAGCTTGGTCCAACTGCTTAACGACTCCTGTGATGCCTTGGTCTTGTGCCATGTTTGGATCATCCCATTTAGCCAAAAGAGGACTAATATCTTCCTCATGAGTGAAAACCCAAAAAAACAATAATTACAATAATTTCAAGCTCTCTGAAGAACTTGGATTTAAACAAATGTTGAATATTAAGCAGGTAAATTACGGGCTAGTCCTATGTGATAAATACTTATAAGTCTTCTAAACTTTTTTAATGCACCAATAAGTCCTGAAATGCTTATTTTTCCTCAACATTTTTTAAAATATTAATAGGTAAGAAATGAAACAGGACTTCGATGTAAATAAGTTTGATCAATGAGAACCCATGTAAGTCTCCTTTGTAAGCAAGCTCACAACAAAGACTATAATAAACCTATAGAAAAACATCAAACAAAAACATCAAACAAGAATTTTAATTATCGGTATAGAAAAACATCATATCATATGAAATATGTATAAACTCATTAAACACAACAAACAAAAAAGAAAAACAATTTACAATAATTTGAGGCTCTGATGAACTTGGACTTGAGCAAATGTAAAATCTGCATTTGTAAGCAAGCTCATAACAAAGATTATCAATAAGCCCATAAGAATTTTATTTACTGGGATAGAAAAACATCATATTGAATATGTATAAACTCATCAAACCCGAAAAAAATAAAGCAAAATACAATAATGGGTAATGCTACGGTCCAAGTTATGTCATTTGTGAATTGTGTTATAACCAAAATAGTTAAAATATTATCATAACTAAAAATATAACATATAACCAAGACACAAAAATCGTAACCATATAAAATTTTCCTTCAATAATTTGAAGCTCTGAAGAAGTTAAGCAAATGTTGAGGAACCTGCCCTACTGGATGTAATTTCCCCTCTTTTAATGAACAGAGGCATCTGATCTGAGTGGAAACCCCGCCCCAAAAAAAAAAAAACAAAACAAAACAACACAAAAACAAAAACAAAAACAAAATTACAATAATTTGAAGCTCAAGAACTGGGTTTTGAGCAAATTTTAAATCCCCATTTGTAAAAGCAAGCTCATGCCAAAGACTATCAATAAACCCATAAGAATTTCATTTTTTGGATTAAAAACTTATCTTTTACCTTTTTCTTGAGTCTTTTTTCTAAATTAATTGAGAGAGAGAGAGAGAGAGAGAGATTTTAGGGGTTTGGAATAGAGTGATTATTTTGTTACCTATTAAAGGAATGGATTTGAAGTCGGTGGCCATGGCGTTCGAGGGTTGAGTCCTTATCTCTCTCTCTCTCTCTCTCTGCTTCCGGCGTCTGACCAGAACGATGCACAGATTCGGGAATCTACGATGTTGATGAAAATAACTATCAGTGACGCTTTTCCAAACTACCTATTATTCCCTTTCGCCCAAGGCTCCGTTTGGCAAGAGTTTTTTTTTTTTTTTTTTCATAGTCACAAAAGACAAAATAGGTTGTTTTAGCCATAACAAATAAAACATCACATCTAACCCATAATTATTAGACTCTTCTCTCACAAAAAAAAAGTAAAAAAAACTAAAAAGTCAATCTCCTTCGCAAACGGAAGCTTAGATTTGTAGAGTTTATTACGGTCCTGTTTGAACCATTTAATAAAGATTTCTTGAATATTTTATTCCACTAAAAAATCGTTTTAATAGAATATCGATAGTTATTTAATCAAATTATATTTTTGTCAATGATAAATATAATTTTTAAAATAAATTATTAACAATAATATAATTTGATCAAGTAACTATCGATAATTGATCAACATAATTTTTTACAAGTATAAAATATTTGATAAATTTTACACATTTAATGATGTAAATTATTGAAATAAAACTTATAGTGACCCTCATAGATTTAAATAGCACAGTCTAATCCACGAATTTGATCTCATTAAAATTTATAAGATTTATTATTAATTTGAAATAATCATCCGTTTAATTAATTATAACTAATAGAACATGTATAATGTATATAACTCAATTAATTTATTTATTTGTTGGTGGTGTGGAAGGATAGCAATGTCATGGACTTGGGAAGGAAGGGAGAAGGTGGTGTTTGATAAAGTTAAAAATTAAAAATTGAAGATTGAAATAAAGTATTAGAAATTAAATGTTAGAATTTTTTAAGTTAAAAATTGTTTGATAAAATTTAAGTGATAAATTAAATATAAATTATTTGATATATATAAAATTTATTATTTTTAAATTGTATGTATTAATTTTATAATAGGGGGCGGCGGCGGCAACGGTGGTAGTCGAAACAATGTTGGTAGTGGTCGTGTAGTGGTAGCAGTAGCAGTGGCGGTGGCGATGGCGGTGGCAATGGCATGATGATGGTGATAGTGGTAGTAATAGCGGTAGTAGCGGTGGTGGCAGTGATAGTGGTGGTAGCAATGCCGGTGACGTGGTGGTGGCGATAGATGATGGTGGTGGTATTGGTAACAGTGGTGATAGTGGTGAGTTTATAATATTATATATCAATACTTATGTTTCGTTTTTATAAATTCAGTCAGAATTAAGTAAGTTTGATATGAATTAAAATTTACTTAGTTTTGGCTTACATTTTAAGAGTCATTTAAATTTTTAAATGTTATCAATTGTGATTATCAAATAGGATTAATTAATTATCACTTAATCAATTCATTTTTAAGTATTAGATCATATTATCAAACACCTTGCTAGGTAGGGGTGAGCAGCGAATATTCCGATTCGTTCAAACTGACTGAACCGAACTGATCCACCGCATTTTGGACGAATGCATGATGACGAGTAAATAGTTGCAGATTGATTTTTTGCAATTCGCTTAGTTTTAAATGAATAGCGGATTTGAGATTCTTTTGGCCGCAATCGAACCAGCAAACCATAAGCACCCCTATTAATTTATGAAACTGTTTATTTTCAATTTATTTAGATATTCTATTTGTATTTTCAATTGAAAAAGAATTTAGATATTCTGTTGTATTTTCAATTTATTTTTAATTTGGAAATCCTTTTATCAAATGGTAAATGTTGATATTTAGTATTTTTGTATGAAAAATATAAGGCTTAATTTTTTTCATTTTAAAAAAAATCAAATTAAATAGTTTTTGAATTAAAAAAAATAATAAAATAGTTTTGATAATAGATAGTTTTCTTATATATATTTATTATTGATATTTGATAATCTTTTAGTTATGTTGAGTTGGATCGTTATCCAAAAAGAAAAATGTTGACAAGTTGTTATATTATATTCAAAATTTGTAAAAGTTTAAATCAGTAAACTAATTCGCATCCATTTGCCAATTTACTCAATTTGCATTAGTCAATCCGGCGGACGGATGTGAATTGATTTTTTCCAATCTGCACAATCCAACGAATGAATGGTGGATTGGAGGTTTCTTGGCCACAACCGAACCGCAAACACCCCCTACTGCTACGATAGGGAAAGGATGGGAGTGTAAAAATGGCCCACAGCTCGAGATAAGCCCGAGCTTGGCCCAAGACCCTAGCCCTAGGCCTAGGCCATCATTTTGAAATACAGCGCGACCCGTGGCCAGACTCATCGCCCCGCTTGAAGTCCACTCAAGGCTCGGCCAGCCCGATTCGCCCCCAGCCTAGTGTCTTTTTTAATGAAAAATAATATAATTTTTGGTAGAAATTTTTTTTAAAAAAAAATTTAAAAAATGTTTAAGCTTACCCAAGCCCACCGGGCCAATCTGCCCAAGGCCCAAATATCTCATGGGCCTGGGCCTAATTTTTTCTGGCCCATGGGTCTACCGGGCCCAACGTGAATTTTGGCAGAAGCCCATCAGGCCCAACATAGCCTGGGCCAAATTTACACCCCTTAGGAAAGAATAACAGATGACAATAGATTGGAAAAGAATAATAGATGATGATAGATTAGGAAAGAATAACATATGGCAATAGATTGGGAAAGAGAAAAGATAGTGGGGGTATTTGGTGGGAATTATAGAATTTATTCTAGTATTAGTGTGTGTACCAAACTATTTGATACAGTTTTAATTTATAGTTTATTAGGTAGAAATAAATTAAATAAGTTGAAATTTTTTTATTTTTTCTTTGGTTTCATTTGGAAAGTGAGTTGATTTTTTGATTATTTTGGCTCAATTTGAAAACTTGACTAAAAGTTAATAGTCAACTTTTAATTTATTTTGAGTTACGTTATTTTTTTATTTTTTTATATATTTTTTTCAAAAAAAGGTAAAAAAAAGTCAAAAGTCTAGCATTTGGGGTTAAAAAAACATCGTTTAGAATGAACTTTTTGACCTTTTTAATTTTTATAAGAGTAAAAAGTAAAATAAATATAATTAAATATAATATTTTACTTTATTAATTTTTTAATTTATTAATTTTTTTATAACTATTTTAACTGTACAGCCCTTCAACCCACATGTGAAAAGAGAGCTTTGTAATATGATTTTTATTTATGCCGGTGGAGAAAGCACATCACATCACCCCACCTTATGGTCCAAACCGTCATTATCATTTTTGAAACTAAACAAAATAAATAAATAGATTTAATAATTAATTAATTGAGTAGGCCTGACTTATGGAAGATTTGGGATAATTAACCACAAACACACTTCAATAGTCTAATTGGCTCATCTAATTGTAACATGGCCCAATTAAATAAATGCCATCCAATACACTCTAGTAACCAACATAGCAATGCTTCGTATTTAATATTTTTTTATTTTAGAAAAATACTCAAAATTAAAAATATGCAATTCAAATTCACTAGAGTGTAGTTTATACAACACTAAATTTAAATCTATATACATTTAAATTCTGAATTTTTTTAGTAACAATTTCATGTAAGTATTATGTATATGATTATGTTTGATATGATTTATAAGTTAGTTTTAATGATTATTAGCTTAATAGATTTAAAATAAATTAAAAACCATTTCAGTGAAACTTTTCATATTCTGCTAAAAAAAGTAAAATATATTTGGTTAGATAAGTTTGCACACAATTTTTTAATTGTGCAAATATCTATGATGCCTTCAAAAGTTAAATTAAAGTAAAAGAGATGGGATTAATTTGTTTATAATTATTTAAGAGTTTTAAATAAATTGAAAAAATTATAAATTGTAATTCAAAAAAATATCATTTATTTAGGTGAATATATTGAGCTTGTTTTTGAGAATAGACTATTTTAATTAATTTTTTTTTATTTTTTTATAAAAAGATATATAAAAAAGTATTAAAAAAATAATATGATTGGATGTTTTAATTTTAGTTTTTTTTTAGCCCAAATTTCATGTAGCATTACTTCAATTATTAATAGTATTAACAAGATATGACACCTTCCCTAGCACAAGCTTGTCAATGTCTCCTTTGAAAATTGAATAATTCATCTTCTCTTATTGGAGAGATTTACCATTGCCAAAGACATTATAATTACATTTTCAACCCCACAACCTTAAAAGAAAAATAAAAAATCAAATTGATGATAAATAATAAAATTGACCTCTTTGTATAATTTGACCACAGTACCGATTACAAATGATATATGAACATATATAAAATAAGACAAAACGATCAAGATAATTAATGAAGGTGATGATCATGATGACAACGACGTCGTATGGCTCTTACAGAATTGGAAGCTATTCTCATCCATTCTCTCCACAACAAAGTGGCCAAGCATGTCCTTTGATGACTTGACCAAATTTTCTTTGCACAAAAACTCATCACTAGTAACCCTATCCACCTCCCTATTAAAATCATGCACAAAAACATGTGTCTTGCCTCCGCCGTTACCCTTTTTGCTCCTCGCGAGCACGCTGGCGGTGAAGATTGCCGCCATACGCCCGGGCGCGTCTGGCCAGTAACCTCTCGGCCCATCAACTAGTATGACATCCCAGTCTATTTCGTATAATTGGTTCGGAAGGTCGTTTAGGCCGAGCTTGCAGTCCGAGAACAGAAGGTTCTGCACCGGCCTGCACTCATTCCGAACTTGTTCTCTCACTGTTGCTATCAGCTCCTTCATTTCGCTCATCTTTGTCGTGTATTGGACGTCGTATGCCTCGATCTCCGGGTGCTTTTCCTCCATGTACGCCGCATAGTACCTGATAGAATGAACAAAATGTGAACAACATAATTTGTATTTGTACCAAGAATATTACTACCATCTTTTTATGAATCAGTTAAGTGCTAAAATATTATTAAGAGTTATTTTAAGAAGGTGGTTAAAAGTTAGTTTTTTAATTTTTTTTTTTTTAAAAAACATATGAAAGACGAGTCAAAGTTGGAAGATGGTTTTTAACCGTTTTCTCAAAATAGTCCTAGCTAAAACTATAGTGAAGAGATTTTTTTTTTTTTTTTTTAAATTTGTATTAATTTTAAAATTAAGTTTACAATAATTTTTTTTATAATTAAAGATAATTCTTAAAATAAATCAAGTATTAAAAAGAATAAATTACACTTTTAATTCTTGTATTTTGATTTAAATTTCAGTTTGGTCTTTATTGTTTCAAATTGAACAATTTGGTTCCTATATACTTTAAACCTAGTTTTAATTTGTCATTCTATTTAAGTTGGAAGATAAAATTAACAATTTTGGAATAGTTATCACAAACAAAAAAAAATTAAAAGAAAATTTGAATAGAAGAACGAAATTAAAATTGGATTTAAAATATAATTAATGATTAAATTGTTTAAATTAAAATAATAGAGATCAAAATAAAATTTAAATCAAATTATAAAAGTGAAAAGTATAATTTATTTTATTGAAAAATATAAATCATTATTTTAAAGCAAGTAATCTAATTACGGTAGAACAGGAAACAAATAAAATAAAAAAAACTTAAATATAATAAAAAGTAAACGAAAGATTCTAACTTTAAATAATAACTCTAATCACATAATAAAGTAAAATAAATAAATAAAATATAGAATTTTTTTTTAAAAAAAATTTCCATCTCTATCCTTACCGGTTTTCATCGATGAAGACGGTGCGGCCATGGTGGTTGAGTGCTTTCCAGAGGAGAGTTTCGGGGGTAAGGCCGAAGACGAGGAAGTTGCAGGGGGAGGAGCACTGGCGGAGGACGTCGGAGATGGGTTTCATGTCGGTGTAGGACATGCCTTCGGTGGTGTTGGAGGTGGAGGCATAGTGGAGGAGTGCCTTCACGACGGCTTTCGACAGTGGCGGTGTGTTTGTGGTGGCGGTGGCGACTGAGGTGGCGGCAGCTGTGACGGTGGTGGCTATGGAGTCTCTGGTGTAGATTAGGGTTAGAAGGAAGGCTAATGTGAAGAATGAAATGAAGGCTAGAAGGTATAGGCGGTTTGAGCTGCCTTGTTTTTGGATGTAGGGGTGGAGGAGGATTAGCTTTGTGTTGTTTCCAATATTGTTCTTCATTTTTAGAGAGAGAGAGAGAGAGAGAGAGAGTTGGGATGGTTGAAGAAAGTCCCTGAGAGGGTTGAGAGAGAGAGGGTATGATTTTAAAGAGGGTTGGAGTAAACAAACAGGTGATGCAAGGAATAGGCAGTAGTAAATATGAAGGTTACATTACATTAGCAGCTAATATACTATGTTATGATTGTGAGAACCCAACCATATTGGACTAACATGCGCAAGCTGGGGACAAAGTTTGACTTGGACTTATCCCTTTATTTTTTTTATTTTTTATTTTTTTATATTTATAATATATATATATATTTTTATTTATTACCATGGCATCCGATGCGAGTAAGGGCTTGTTTGGCATGTCCTATATAAGCCAAAAAGTCAAAAAGTTACACCAAAATCTAAAAAGATATCACTATTCACAAAAAAAAAATTAAAAAATTATTTTTTGTACAAAAAGTACACATTGAATTGATGCATGACAAGCGGCTGTGCAGGAAAACGAAATTATTGGGTGTGATTTTCACACACACTGCTGTTCGGCCTGTGGAGGCCATCACAGGTTCCATTTTGATAATCTAAACCGTTCACTAGATAGAACTCATTAAATATTATATGTCTGTGAAAAATCACATTGATCGAATATCGATAACTATATGATCAAATCAGTTATGTACAACAAATGGATGGTGTTATAATTATTGATTGGAAAAAAAACAAATCCGATCAGATAGCTATCGATATTCGATAAAAGTGATTTTTTATAGACTTGTAGTACTTGACGATTTATACACATTGAACGGTTCAGATTATCAAAATGAGACCCGTGATGACCCCCACAGGCCGAACAAAACCATCCAATATAATGCCCGAAAAGTAGTGAATCATCTCCTACCCACCCTCTCTGCCGACGCTGCTTCCTCCGTACGCCTATACCATTACTTTATTCCCCTATACAATTATTTATACAATTTTTTAATACATATTTTTTCATAAAAATCCAAAAAGTTAACCCAAACCTCCATATTTTTTTCTCAACTTTTTTAATCTAAAAAGAAAAAAAGTACACTTTTTTAGAACACCTCAAACCAACCTTAAGTTATTCCATTCTCGTCAGTATTTAAAGAATTGCACAATTACATGGGTCCCCTACTCCTAAACAAAAGGAACTCTCGTATTGAGAAAAATTAGGTATCATGAAATTTTTTTTATAAAAATGATCATAAAAGATTTATAATTTTTGAATTATTTTGATTAGTATGTGATACTTTATTTTAAGTATAATCCAATGGTCACTATACGTTTGGGTTTAAGAAATTTATTTTAAAATTGTTTTTAAAAAATTTAAAAGTTAATTTGGTAAAAAATATAAAATATAAAACATAAAAATTATTTATTATTTTTACATAATTTTATCTTTTTAGAGGGTAGTAAAAATAATTTGAAAAATATATTTTTGATATTTATTTTTGTCAAATTAATTTATATATATATTTTTTTAAAAAAATCCAAAGAATGAAATCAAACATAGCTGTAATCTCTCGTCCACACATGCTGTACAATAATTTATTCTTAAGGTCACTCAAGAGAGTCAAGTATTTTATGAGATTTGAACTCATAAATCACTTCACAATAATCTCTCATCCCACACGTATCTATTCTCTTTGATGGCATTACTCCTTGCATCATTTTCTACTTGCAGGGTCATTGAGCTTATTTTTAGGCTCAATTTTGATAATTCGAATTATTCATATTTTAAGATTTGTTCAGTATATCATATCTGTAAAAAAATCAAGTTGATCAGATATCAAAAAACAATGTGTTTAGAAAAATCGAACTAAAAACTATTTTTCTAAAAAATTTAATAAACAGTTTTTCGAACACATGTTTTCTGATATCCGATCAATTTGATTTTGTACAAGTATGATATATTGAACAAATCTTAAAATATGAACGGTTCGAATTATCAAAATTAGGCTTGAAAGTGGGCCTAATGCCCCTGCAAATAAGAAATGAAATGAGGAAGTGTAAGAAGGGGATCTTGACTCTTTTCCAACGCTCTTGGAGCTACACAATCACATCTTGTTCATCCTGAGATGCAAAGAGTTACGTAATCGTGTGACTTCTAAAGACATAAAAACTTTGTCTGTCTAACTCTCAATAACATATAAATATCTTATCTTACATATATGAAGTAATTATTGGGCACACAAATTTTGGAGTGATCTCAAGAGAATCAAATACTTTATGAGATTCGAACTCATAATCCACACTCACTTCATGCTTATTACAATTTTACTTATTACTATTCAACGCTTCTATTAGTTTGAATGTGTTTGTGTGCTCATGATTCAATATTCATATTATTTTTAAAGTAATTTTAACATGATACGTTCAATGTTAAACTATATTTTTATTATTTTAAGTGTCAACATTGCATTAAATATAGGGGGATGAGATTCGTTATACCAGTATTATATTGACACATGCATTATTGATTTTAATACACTTCGCTTTAAAAATTATTGCATGCCAAGAGCATACAAATCCACCAATCACAAATTATTACAGCTTGATATTGTTTCTCCAAATATCATCATAAATAGATGGATCTCGTTGTCAAAACCAATCAATAGTGAAAAATTTTAGGTGCATGAATGCGTAAATAACAAAAGAAATTCATTAAATATGTGGATTCCACTTTAGATAAGAGAATTATATCTAATTAAGTGATCAAATTCTGTACATATAAAATAACCGATACCCTCAAGGAACTTGTTAGTGTTAAAATTGGGCTGAATTTAGTTTTTTTGTTGTGGGTTTCGATACAAGACACAGAGAAGGAAGGGGGGTAGTTGGAGAGCGGAGCTGGTGGAAGAGGGAAAGGTATTTGGTAAGGTTGTAGCGAGCGACCCGGTAGCTAATTACAGGCCGAGAGTCGCTTTTCCTTGTTTGCTTCATCTTTTGATTCCTACGTAACCCCTTCGCTAAAAATATGTGTAAACAAGTACTTCTGAGAGAGACAAATCAACTACAACTACTAGTTTTTGAAAGTGGGGTTCCAAAAATGCAATTATGAGATTTACGAAGTGAAGGTTATGTATATAGTTTGACAACTCAAAACTAGTTAATATACGAATATAGCTATGTTAGCTGATTGGGCTTGTTATATGCTGTTACAAATCAAAAGTCGTTTCATTATACTATTTCTGCTATCAATTTTTGTCACCCAAGAATGATATGTATTATATAAATTTAAATTTGATAAAATGTGAATTATACTTAAAATGATTGTAATTTTTTTAAAAAAAAACTTTTCAAGTACCATTTAAGATAATTTTTATGGGCATTTACTATTCTTATGAATCAGAAAAATTCAGTTTTCTGAAAATAAATTTTTTATTTTTTGTATTTTTTTGTTTAGAAAATATTTTTCAAATTTTATTCTTTTTTTTTTTTACTTTTTTAGATGAATCTTACTTAGATGTATCTAAAAAGTTAAGTATTTGTAAAAAAATATTCTAAAAAACTAATAAATACACAAAAATATGAAAAATATATTGAATTTTTGTTTTTTTTTCTATTTATATTTTTGGTATTTAGTGAATTAATTTTTTCAAGAAAATTATACTTTTTAAGTGTATTTATGTTATGTGTGTTTAAAATTAAAAAAATTATTTAAAATATTAAAAAAAATTAGTAAAAAAAAATACGAAAAATAAAAAAGTAAAATTTTCTGAAAAGTATTTTAAAAAAACTGAAAACAAACATAATGAATGATACACACTTGAAAAATTTACATGGAAAAATTTCTTGAATTTCATATTTAGGAACAAGGTTCATTGTGATTTTAGCTCCACAACAAAAAAATTTAAATCTACACCATAATTTTTACATTCAAATGAATAACTTTTTGAAGCAATAAGTATAATTTTTTTTTTTAATAAATATTTGATATGTTTGATTGCGTTTTATTTTCGTTTTCTGTTTTTATTTATTCTAAAATACAAAGAATTGTTTGAAGAATTGTTTTTAAAAATTATTTTTTAAAAAACTTTCTCAAATATTTAGGATTCATCATGAATTTTGTTTTGATTATATGAATAATTTAATTTATAGAACTTTTTATGTATAGAACCTCTGAAACCCCTTCAGTCCTTCATTTGGACGGAAGGGAACTGTTCGGGCATGTAACGCTCATTATGAGTCCCGTTTTTAATAATTTGGAACATATATTTTGTTGATCATTTTGTGTATTTTATTTTAAAAAAAAAATTAAGTCAATCTAATAATCATAATTTATGTAATTTATTGCATTTGTCAATAAAAAAATAGACGATAATTCTTTTTTTAAAATACACCATTCATTTTTTGGTGACAAATACGATAAATTGAATAAGTTAGAATTATCATATTGACTTAATTTTTGGTGTAAATCAAATATATAAAATACTTAATAAAATTAACAATTCAAATAATTAAAACGGAACTCGTAATAAATCCCACCACATCCTTATTGTATAGGGTCTAGTTTGTCTCATATTAAGATCAAGACTAGATCCATCTAGTCTAGCCCATGAGTTCATTTTTGGAGCCCGTTTTAATAATTTAAATTGTTTAATGTGTAGAACTCGTCGAATATTATATTCTTACAAAAAATCAAGTTGATCGGATATCAATAACTATTTGACCGGAGTAGAATTCTTTCAATCGTTTATTTTGTCATCATTCATTTTTTTAATACAAATCGGATCCAATCAAATATCTATAGATGTCTGATTAATGTAATTTTGTATAAAAATATAATATGTAACGAGTTTTACATATTTTACGATTTGAATTATTAAAATGAGATCCAAAAATGGGCTCATGGCCGGCCTGGATGAATCCAGTTTTAATCTCAACCTGTGACATCCATTAAGAACATAATAATAATAATAAAAATAAAAATAAAGATTGATCCGACATTACCCCGATCAGATTTGAAGTTCACAAAAAAATAGACCCATATTGCGTTCCATCTCTCTACTCTCGTCTCCGGTGTCCACATCCACACCGTAAAACCGTAAGCAAGCAAGCACACTGTCAAATCAATTTGGCCTAGGGCTTGACAGCAACGCCACCGTGTTGGAGATCCATCATCCATGGACGACATGGCGGCATACTACCCACCTCAGTCAGGCCTCCATCACGATCCTCGCTACCCATACTACCACCCTCCTCCGCCACCGCCGCCGCCGGCGGTGGCTGAGCAACATTACCACCTGCCCCAGCTATTCCACCCCCAACCCCCGCCATTCGCCTCCTACGTTCCTCCACCGTATTCACAGTCATCACACGATCAGGTTCGGACACTGTTCGTAGCGGGGCTTCCCGAAGATGTCAAGGCTCGCGAAATCTACAACCTCTTTCGGGAGTTCCCTGGCTACGAATCTTCTCACCTCCGTAGCCCTAACGCTTCTTCACTGGTACTCACTTTTTCATTTTCCATATGTTACAGAAATGTGTTTGTTTGTTCGTATCACTTTTTGTTGTTTGGATATTAGGAAAGAGGAGTGAAATGGGGTGAAATGAGAAGAAATTGAGAGAAAGCAACATCATACTATTTTTTCATACCAAAACTGCCTTTTTCGATAAAAAAAAAAAAAAAAAAAAAAAAAACTTTAAAAGTAATCATTTGTTTTTATTTTCTGTCATGCCCGGAGTGTTACATTTGAAAAGATTTTTAGATAATAATAGAAAATGAAATGCTTCAAGTGGGTAAATCTATTCGTTGGCTTTATCAGTACACATTTTCTGTTCTTTAGTTTCCTTGAATTTGCCAGAGAAGGGCTAATTGTATCCGGAAATATTGATTTTATTCTTAAGAATTGTGTTTTTTTAGCTAAATTGTGATACTCCAAATGGCAAGCATAGACATATGATACGACATAGATACACTAACACAGTCATTTTTTAAAAATATAGGACACAACACAGGAGGGGCACACACAAATGTATAGGTATATATTTATTATGTGTTATATATATGAATATGTTATATTAAGATGATAAAAAATGTAACATAACACTAATTAATATAAATTTACGTTCTTTTTCTTTTATCTTTGTATCCTAAGTTATTTTGTTCAAAGTTATAATTAATTTTATGTGTGCTTGAGCGATTGACATGTTTGTCCCCAAAGTGTTTGAAGTGTGTTTGAGTCTAAAAAATTTAAAAAAATAGTACACCTTTGGATGAGTATTTTATAGGTGCTGGAAAGTGTCTGACGAGTGGACACAACACAAACACATCATCTTCTTAGAGGTGTTTGTGCTTTTTACATTCAAACGCTATCAAAATTTCAATTAGTTCAGTTTTAACACCCAATTGTCTATTTTGATTTTCATGAAGTTTTCAAACTGCAGTGAATTATTAATTTACAATGTAATAAAGACACACATGACTGTGTTCCAACTGGTTCTTGAACCTTGACAACTTTTATTGAAGGATAATATCTAGTTGCTAAGAACTGAGTTGAAGCTTATGGAACAACTGTTCAACATTGATTTGTAAAAAGAGCTGCATGGAAATGCTTCTTTTTGCATCAAAACATTCTCTTACTTTCCCAACTGATAGACTTATATCCCTTACTCCCTTAAAGTCCCCCTTCTTCTACAAGGTTTTAAAGGGATATAAGTGATGTTAAGCTTTACGTGAAGTGGGTCCATATTGATAATGATTTGGGGATTATTATTATTCACAGTTTTCTACATGTTTGTGAGCAAAACTAATTCCTATATCTATCAGAATTTGTATATCTCATTTCTCTCTCATGAGTTGCTGATATCTAACATGCTCTTGGGTGTTCACAGCCATTTGCTTTTGCTGTATTTACGGATCAACAGTCAGCAATTGCAGCAATGCAGGCACTGAATGTAAGAACATCTTTACATGCGTTTGAAAATATTGTAAATAGCTACTTATAATATATATATATATATATTGTGTACACAGCAACTTCTTATTTTGTAAAAGCTATGGTTATTTAGTGCTCTATTATCAACAATAGAAAATAAATGCGTGCCTCCATTTTTTTTTTTTTGCATAGGTTAGTATGGGTTAATTTTTGGTACATGGCAAGCATACCCTTTTGATGCCCATCTAATACAATTTGCTTTACTTATCAAAGTAAAACCGGGGAAGGTCATGCACAAGTACAAGGCAATTCTAAACATATTCTAAAAAATTCAATGATACTAAATGTCACCCTCATACAACTCGCATTTGCCTTAGGTCCTAGGGAGAAAAACATCTTTGAAATTGGCTGGTCCACCCGTGGAATATGAGAGAGCTTTCGATGGATTGCCCTGAGTTTGTATGTATGGAAAATAAAAATTGGTCTGATGTAGAGATTTTATGGTGCTCACATTTGTAGAACCTTGTACGTTGTGTGGAAAAGGCATAATTAAATCTTATGGTCATAAATGCTTTTCTGCAGGGAATGGTGTTTGACCTGGAGAAGGGATCCACCTTATACATTGATCTAGCAAAATCTAACTCGAGATCTAAGCGCACCAGATTTGGTATGCCAACTAGAACTTTTTTATTCAGCCTTCCTGCTGCCTATGTTTCTACTTTTCGTTAAACTGTTGGTGGGCCTTAATTGTGTGAACTTGTTGATTAGATGATGAAAAACCTGGCTCGGAGAAGAGAAGTAAAGGATCTGCTGCATTTTCAAGGGGCATTCATGATCCTGGTATGGTGGCTGCCCTGAACTGTTCAGAGTTCCATAAGGAGCTCTTTATCTAAACATTTTTTCTTTTAGTTTTACCCCCTCTGACTGGATTATTTAATACGGATGAGGTTTTGATCTCTATTTTTCATCCTCATAGCCTACTTCTCACCATTTCCTTAATTTCTTGACATTGTTGTGGGTGTTTGTCTGATCTGTTGCTTTGAATACTAGTAGTTAGTCACATGGTGAACACGTTATTCTAAAAAGCTCACATTGCACATGTTCTGCACGCTTGGGCACTAGCAGGTGTTGGCAACGTTCACATGCCTGGAATTGGTAATTCTGCTTACAACACGATTGGTTATCCATCTACACAAAGGTCATCTGCACTACTTAAAGACCATTTTTATTACTTAGAAATGATTATTTCTAGCTGAATAAGCACATTTCCCTGAATTTGGAGGACACTGTCAGCCTTACAAGAGAACAATTCTATGGAACCTCATCTAATTTTTCCTTGTTTTTTCCCCCTCGTGATCCAGTCATGCAAACTTTGATGGTAGAGCTGTGAATGAGACAAGCACTGCAACCTTTGTAAGGCTTTACTGTTGGGTTTATATTTGGTTCAATTAAATTCAGCTCTATAAGTTTCTCATACCATTTCTTTCTGCTTCCAAAGAGATTGTATGATTTGTTCTTCAAAGTATGAATCAACTATTTGTGATTTGTTTTTCTTGATAAGATCATTGATAAACCGAGCATGCCTTCTTTTCCTTTCCACAAAAGAATTTGGAAAGCTTTCATGCCTCTCAAGGTGAAGCTTTTTGTGTGTTCGTTGGTACATGGGAGCATTTTGACCAATGATATCTTTCAAAAGAGGAGACCAAATTAATTCATTCTGACCAATTAGTTCAAGTCCTGTTTTTTCTTCATCTTATCTATTTATTTTGTTTTGAGTACCTTATATATTCGGGAATCATAAGACAGGCTACAAGGCAAATCAGTGTAAAAAAAATTATAAATGTGGATTGTGGACCTTATCCATAAAAATTTTAAAACTGATGGACCTTTTCCATCAAAAACTGTTGGGGTGTTTTCTTTCTCCCATTAGAAAACTAGGTGGAGGGATTTTTATCCAAATTTCTAAAATGATTATGTTATCAATTAATGTTATGACTCCGCTTCATTTTAATTACAGTGGTCTAGTTACCCTCAAATACTCTAAAGAACTCTGTGGACTCATTCTGTTGTTGTTGGTTGTCAAGCCATCTGTTCAATATGTCAACATGAGAGCTTTAGCTATGAAACTAATTCTTTGCGAAAGCAAGTACCTCATACGTCATACTTGTTGGGTTAATTTTTCTGGGCTGTTTTGGAGTCACCTGCCTTTGTAGTCTAGTTCAATTGTCCATTTTGGGATATTTGGAAAATTAAACAAAATAAATTCGCCATGGCTCTTATCCTAACCATTTTAACATTGTCCCCTTGGATACTAGTATTTATGGTTGTCAGAAGTCAATTCTTCTTTGAAGATGATCCACAAACCTACTTGAAAACTATGGCCCTGTTTGGTAGAGCTGTGCGAAAGTGCTTATAGCTTATGCCTAAACAGCTTATAGCTTATAACTTTCAGCTTAAGCTGATTTCTAGCTTATTCTTAAAGCATTTCCTGCCCCACTCAAAGAATAAGCTTATTTTTGACTTTCAAAAAGTTATAAGCTATAAGCTATAAGCTAAACCAAACATATCAAAATAGCTTAAATTAAGCTGAAAGCTAAAATAAGCTGTAATTAAGCTCTGCCAAACAGGCACTATATTACCTTGATGCAATAGACTCCCACACTACTTCTCGATGGTATTTTCCAATAGCATCATTATCCATCATTTTAATTGATCTTGTTATTGGGCCTTTTGCATTTGCATAACCAATTCCTCATGTTAAATAGTTTATCCAGTATGCTTGAATCTTTATTCACTAATTCAGTTCTCTCGGGGTTTTTTCTACATTAGCAGAACAACTACTCTACACCTCATGTTCCACAAAATGTTAATGCATGTCCAACACTATTTGTGGCAAATTTGGGGCCAACTTGTTCAGAGCAAGAGCTAATTCAAGTCTTTTCAAGGTTTAGAGTAATTATTTTTATCATGTATTTTCCTAATATGTGAAGCTTGTGGAATTTAATTTTCTATTTCTTTTTGTCCTTTCCCAGTTGCCATGGATTTATAAAATTGAAGATGCAGAGCACATATGGAACTCCGGTTGCATTTGTTGATTTTCAGGTACTTTGTTACTGCCATTGAAGGTTAAAAAAGCTGCAATTTTTTTTATAGTAGTATGAAGTGTCATGATGGGTTTTCAATATCTGGTGGATCTTCCTTATTTTTGGGATTGATTTTAATTTAGCATAGTGAAATGAAAAATGCTACTTAGAATTCTTTGGATGATAGTAAATTTGTTATAAACTCAATAGACGTTTAGGGTCTCATCATTTACCTACAATGCTTTTGTAGAAGAATTTACGCTATGTTTGGTTTGATTCTCAAACCATGATTCCACACTAATAATCAATCCTCTGTTTGATTACAGTTTTCAAATTATAATTCTAAATCAATTTCAAAACACATTTTGAAAACATGTTTGGTAAACCAGAGAGTTTTTGAATTTTTGGTCTATTCGGTCGTCCGCCCGGACATTCTCCTAAACAATTTTTGAATTTTTGGGTCTATTCGGATGTCTGGCCGGTTGATCTGAACAGTGTTTTTTTTTTTTTTAACAATTGGCACCTGTTATCTAAAAAAAAAGATTTATATTTGTTTTTGATATTTTTTTAAATATAAATATAAAAAATATTTTTTTGAAACCAAAATGACAAATTATTTGGACATTTATTTAAAATTAACAAAAAAAAAATTAAAAATTAAAAATAATTTGTCACAGTAATTTTAAAAAAATAAAAAAACATTTTTAAACAAAACAATTAAAATAAAATTTCCAACCAAACATACAATCAAAAGTAATTTTAACGCACCAGCTGAATATTTTTGTTAACAACTAATAATATATTTTTTAATATTTTAAATAAAAATATTTTCAGAATTTTAAAAAAATTTTAAATAAAAATTTTATGTTTCACAAACATTTTTTTCAATAATTATTTTTTCTGAATTGAATTTTAAAAGAGTTTGATTATGAGTTTTGAATATAATCTTTAATAGAGTTTTGAGTTGTGTGTTTGGTTGAGTTATAAGTTTTTTAATTAAGTTTTGAAAACTCTTTTCAAAACTCATAATTAAATAACTTTTCACAAACTCAATACTCAATTTAAAAATTCAACATTCAATTCAAAATTCAATTTAAAACTCATAACCAAACAAATTTTCTCTTTTCAAATTATAATTCCAAAATTCACAAACTCAAAATACAACTCCACACTCAAATCATAATTCTAAACACAAACCAAACGCTACCTTTAGTTTTTACTCCTGCAATTCTTTTACCTGGGGAATCTTTTTATTCTCTCTTTCTTTATTCGTTTTTTGCTTTTGTAGATTCTTACATGGTTTGTTCAAACCATGGAAATAACCTCTCCCCAAATGGAATTGCCTTTAGATTCTTGCATGCTTGTAGATTTAAGTTTGTAATTAAAATATTTTTTACTCTTGCAATCCTTTTACCTAGGGAATCTTTTTATTCTCCCTTTCTTTGTTCATTTTTTGCTTTTGTAGATCCTTACATGGTTTGTTCAAACCATGGAAATAACCTCTCCCCAAATGGAATTGCCTTTAGATTCTTGCATGCTTGTAGATTTAAGTTTGTTCAAAATATGTTGGAGGTGGCTGGGGGTTGGGGTTTTCACATTGATTAGAGGGATAAGAATACAGGGACATAATTGTCTTTTTGCATTGAAATTTGACTTTTGGATATATATGTATATATATATGTGCCAACTCTCAAAATAGGGAAATTCTATTTCCACACATAATGAAATATTAATTTAATAACAATTATATCCTAAATAAAAATGACCATAATAGACATTCAGCAATATCCATAATATTATATAAAAAAAATTCTCTGTACACATCTTTTAAGAATAAAAAAATCTTAATGTAAACCTTTTGAGTAAAAAAAATAAACCTTAGTTTTTCCATTGTTGTCATATTGCTTGTTATACACTCTATACTCCTTCTATTACTTGCAAAATAATACTCTCAAAACATCTCTCATATTGTTTTAATCTCTATTTTGGATTTGTTTAGTGGTGTTTTTTGGTTCTGGAATGCTTTGTTGGTTTTTTTTTGGGATTTGAAGACTGACCTATGGCTGCTTTTCACTTATATTGACGTGTGCAATGCTAGTAGTTGCTTGTTCTTTTGGGTATGAACCTGTGCATGGGATTTGAGCCGTTTTTGTTCTTTTGATTTTTTGGTGGTTGTTTAGTGGCTGTTTGGTCGAGGATTTTATGCCACGAGATTTGAAAATGGTAAATGTAATGATAAAAACATAAATGTAATAATAAAATGAAAAAATTCCTTATCTTCAAGAAGGGTTTTCAATGGTTTTCACTAGAGGTTCAGTAGAGGTCTTCAATGGAGGAAACTTCACTGATTTTGGTCTTCACTTTTGTGTGGGTGGAACTACAAATGTGAAGTAGGGTCAATAAAAGTGTGGGGAAAGGAGGGTAAAGAGGTGTGTATACAATGGTTCTAAGTAAAGAGTGTAATTGTAACTTTAAGTGTGTGGATTAAGAAAATTAGTTAATAATCAAATTAATAAGGATGTGTATTGAGAAAAGATATGTACTGAGCTAATTAAGGGTGTGAAAAAAGAATTTTCCCTCAAAGTAGGCATGCTTGACATAATTTCAGCCAAAACTATGTGAGGTCATTTTGGCTATTTTTTAATGTCAAGGAGGTGAAGTGCAAAAGGCCAAACGGAAAGGGGTAAATTGACTTTTCCGAAAAAGAAAAATGGAAAACAGAATTGTTGCATTCAATGTGAGAGAAATCCATCCTGTGAAACCCAGCTTACTTTCGAGAATAGTACGTAATAGGAAAATTGATAATATCATCACAAGAAGCAAACTTCCTTCAACTTAGTTTTCTGCATATAGCTGAGGCAATAGGCAAAACAATTTATGGTTCTTTTGCAATCTCTATTATAAGTATAGGAACAACGATGTACAAACAGAAAATTTATACAGAATAATGTGGCTTAATGTATACCTTTCATTTTAAAACAAAAAAACCCATGAAGATTAGTTTTATGTACAAAAATGGCATTGCTGCATCATTCTTGTGTTTTTTTGTATTATTATTATTATTTGTATGAATAGAGTTTTTCCTAGTATATTACTGCTGCATTTATGTGCAGGATGCTGCCTGTTCATCTGAAGCACTGAATCATCTGCAAGGGACAATTCTGTACTCATCGCCGCCTGGTGAGGGCATGCGGTTGGAGTATCCTTCAGAAGCACATTAAGCTTCTTTATTTACCTTTTTTTTTTTTCTCCCCCTCATTTTTCTTTGAATTTTCTGTTGGTTTTGCCATCAAAGTTTTTGCTTAATGAGATTCAGGTATGCAAAATCACGGATGGGAATGCGTAGTAAGAAGTCGAGGTAAACGCAAGTGTATCATGGGGAAAGGTGATGAAACTTCCAGTGCGATTTTCACTCAAGTGAATCTGAGTGAATCTGCATTTGTACGTGGTTTTACGCTGAGATATAGGTTAGTTGAATGCTTGTTGTAGCTGTTTGGATTTTAGCTTCCCGTGAATCTAATACCAAGGGAAGAGTAAGTTTTAAATTATTTGCTTCTACTATGTTTTTGCAGCAACTTTCCTTTTTCTTTTTCTTTTTTTTCCAAATTTTTATTTATTTGGGTGCTGTCAGGCTACAAACGAGCCGAGTTGAGTTTTAGTATGTTTGAGCTTATTTATTAAGATTTTAGCGAGTTTGAACTCCAGGTCGAGCTCAATAAAAATTTTAATGAACCAAGCTCGAGTCGAGTTGGTTTAGCGGTGTTTTGAAAAATTGGTAAAAAGTTGACTTTTTGATTTTTTTGTGGCTTTTTGGCTTTTTTGTGTTAACGATCCTTGATGAGCCAAAGAAACTATAAATTTATACTTGTATATAAGACTAAAATTATAATTAAAATTTTTATTATACAATTATATATACAATATATATAAAAATACTAAAAGAAAAACTAATATGTTACCAGAATAATAATATCTACCACCACTATTATATGAATATATTATCTATAGTTAGTTATTATTTATATATAAATAACATATGTATCCTATTTTTTTTTTATACATGTTTAAACATTATTTATATATTTATTTTATTATTTAAATAAATATTAAACGAGTCGAGCTAACGAGTTGAGTTTTAGTATGTTTAGACTTGTTTATTAATAGAACTTGAGCGTAATAAAAATTTAACAAATCTAGTTCGAACAAACGTTTACCAAGTTGAGTTCGAGTCTATTGATGAACAATTCTGTTCATTTGCAGCCCTAGGTGCTGCTAATATATCCCCAGGAATTTTTTTCGACCCTCCACTATTAAAAAAGAAAGAGGGTTAATTACACTTTTTTTTCTTGGAGTTTGACTCAAATTTTACTTTAATCCCTATAGTTTTAATTTGAATAATTTGGTTCTTACATTATAATTTTAGTTTTAATTTGGCCATTCCATTCAAATTGAAGGTTAAAGTTAATATTTTGAAACACTTGTTAATTTTTTAAGATTTCAATTTGATTTAAAATGGAGGGACTAAATTAAAATTTGAGTCAAATTATAAAGGTGAAAAGTGTAATTAACTCAAAAAAATTATTACTATAATTGTAATTTGACCCTATAATAAAATTTCAATTCGTCTTCATTTCTAAACTCTCAAATCCTAACCCAAACCTTATGCCACCCATTACCACCAACTCTGCCACTCTCACCTGCCCATTTCTAGGTCTGGTTACCACCCTTTCAACCCCTGTCTAGCTTGTATCCATCTCCGAAGAGATCTCCAAATCCCCCATTCCTTGCCCCCTGGGCGTACACTTCATCTTGCTCGGGAAAGCGGGACAAACCCCTATTGCAGGGTTTTTTTTTTTCACAATGGACCCGAACAAGCTCTTTTATTTGATCGTGTATTGACCAGAGAAGTTCCCTCATTTGGTGAACTTCCTTTGGAGCATTCTCCTGTGGAACCGCATTACCAGGCCGCGACTCCACTTCCAATGCTTCCCATATTACTTCCTGGCGGATCCCTGGGGTTTCAACCCGGGGCAAAGGGGGACTGGGTTCCGCCCGGGGGCCAACGCCAGTAGAAGAGGAAGGTGCTGCAGCCGGACAGGATTAGTTCCTACCCCTCTGCACACCCAACCCCTCCTTTCGTTGCAACCGCAACCCCTGTAGCCCCCTTCAACCCTGCAACCACCACCTTTATAGTCCCTTTGCAATGTCTATCTTGCCTTGTATCTTCTCTATCTTTCCATCATGATTTCATTACCATTGGAAGGAGAATGATGAAGGGTGGCGGGTGAGGGTTGCAGGGATGGGGGCGGGTTCGGAAGGAAGGAAGGGTGTAGCGGCCGAAGCAAGGGAGGGGGGGTAGAGTTGGCGGTGGTGGGTGGTAGGGTTAGGGTTTAATAGGGTGGAGGTTATTTTTTTGGTATTAAGTGGGGGTGTGCAAATTTTTTTTACAATTTTTTTCCCTCTTAAGAAATACTAGAAGAGGGGTTAAACAAAATTGAAGAAGAAAACAGACTAAATGCTAATCTTGAAAAAAACAAAAATAAAATAAAAATGAATGGAGAACATAGAAAGCAGCAGTTCAAATACGATCGAGTCTAGGTCAGCCCGGTGTCGCCTTTTAGGTACCAAGAGACTCCCTCGTTTTAGCAAACTGAAACTTTTCTGGCACTGTTCTTACATTGTTTTACTGCGAATTGGTCTATTTTTGTGCTTTTTTGAAAAAGTCTGAATTGGGCACTTTCTGAATCCTCCTCCCTGGCAATGAACTGGAGTTACAAGTGACCAGCACAATTTGAAACCTGGAAATGAACTGGAATTGCTGGAAAATGATTGGGTGGTTTCAGAATTCTGGCAAAGTATTGCCCAAAATTAAGAGATCCTTTTAGATGAAGGCATTAGTGATTTTGGGAACACTAACAATTGATCAATGATGCTTCCCAGTTACTCTTTTGAAAATGTGTCGTTACGCAGAAACTGATCACAGAAAAGAAATGTGCATAATCCTTTCATATGAAGTGAATTTTATCTTCTTATGAGTCTTACCTTCATGTGAGATTATTGTGTTTGATTATGTGATTAATTTTCAAATAGAACTCTTTTTCTTTTTCTTTTTTCCTTTTTTTTTTTTTTTTTGGTTAAGTAGTCAATAAGACAGAAACCCAAAGAAATAACCCACAATTGCCAATTACGACTTTTTCACAAGATATCCATGCTCAATCTGGGGAGGCTTGTTAAAGGCTTTTTGCTAATTGGAAAGTGTTAAACATAAACTTCCTAGTTCTTTCTTTTGTTTTCACAAGATACATAGGTTATTGGATTTCACATGTATTTATTATTTGTAGGTCCTATATACTTTTTGTTAATTTTATTAGGACTTGATTGAGTTCATGTGAACATTGACAACTTGTTTGTTGTATTTTCTTACAAGTTGAAAAATTAGTAATTGGAGAGTAGAAATTAAAAATATTTCTGTCTTACTTTATTAATTAGATATAAGTAAAAACTTAATTAAATGCTGACATAAATTTTAATATAAAAGGACATAAAAATGATAGTAAAATAAAACAAAATTCCAAAATAAAATTGATTAACCATTGATAGGATGAGAGGTCAACAACAATGAAGTCTACATTTTTCTTTCCACCTAATTTTTTGACTTTTAGCCTCATATGAGTAATTATTGTGGACGGCTAAACTATATAATTACTGTGTCTCTCCCGCATTCTCTGTTTCTGTGTAATGCAATGCAAGATGACATCATCTGTTATAAAAACGAAAATGATCTGTAACTCGAATGCGTAGAGTTCGAATGGTCCGAATAGTACAGAAAATATTATCTTACCGGTAAGAGAATAAAAAAAATCCTAAAGCGATGTCGTTTTAGGATTTTGAGCTATTCGAGCCTTTGATATTTTGAGTTACGTAGCAGATTTGAAAAAATCTTGTTAAAAATGCATGAATGAGGGTTGACAACTCATGTTTTGTTTTATTTATTTATTTATTTTTTTAACTGACCAGACCTAGTATAACTAACCAAAAAAATATCTTCTTGGCCATGAACATTTTATCAACCCATCCATGCATGCATGGACTTCTGGTTTCATAACTTTTGACTTCAAAACCATTGTGAAGGTATAAAATTGGGCCTTAAAAGTCAAATAGACCTTACTCACTCACACACTCACTCCACATAATGGTTTACTAAGTGGTATAATGGTCTTTTACAGCAAGGATCCATGGCCACTGATAATGCTAGTTTTTGTTTATGTTGTTTTTGAGCATCCATTGGTTCAAGATTTTTAGAAATTTCAGATTAAATATTAAGATAATTTAGTCTTTAAAAAGTTGAGATCTTTGACAATAAGAATATTTAGTGTGTTTGATTTCAGTTTTTTAAATTTAATTTTTTAAAAATTAAATTTTTTATTTTTTATTTTTTGTGTTTTTTATTTTTATTTTTAGTGAATATTTATTAAATTTTAAGCAATTTATTTACTTTTTTAGATACACCTTATTTAGATATATCTAAATAATAAAATATTTGTAAAAAAATATTTAAAAAAATTAATAAATACAAAAATACGAAAAATGTACTAAATTTTTTTTTTTTTTTTTTTGGTATGTAGTGTATTTTTTAAAGATTTTTTTGACAAATATTATGCTTTTTAAGTGTATTTATTTTAGGTGTGTCTAAACATTAAAAAAAAAGTTGCTTAAAATATTAAAAAAATTCATTGAAAACATTAATCTGAAAATTATTTTTTGAAAACTAGAACCAAACAAGCTGATTGTTTTTTTAAATTTTCTTGTGAGACTTTGGCGACGGTCTAAGTGGCCTAATGGTTGAACCACCTTTGAAGTTGGTTTATTTAATTTATTTGTTAAAAAAAAAAATGTTTAATAGTGTTTAGTTGTAATTGTAAATTATAATTTATTTAACTCTTTCTAGTTATTTGGTAAAAAACAGTAGAATTTTCTTAAATTTTAATTTGTAACCTTTTTATTTTATTTGAAACTCTTAAATATATATGGACAAAAGAGCTCTTATCTAATTTGTCTTAATTTTAATTTTGAGAACATTCCGAATATTTGCTTAACAAAAAAATTATGTGACAACTTCTTTAACCAAATAAATTTAACTTTTTTTTATAATTAATTTTAATTATTACGAATTATCAACCTTTTTTTTTTAAAATTAATAATCTAAAAAGTTATAATCTTAAGGGCAAATTACAAACACCCCCCTCGAGGTTTGGTGAAAATACAGATTTCTCCCTGAGGTTTGAAAAATTACAAATTGCTCCCTGAAGGTCAAATTTGCATAACAAATTAGGGGGGAATCTGTATGAAAATAAAAATTTCAGGGGCAATTTGTTATGAAAATATGAACTTCAAGGGGGGATGTAATTTCTCAAACCTCAAGAAGAAATCTGTATTTTCACTAAATCTCAAGGGGGGTGTTTGTAATTTGCCCTAATCTTAGGGTAAAAGTTAAACTTATATCCATTCAATGTCAAGTATTACTTTGTGTTTGTTTTTTTGAGCATTTGCATAATTATACTTGTAAAGTTCGGGAAACAAAGCAAGTAATATGGAGATGCCATGTGTTAAAGAGGGATTTCTTGATGCGATTTTTTCTCCATAAGTCCTTACTCATCATGTTAGGTGAAGCTATCGTAAGTAGTTTGGTGGTATTGAGACATGATCAAGTGTTATTAAAAGTGTTGTAATTAGTAGAAGGCGTACAATTCATAACTTTGTGTGAAGGTATGAAAAATAATTAAGGGACTTGACATTTGATAATTGGTAAAAAATAAGAACACATTATATCTCTGGACTATCTAATAATTTTTTCATAGTTATGAGGCTACGTTATATTTACGTATTAAGCCTCCAAAATTTGTAAGTCCTACTAATCAAAGTTGTTAGATTTGGGTGAGAATGTTTAATCCAAAATAGCTCAATTATAAAAACTCATAGCTTTGCTTTTAACTAAGCCAAGTTTTTGCCACAAAAATTTATTTTTGAAATAAAAATTGGATCTCAAAATAATAGTAATTATCATTAAATGTCCAAATTCGTTGTTAAAAATACAATAATGACACTTTTAGTAACCAAAATATTTCATCCCTTAAAAATAATTTCGTTCTTAAATTTTTGTGATGGTGGTGAAAGAAGTGATACCCCCTTCTTTTCTTTTTCTTTTTCTTTTTTTGAATAAGATATCGATTAATATGTTAATTAGTTAGACTACAATACAAGCTAACGTCTTTCCATAGATTCAAATGTGAACTCACGCTCATCTTGACATCTAAAGATCCTCTCCATGATCACTTGAGCAATTGGCGGGATCAAGTGATATATGTAAATGAATTTAAATGCCTATAAATATCCAATCAATTTTAACTCAATTTTAAATAAATTGAAATTTATAAGACAATTTCAGATTAAATTTGGTACCTGCATTGTGTTCACTGCTCTTTCGGCTTATATATTTAAGGGACAAGTTATTTCTCTAAGGCCCACCTGTGGCGTACCTAACATCAACCTAAATCATAGAAAACAAGAACTTTGATCAATCATTATTGAAGATTGGTTGTTACCATTACAGTGAAACAATCTTACAATAATTGATCATCTTCATAATTGTGTTAAGAATTTTTACATATCAAACTACATATTTCTTTTTAAATAAGTAATAACAATCCTATGGTGACTAAATTTGGGAACCAAGATTTGGATACCAGTATATTGGGTCTAGAGTGAAAATAATCTAAGAACAACCCAGCCAATTGAGATGTAACACGATAACACGATTCGAATGTACATAGAATTAGTAAGTTTAGATTTATCATTTTTTGACACGAACACATATATAACACGATTCGATAGTTCGATTATTAAACATGTCAGATTAGTGTTGAATATGCATAATATAAAGTTGACACGAATAACTTTTTCAATAAAAAGTTGGTTATGTATTTTAATATTATTTCCACTAATGGGTGTCGTGAAATTTTTGAATCTCTTATGTAATCACATCTAAATTATTAAAAAGTATGTCAAACATAATTTTTAAAGTTAATATAGATCTTGTTTTTGTTTTTAATTGAAGAAAACAATATTTTCTTATCTACTATTTGAGTTAATCTAGTAAAAAAATATACTAATAGGATATATAGTTTTTACAAATTAAGAAAATCGAATGAAGTCAAAATCAAATATTCTTAAGAATAATTTCATCCAATAAATATTAATTTCATTAAATTTAACCTATAATTTTTTTTTTCTTCTTCAAAAACTTGATGTTTTTAGTTAATGGTAAAAAATTTTTACTTTGCAAGTGTTAACACTACATGAAACTGAATACCGACAAAAATTGATATAACAATAACAAATGAGTTAAAGTTAATGTGAAGATAATTCGAACATAATAAAATAACACAACACGAAGATCGTGATCTTCCTAGTCCGAGATTGACGGGTAGAGGTTGGATCTAGGAAGTAATCTAACCTTATTAAAAATATAGGGTAAAAATAATAATGAAAGAGAATTTTAATTTTAGAACTTTAAAGAGAGTTGTAATAATGTGGTAAGAGAAAAAAAAAGAAATAAAAATATAAGTACACATATTATATCACATGTGGACCCAACTCCTTGTCAAATCATTAAAACTCTGTTTAGAGTTCTAAAATTAGAGCTCTCAATCTTTATTCGGAGTAGGGAACTCACGGGAGTCCAATTCTCAAGAGTGATTTTATAATATAAAAAAATTAATTTATTAAAGTGAAATATTTTAACTTTATGTTAAAATTGATTTATTATGAGATTAGATCTCGTTTGAAAACATACTATTTTAATAATTTTTAAAATTTTTTTACTAAAATATGAGATAAAAAACTAATATATTTGAGATGATTTTTTGATTTTTTATGAAAAAACGTGCAAAAAAATAGAGATAAAAGGAATTTTTTGATTTTTTTTTTTGTATAATTTATTACTGTAGTTTTTTAGTTTTTTTTAGTAACCTTTTAATTTTTAGACTAAAATAGATGTTTGTCAAACGAGGCCTAACTTATTTCAGTGATCTAAACTATTATCTTATATAATGAATTGAAAAAATTATCCATATAAAAAATCAAATTGATCCAATATCGATTGTTATACCATTAGTTTTTTTTTTTTTTTTTTTTTTTTTTTTTTTTTTTTTTCTATAAGGCAAATTACACTAACAGTCCCTATAGTCCTTGACTTTTCAATTGTAACACATTTGATCCTAAATTTTGAATCTTGTTCCAAATAAGGACAATTAACATACCATTGCTTAATTTCAAGGGCAAAATAGTCAATTTGATAAAATATAAACTAATTTGACAAAAATAAATGTCAAAAAAATATTTTAAAATTTTTAAAAATTATTTCTACCCACCAAAAATAAAATTATATAAAATTGATAAAAATTAATAAATTAATTTTTAAAAATTAATTTACATGATTATCATCCAAATACATAATAAAAATTAATTTGGTAAAAAAAGAAATAAATGTCTAAAAGATTTATTAATTTTATATAATTTTATCTTTAGTAGGTAGAAATAATTTTTAAAAATTCAAAAATAGTTTTTTAACATTTATTTTTATCAAATTAATTTATATTTTATCAAATTGACAATTTTACCCTTGAAAAATCTAATAATATATTCAATTGTTCTTATTTGGAGTAAGATTCAAAATTCAAGATCAAAAGTGTCACAATTGAAAAGTCATAAACCAAAATGACACAAGTCCCAAATTATAGGAACTGTTAATGTAATTTACCTTTTTTTATATGACGTATATATTTTTAAAAAGAAGGCGTCAATTTATTATAATACTTATGTGATTTGATTATATAATTATTTATACATGATCAATTTAATTTTTTTTTTTGATATATATATTCTTCTCAACTTGTGTCATATGAAATGACTAATTTATATCACTGAGACGGTTATAAATTATTCGCACAACGCACGAACTAGATTTATGAGAGATTTTCAAATGTAACAAATTCAAACTCATCTTCTACATTGGGCTTATATTTTGTTTAGATATTTATTTGTTTATTACTTTAGGCATCAGCATGACTGACTAATTTTCTAGTCGTATAGGGCTAACGTTGTTGACCTGCCTTGCAGCCCTGCAGGAAAAAAGATGTTCAGGTGACTCAACTTAGCATCATCATCATCAATATATTAGCACATTAAAAAATTTAAAAAAATTATAATTCAGTGAAAGTTTTTAAAAATAATTTCAGATGAGTGATGAATTTTATAAATATTAATAATTAAAATTTTGATATTTTTATAAATTTATAATTATTTCATAAAAATATTACTAAATTGTAATTTTTTCAAAAAAAAGTATTTACAGTTAAAATAGTCCTACTCTTTATTTTTCAATTGCAGTTTGGTGGTATTCACATATTTTAAAAATTTATGAATAAAACGTATTTGTTATTAGTTTAAAATAATGTAATTTATAATTTTAAATAAAAGTAATATATTCTAATAAAAAAGTATGTTTTGTTGATAAAGGATAAATTACAAATACATTCTCTGAGATTTAATTAAAATACGAATCGTCCCATGTGATTTTGAAAATTACATTTCACCTCTTGAGATTTCTAATATCATAACAAATCGTCCCTTTTATTAATAAATCATCAAGTCAATTAACAGTTTTTAATGATGTTAGAAATATGTTTCAATTAATAATTTAGGTAATTTTATTATTGTATAAGAGATTAATTATGAATTTTATTTTCTTAATTAATTCTGTTAAATAAAAAATATTAAGAGAAAGGTATTTATAATTTTTCAAATCATAGAAATAATTTATACTTTAAACAAAATGCAAGGAATGTATTTATAATTTACCCGTTGATAAAATATGAAATTGAATCTTAACCCAATTGGGTCCTTGGGTCTATTCATTACCTTGTCAATTTGTAAACATAATCAACTTGAATCCAGAGGAGACACATATAATGAAGCAGTTGAAACCTATAAACTATATGATAATATAAATTAATATTTTGGGCTAATTGTCATTATTTTATGGCCCGCCCATGTCGTAGGGGCCTCATCTTCACTCATGGGACATCATTAAATTGAAGAATAATAATATATATAAATAAATTTTAATATAAAATTTTTATTTAAAAATAAAACACTTATAAAAATAAATTTATTTATAAAAGTGATATTGTCATATTATTCTTATATATATTTTTTAGTATAAGAATTTTTAAGTTTAGATTTCTCTCAAGTCTTGAGAGGTCATGAGACCCACTACATATTATATTTTAATGATTTGAATCGAGCTCATGGGACTTACAATGTGTCTTATTTTAATTATACAAAACGTTTATTTTGTAAAAATTTCAATATATATATATATATCATTTATATAAAAAAATTAGGTAGATCAGTTTGATAATAATCGATAATTGTAATATTTATATTTTATCACGTTTCTTTAAAAAGACTAGATGACAAATTTATTTTTAAAAATAATCATATATTTGTCGGAGACAAATCATATATTCTTTCAAATTTATTTAAATTTAATAAAAAAATTATGTGGTGGTCTTGGAATATTATCATATAATTTCTCAACTTGATATTATTAATTAAAATTATAGGACCTAATATTTAGGCCTATTTTGTGAAGTAGAAAAAAAGTTAATTTTTTGATTTTTTTTTTTAAATATGTAAAAAAAATAAAGATGTGATATGATTAAAATAAGCTAATAAGCTAAACGATTGATTTTTTTTTTTTTTTCTAATTGTCAAAATAAATCTTATTGTTGAATTATTAGGAGACAATTAGTATTTAGTGGTTATGAAGCATTATTCTTATTAGACCATGAAGCCTTCATTTGGCATTGCGTTAAAATGAGATTGGGGTTAAAATAATTACAAAAAAAATAAAATAAGTTAAAAAATTAATAAGATAAAATGTCATATTTAAATTATAATCATTTTATTTTTTTTCACAAAACTAAAATAAAAAAAATTAAAAAATCCAACCCAAAAGAAAATTTTAACCCTAAACTAAAAGAGTAATGTTAGGGATACCAAATTTTCTACTAAACAAATGACTAAATGTTTCATATGAGTGTGGAGTTCACAATTTTATATATTTCATACCTATATAAGACATTTAGTCATTCATTTAATAAAAAATTTAAAACCTATAACATTTTCTAAATTAAAATAATTAAAAAGTCCTAAATAACTTTTTTGTAAGAGAAATTATTCATTACCCTAATTCATATTTAGATAAATGTCCAATTGTCTCACTAAAAAAGACAAATAAATAGGAAAACTCACTCTTCCAATTAATAATAATTATATTGGAGCACCACCTAGGCAATGAATAATTTCTCCTCTTCTAAATATAAGGACAAAACTAGGTTGACAAGGGACGAATAGTCTAATCGTAATAATTGTCATTGCAATTTGGACGAAAAGTCAAGTCATAATAACCGTATAATCTATCCACCGACCACCGACCTACCCCCCCCCCCCCCCCTCTTTAAAAATCTATCCCAAAAATAAATACTAAATGCATAAATATAAAAATAAATAAATTGACTTAATTATTTAATTATTTTTATTATTTTAACTTGATTAAAATAATTATGTTTAAAAAATTGAAAGACTTTTTTTATAATTAATTTGATAATTGTAAAAGAAAAAATGAAATAATTATAAATTAAATATGACATTTTATTTTATTAATTATTTTAATTTATTTTGATTTTTAATAGACTATTTTAACCAAATCTTCTTTCTAAACATTCTCAATATGAGAAATGTCCCATTCCCTAATTTCATCATCCTTAATTGCACCTCTAATGAGGTGGCAAAAACATATCAATCAATTAATTTTTTTCAAACTTTTCTTTCTTCTTTTTCCTTTCAAAATTTTTTGTCACCTCATTAAAGGCATAATTGGAGGGTGATGAAATAGAGAATTGGAGTAGGTGTTGTATCTTTGTGTTGTGAGAGGCCCATTAGAGCGTGTCTCTAGTGTATTTTTATGATCTAAACTGTTTATATTGTAAAACTTGTCGAGTAGGTCATATATTAAAAAAAATTAAATCAATTAGATATCTATAATCCCATAACAAACAACATTTGTTTTTAAAAAAAAATTAAACAGTTGATATGATTTTGATAATTTTTGTAAAAACAATCAGTGCTGATCAAGAGTTACATATGTCTAGTTAATTTGAATTTTTTTATGAATAATATGCTCAATAAATCTTACAATATAAACAACTATGATTATCAAAAAAAAAAAAAAAAGTAAAAAAAAAAAAAGGAAGGCTCAAAAGTCTCTATCGAGTCTCACAACATTGCTGCTATACCTTGTGGTACAGCTCCGACCCTTATCCATAAAATAGGGGATGTAGCAAAGACTTTTTAAAAAAGCATTTACTAGCTAGCATGTGTAATTTCACTATGTTTGAAATTTTAATTAATTGTAAAAATAAAAATAAAAAATAAAAACCTTTTAAGATTTGACCATTGAATAAGTTATGAATTTTTAATTTTATCAATTTAAATTTTGATATTTTAATTTATTTTCAATCTATGTCATTTCATTAAGTAAAATTAAAGGAAAAAAATATTCACTACAACATATAAGAGTTTTAGAAATCAAATTTTTTGGTCTTTTTTAAAAGTGAAAATTTTGTTGCAAAAGACATTTAGGAACCAATTTCTATCGTTGGGAAGATAGTCGCTAAAAGATCGTCCCGAAAAGTTAAAACAAGACTTTTAGTGACAAAATTTTGAAAATGTTACTAAAAACTATACTTTTAGAGACAAATAATTTAGTCTCAAAATGATTTATTTTTTGAGACAAAAAATTTGGTCCCAAAAAGATAATAATTTATCATTAATGTCTAATTTTCATTGCTAAAAATATATTAATGACACTTTTTGTAACAAAAATATTTGATCCCTAAAAAATAATTTTGTCCCTAAATTTTAGTCTCTAAAAAGTTAATTTTTTGTAGTGATTTGTGTCATTAAACTTAATAAAAAATAATATTTTATGTATATTTTATTGAGTCTAATAGCTAAAATATATTTTTTCTGTCGATTTTAATGAAAATAGATAAATAGTTTAAATTGAAAATGAATCAAAGATTAAATTTTAAATTGATAACATTAAAAACTTAAGATTTATTTTATTACAATTATCAAACTCTTGAATTTGTATTATAATTGTCCCCCCCCCCCCCCCCCAAAAAAAAAGAGTGATACGGTGCATACATTAAAAATTGAAAGTAATTAGCATCGATAAATTGTTTTTTTTTTCTTTTTTACCCCTATAATTAGTGGAGACATGAATATTTAGAAAATAATTTATTTTTTATATTTAAAAAAAATGTTACATAATTTTATTTTTGAGTTCATGCCAATTAAAATGTTCACATTATTTGTATAAATCTAGATAATCTGTAATACATTTCCTGTAATGTACTATGTAATATCTCAAAATAATATATTTGAGACAAAATATTTTCTCTATACCCCTTCCCTTTCCCCTTGCCAAAGCCATATCATTTTGAGATAGAGAAGATTCGAATTCAAATAATTCATGATCTCTTCCCTCATCATCAAGTAAATGACTGAGAGGGGAGATTCGCGCCGGTTAGTACGGCCGAGCAAAGATAACATCAGGCGTTACGGACTACTTGACGCCGAGCAAATTGCTTTGGAGCAATGCGGTTGGCTTATAGCGGTGGAAGATGTCGGCCAAGATCTTGGTGTGGCCGTGGTTGCTCGTGTCGGGTGAAGCCCGCAGTGGCGAATATTGACCGAGCTGAAGGATTACCTGGGCTAGACTGAGGATACGGCGAGGTCGGTATGCCTCCGACCGTCCAGCCAAGATGAAGCGGTTGCGTGTGACCGAGATTGAAGGAAGAACGGTTGTAGGCCAGCATGCCTCGCAACCAGGTGATCCGGATGAACCGGTCGAGAGTAGTTCAGCCGAGGTGGTGAGGCTTTCGCCTAATCCTAAGTCACAGGTCGGTGAGACATAGCACGGTTAAGTGCATGTGATGGCAATTTCCCACAAGTGCTAGGCCGGTCGTGGTACCCCGGTTGGGTGTGCCACCTGGGCCAATAGCGTGAGGGAGAGGACATCTACTTTACGCACGCTCAATCTGGTTGGGCGATTACGTGTTGTCTTGGTGGAAGGACAAAACCTTTACAGGTATGGAATTCACTCTCACTAACACTCTCTCCTCATTGTCTTCTTCCTTAGAGAATTGACTTGATCGTCGGAGGGTCTTTCCGGCACACCACCGCCGGGCAGCTCACCATTTTTGTGTTGCAGAGATTGACGCCGTCACCAGGAGCTTGACGTTCAAGGCGTACGGAGAGCAAAGGATATTTCGCCCCCGTACAATGACAATTTCCTACTTGGCCACAAATGAGGATTGAGTTTCTCTGTCAAATACTCAATTTGTTTTTGGGCAAACTATACTTGTGATATTTATAATTTATACTTTGTATCAATTTGATTCTCATAATTCTAATTATATTGATTTTATTTTTTTAATTTTCACGTTATGTTAGTTTAGTCCGATTAATAATATTTGCAAATAAATTAAACATAAAACAATGACAAAATGATTAAATAAAAAAGGAATGAACCATTTCAACTTTAATGTCAATCCGTCGAGGAAAAGCTTCTGCTATTTGCTCACCACAACTTCTATAATATACATCATTCTTTTTTAAAATTATGATTGTGCCTATTAGACAAATTACCATTACGAACGAAGTATATAAACCTTACTTCCAAACCACCACCATTGTCGGCCATCACCCTCTATCGCTCTCCACATCCGCCCGCCATCACCAACCGCCACCACCGCCTCATCAGCCACACCAATGTTATCCCTAATATTACACAACTACAATCCTGTTCACCAATAACTATTGCAACCGCCCATAGGCCCTTGCCACCTTACCAGCATTTTAACACCTATGGCCCCAACTCTACCCCGCAATGAGAGAGAGAGAGAGAAAGAGAACTTTAGTTTTATTCATTTATTTATTTTTAACTTTTTTATATCAAAAATTAGATTTGATCATTTTATAAAGTTTTCCTAAATACCCACTTCAATTATAGCTTAAGTAGTGCTATACAAACCGAAAGTTTATACATATTAGGGAGAGTTATAGGACTTATTATGGTCCATTCATTTAACAACTTAGAAGCCATATTATCAACATACTAGTGTACCCATATTACGTTATTTTGAAAATTATACACAAATTCTGAAAACATTTTCTTAAAACGATTACATAACAAAATACATGAAAGTCTTGCCCCACAAATATTAGTTACGGGTGGCCGCCTAAGTGATTATAGCCACAACTAACAAACCTGTCGTGCCAATGTTGCATGCTCACCTGCTAAAAAAAGAAAGGAAAAAAAAATTAAAATGAGAACACAATTGAATTTAATTTTTGTTTTGGGTTTTAAATGATCTTTTAAATAATTGAAAAAGTATATCAAGTTGAACTCAATAATGATGTTGCATTTTTTTTTCAGTTTATTGTATTGGAAATATTTTTATGTTGCAATAAAAAAGGTAGCCACTAATGATTTCATTATGTTTGATCATAGGAATTTAATAAATTACGTCTTTTAATTTATGATAAATTTAAAATGATAAATAAACTTCACTAAAGATCTATCACATATTTTTTAGTTCGATGATATTTTATTAGGATCAAATTTCTCTCTAGTTGATGGAGAAGACTCTAGACACATTTAATTTAGCTCGACGGATCACCATTGGACTCACTTCAATAATCACGCATTTTGATGAATAATTTATATTTAAAAATAGCTCCTTTTCAGTTCATGATTAGATTGGAGGGATCTAGTTTTGTCTATTATGGGTCCATATTGGTCTCGTTTCGACTATCAAAACTGTTTATATTGTGAGATCCGACAAACACATTATTCATACAAAAAATTAGATCAATTGAATATTGGTAATCATTTAATTGATTCACACTTGTCTGGAAAAAATAAACGATCAATGTAATTATAATATGACTATAATTATAATTATCAATGTATTTCTTTTTGAATGATCGCACACAAGATTTTAAACATAAATAAAATGAGTTAAGTGATAAGTTTATCAAGCCAAATTAGACTGTTCTATTTTTTTTTTTTTTTTTTGAGAGAAGTTAAACCCTTTTATTAAAATAATACTAACCATAATAATTTAATTGAAGTAATTATATTATAAAATAACTAAAAAATAAGTTAAAATATTTATTTAATTGACTAAGCCTAATTGTCTAGCCGCCTAGATGACCATGGGCTCTTCGCCACACGATGGAGACCATTGCTCGTAGGTGCTTTGACAACTATGAAACCCACTCATCACACACCTCCACAAAATATTAATTTTTATTTTTTGGACCACAAAAGTAAGTTTATATCACATTAAAATATTAATAATCTACATAGGAGTATGATGGAGTGTAGAGATTGCCATCATTTTCATCAGAGCTTATCAATGTGTATATTTTAATTTTTATTTTCATAATTTAATTGGGGTTGTACATAGATTTATTAAAAAATTGAATAATATAAAGACGAGTAAATTTTTATATCAAAATTGTTTATTATTTTATGGAATATCTGACATGTCATCCATGCTTGGTACCAATATATGAAAGGTAGAGTCTATTGTAAATTTTAAAAAATTATTAGTACATAGCATTGCAGGTGTTAAGCTCGCATCAATTATTAATTGTCACTTCTTAAATTATTAAATAAAATATCAACATAAATATGTTTGGGTTTTACCATAAAAACCAATCATTTTCAAGAAAAAAATCACCCGACATGGGTAAAATATTCATACTTAAATTTAATACAAAAATTCACCATGAAACTCAAAAAAAGGAAATCAAATTACAATTAGATGAGACTTGTTATCTAAATTAATAGTTGTCCGATCAAAACAACACATATTGAAAAATTTTGAAACTCACAATTTAAACTCATAGTATTATCTACGGAAAATGTTTAAAATTCTCAAAAAAAAAAATTATTTAACTTACGATCACGCAACATTTATATGATAATTTTTGATTTATTATAAATTTAATCATGTAAAGCTTAACGCATTTATTACATCATTGTAGGTAAGTTTGAGAGTTTAAATTGTTGGTCTTTTAGTATTCAGCAATGTTAAGTATCATGAAAATTTTTTCATGAAAATAATCATGAAAGTTTTGTGACCCTTAAATTACACTTAGAATAAAGCACCACACACTAATCAAAGTAATCCAAAGATCATAAATTTTTCATGATCATTTTCATGACAAAATTTTCATGATCCCTAACTTTTTCCTTTAGTATTTCTCATTACCCTCATAGACATGATAAGTTATGTGTCAATTTTTTATTGAAATAACAATGAGATCCACACACATGAAATGTTTTGTAAATTTTTCATCCTCAAAAACTCAACTATGTAAAACCTAATTTTTTTTGTTAGGTCATTTTGGGTGAATTGCGTTATTTAAGTTGTGGGCTTACAATATTTTTCTTTTTAATTTGTGATAATGGTAATTACGTAACGCACAACTCTCATATAAGTTAATTTATAACAAAAAAAAAATTAGTAGTCTTTGTTTGGTTTGAGAGATTTGATAAGAAATTTAGGAGGAAAATAAATAAATAAATAAAATGTGAATAAAATATACTTATATTTTACTTAATTTTACACACATTTTTTTTTTATTTTAAATCTCTCTTCAAATTCTCTAACCAAATATAATCAATATCATATGGTCTTACTAACGTGGTAAATAAGTAAATCATCTCTTGTCTTTCAACCCGTAAGAAAGGTGTGTCATCCTGTCCAAGTCGCAAAATTTTATGCTACACTATTAATTTAGATCATTATATAAGTAATGCCATATAATACTTCAGAAATACCTAATAATTCTGAGACATATTAAATTATGCATTTTTTTTAAAACTTTGATTTGAGGGGAAAGACTATGGTACACCAAAGGTTATGTATCATATGCACTCTATAATTATATAAGAAAATAATATAATTTCATATTTTTTAAGTCATAATTAAAAAAAATTATAACTAAATATAAAAAGATCATAATCAAAATTTCAAAATAATGTAGTAACAAAAAATAATTTGATCATAACTAAAAAAGAAAATAATGTAACTAAAAATATATATGGTATGAAATGTGTATAATAAAATTCTGTTTATTTGAGATTTGATCAATAACACTTGGAAAGAAAAAGCTCTAGGCTTTTTGGCTAAAATAGTCACAAAAAAATAAAATATGCTTTTTAGTCCAATAAGACAAAATATCACATCCAATCTATAATCATTATATTTTTTTCTCTCACAAAAATCAAAAAATCTATCCTAAACATAACTTTTTATCCCAAATTAAAGAAAAATACTTGGGAGCACTAAGGGAATTAATGATGTGATTGAAACCATTTTTCTATGCCTTGTTTTCTTCTTATTATTATTTTTTTATCATTCCTAATGTATTAATGTTATTAATGATGTATTTTTTAGTGGTCAAAATCATTATTACAAATTAAAATAGATGAAAAGGCAAAAATCAACCCACATTTGAAACAAACCCTCAATAATTTTTCACTGCAAATAAATAAATATAAATAAATTAAAAAAATTAAAAAAAATCTACGTCTGCAAGCTACATGGCGGCCATTAACTTATAATAAATAAGGTAAGCTTTTGAGAGAGAAACGAAAGTGAGAGATTGTGTCGGTGCATTTCTTTTACCCCTCTTTCTCTCTTCTCTCTCTCTCTCTGCCTCTTTCTCTCTCCCTCTCTGTAAACAAAATCAACGTGGAGGATTACCCAGAACCCTATCACCCATGTAGCTCCACACCACAACACATCCCAACCTCATGCTTTTTCTCATCTATTCTCTGTCTCTGTCTCTGTCTCTGCTTCTAACAATTTCTCCAATTCTGTATAGATTCTAGAGAGAGAGATGGAGGGTGGAGGGGGAAAGAGGAAGAGCGAGAGGCCGTACAAAGGGATAAGGATGAGGAAGTGGGGGAAGTGGGTGGCGGAGATTCGAGAACCCAACAAGCGCTCCAGGATTTGGTTAGGATCCTACTCCACTCCTGAGGCGGCGGCCAGGGCTTACGACACCGCCGTCTACTACCTCCGCGGGCCCTCCGCCAGGCTCAATTTTCCGGAATTTTTGGTGGGCGATGCTGGCGCCGGCGGAGGTGACTTGTCGGCGGCGTCCATAAGGAAGAAAGCAATAGAGGTGGGTGCAAGGGTTGATGCAATCCAGACCTCTTCAATGACTGGTGTTGATGACCATCATCATCATCATCATCATCATCATCATGCACCATCTGGATTCAAACCCTGTTGGTTTCAGGAGAAACCCGACTTGAACAAGACCCCCGAACCCGAAGACCCGGATGCTGATGATGATTGGTGAGTCTGACTGAAACTCAGACTCAGACTCATATAGTCTATTATATATATATAGATAGATATATGTATATGTAAGGATTATGTAGTACTACTATTTGCTAACATGCAGCAAATAGTTTTGAGTTTTTTTTTTTTTTTTTTTTTTTTTTTTTTTTTTGGTGTGTGTGGGGTATTATCTTTTGATATGGATAGTATTGTAGTATCTTATGAAGGGAAAAAAAAAATTAAGGATACAGAAATTGATCACAGGACACTAACTTTCTCATATAAGGTTTTGTGTGTAGTTGTGTCTCATTCTGTGATTTAAAAAAAAATGTGGAAGAAGAATTAGTGTAAATATTTGTCTTTTTTTTTTTTTTTTGTGTTCTTTTTTTTTTTTTTTTCAATTACAAGTGAATATAATGATTAATGATTTTTTTTTTTTTTTTTAAGTTTTGAATGTGGTTTTGTGTAGATGATTGAGAGGAGAGGTGAGGAGAGGAGAGAGTGAAGGTTGAGTGTGGCGGTGGAACCAAAACTAGAGAGAGAGAGAAGGGGGAAACAAGAAGGGGCCTACATTAGTTTTGGGTTGGTGTAAGTGGGGTCATATATACAATAGGAGCACTAAATAGAAAAAGTGATGATAAGATTTGATGAGTTAGGTATTTTCTTTGGTTCTCAATGTTGTTGCTCTTGGTGACTAAGATTGTGGGCACCACCACACAACACCATGCCCAGCTTTAGCTAGAGAGAGAGAGAGAGCTACATTGTCAAGTCACCACACAATTTCTCTCTTTCCTTTTCTTTTTTTTTTTTTAGAAATGTTTTATATTAATAAAAAAAATGTTAATATGTAATGAGAAAATTAGAAGGAAAAAAAAAATAAAACATTTTTCTCCCGAACCCCTCCCGAATAGCCGAAGAGAGAAAGAGAAGAGAAAGAAGAGGAATGGAGAGAGAGAGGGCCCTCCGCCTCTGCCACGATTGATGATGGCAGATCGATTGGCCGATTGTCGCAGCAGCTCAATTGTCATGAAAGAATTTCAGCTTGACCCTTCTGACTTGTCGCAACCCTGCCTCCGACCGCCGTTGCCTCTGGCCTCGCCTCCGCCTCCAGCCCGATTTTGTTGGCCCCCTCCCCTCCAGTTCTTCTTCTTCTTCTCCTCCTCCTCCTTCTTCCTCTGATTTTCTTCTTCTGAAAAAAAAATTAAAAAAAAATTTCAAAAACGACATCGTTTTTTGAATTCGGGGGATTTGGAGGCTCAAATTCGAGCTACCAATCGCTACTCTAAAAAAACTAGTGTCTCCATGAATATCTAACAAAGTTAAGAGACGTCAGCGTGAAACATCGTTCTAAAACATGTTGCGTAATTACAATAATATTAGAGATATTACAAATGGGGGCAGCTTGCCTTCACTCCTTAATGGACGGTGCTGTTTGACTTGTGAGGGTTTATCACAGGTCCCGTTTGGATAATCTGAACCGTTGAATGTGTAAAACTTGTCGAGTATTATATGCCTGAAAAAAATTATGTTGATCGGATATCGATAACTATCTTATCTTATCAGTTTTTTGTCAACCGTTAATTTGTTCACCGTCTTTTTTTTTTAATACAAAACTGATTTGATCACATAGCTATCGATATCCGATCAATATAATTTTTTGCAAATATATAGCACTCGAGAAGTTCTACACATTCAACTGTTCGGATTATCAAAACATGACCCATGGTGAATATTCACAAACTGAACAACACTATTCAATTCGATAAGGACCGAAGGTAAGCAGCTTCCTTTACAAATTTATATCAAATTATGTATTTAAACAAGACCCTATCAATCCTTTATTGTTTTTTGTGCCACAATTAAGTGCAAGTGCGAGTTTGTAGAGGTATGATTTTTTTTTTTTTTTCCCCTTTCTAACGAGAAAATGAAGACAAAGTATACCACTGTTATAAGTGTCTCTAAATCTATCCGCCTTATTAGAATTTAGACACAGAATTCAATATAATGTTTTCTTTGTTTTTTTGTGAGAATTAATTAAGATGCATCCAAGGAAGTTTGTTAAAACGTGCACTCCAAAGGAATTATAATGGAATCTATAATTATAGTGAGTAGCTCTTGCCAGTTTGCATGGTTTTACATCACCACCAACTAATCAAGAAACAATTCTCTTTGGAACTATGCAAATTACAAGTTGTAGATAAGATATCATTCGGCAAGAAAACACATTTCAAGTAAATTGTCCTGTCCCAGTTCAAAAAAAAAAAAAAAAGAAAAAAAAGAAAGTAACTTGTCTTGCCCCAATTTCAATGTACCAAGCTCCACCTACTTTTTAGTTGCAAACAAATTTATGACCCTAATGAACAGTTGGTTAAAATTTATTTATATTTGTATATAAAATGTCATGATTTTGAATACATGGGATCATAAAAAGTTTCATCTTGATGTCGCTCCATAATTGTTAAAAACAAGATTCTATCGGAATTTGTAAGAGGGTCTTATATTAAAAATGACATACCTTAAAAATAAGATGAAAAAAGCAGGAGCCTTAATATCTTACCTGTGATATTAGTACGATTCTACATGATTCCACATGATTCTTGCTATAATAGTGATTTTACAACAATTTAAATCGTTTCGCAATTTAGGATATCATATCGTGATTTTGATAATCATGGGTCACTCTCAGGATTTAAGTTTAATATATAATTATTTGATATATATCTGAAACAATCGGGTGGAACTCCGAATACCCTTGTGAGCAAAAACAAAAAAAAAATGATGACCATGGTAGACAGTTATTTCTGTGGCTATGTCCAATTTTCATGGGGCCAAACTCACGCTGGATCTGCAGTTGACAATTATCTACTATTTTTCATGATCAGACTTGGTTGGATGCCAAATTTGCTGTTGTTTTCAAACGAATGCATGTTCTGTTATAAAAATTTTAAATTACGGTGAAACCGCAATTCCACAACCAGAGTTTACTCGAGTTGGGTTGGGTTCTGTTCTAAAAGAAAGGTCAATTCAGTTCTGAATCCAAAATTTCAAAATTTATAAGGTTCGGGTTTGATCCCAGTTCTGGGTTTGGCTTAAAATCGACCCAAGCACACCCCTATTTTCTATGTCCAATAATATGAACCCCTTTAAGGTCAATAAGTACTGAAACATTCTCAACCAATTGGTTTAACAACTACAATGAATGAAATAAAGTGACCACAATATGTCCTCTTCTCGTTCAACAACCCGCCAGAAACAAATAATGATACATAAATGCCTGGTAGATTTCACATCAAATTCACATAGAACCCAACATAATCCTTCTATAGTGCTATAAGATTATGAGTTCAGTATTCTAAGTGTCCTCAATTTTGGTCCCAACAATAACTCTCTCTCTCTCTCTCTCTCTCTCTCTCTCTATATGTATATATATATATGATCTTAGTGAGGACACTACAAGAAAAGGGCCTATAAAACACGGAACTTTTTGCGATGGCGCGGTCCCCGTCGCAAAAAATGATCTTTTGCAACGGCAGTTCAAACCGTCGCAAATAAATAGTTTTTTTATCTGCGTCGATCAAGAATAAACCTAGACGAAAAGTGTGATAAATACAGAAGTATTTGCGACGGCATTGTGTCTTCGTCAAAAAATAAATTTTTTGAGACGGCAGAAGTTTGCTGTCGCAAATAGTGGACAATTTGCGACGGTATTTGTGACAGCAAACGTCCGTTGCAAAAAAAACCATTAGTAAAACGGCGTTGTTTTACCTATTTTTATTTATCATTTGCGACGGTGTAAATGTACTGTCGCAAAAAGTAAAAAAAAAAAAAAATTGTCCCGTTTCTCCCATTGTTTGGCGCTCGATCAATTTGATCCAAAATCCCTAAATTTTTGAAACAGATTTTTTTCCCCCAAAATCCCCAAACAAGCGACGAACGGCGATTTCTCGCTCGACGAGCGATGAACGGCGACCAGGCTCAATCGCTGTCGACAACGGCTTGCGGTGGTGCGGCGTCTCTATCTTTCTCTCGCACGAGCTCAGTCAATCTCAAGCGCTCCTCTCTCACTGACTTAGCGTATGCTCTCTCTCTCTCTCTCTCTATATATATATATATATATGTATATATACATATTTGGTGGAGCGAGGTTTGAACAGAGCTATTTTGGGTTGTCAATGTTTGTGGAACACGATGAAACAGAGTTGTTTTGGCCTAGAAGTTTCCGGCAACTTAGTAGTAATGGCGGAGTCATTGGCGATTTGGGTTTTGGGTCTGGACAAAGTTCGAACATAAATTTTGTAGCTATGGCTCCAGCACCAAGAACAAATTTGTCTTCGCCTGCTCTGACATTAAAGCTTTAACTTTGAATTCTCAACATTATTTTCTACCAAATTTGCATCTCAATTTGATGTTTTCTTCTTGTACAGTGAGATAAGCATTAGCGATTGCAACGAGCTTATAGTCTTTTTTATTTTTTATTTTTTTGCCTTTTCTGGTGCCGGTTAAGTAACTATGCTTTTGAATTTAAGGATGATATTAATTTCCAAAGATTGAGAATTTGGGTAATGTTAATTTTGGTGTATGTTTTTAGGATTAACTTGTAATGGGTCTTGTTTGTTTTTGGCTTCATATTCATTTCCGAACTTGCAAGGTCTTAGTTCAAAAACAAAAGTCCTTGTTGGACCAAAAGTGGGGAGAATTGGCTGACTTCATGAATGCAAGCCAAGAACCAACTTACTTTTTTTTTTTTAGATTTTTTTATCAGCTTTATTTTTTGATAATCAGTGTCAATGTCAACTTATCCCAAAGTCCTAAAGTTAACAGTTAGACATACTTCCAATGACACTTTGGGGTGACCCCAAACTTGTGATCTTGGATTTTAATCTTAGATCTCTCTCTCTCTCTCTCTCTCTCTCTCTCTCTCTCTCTCTCTCTCTCTATATATATATATATATGTATGTATGTATGTATTATATATGTCTCCTTAGAAGATGCGCACTCGGATTGTCTCCTTAGTGTAAATTATTTAGTGTAATTTACATGAATAATTTAGTGTTGCATTATTCATGTAATTTATTCATGTAATTTTGATTCATGTAAATTATTTAGTGTTGCATGTGACAAAAATATTAACTACTGATTTATGAAAAATACTATTTATAATTCTGAAACTATTAGAATTTCCCTTACTGAAATGTGTTAGAAAATTAATTTTCTGTTCTTTTTTCCCCTGTTTTTATTGGGTTTTTTTTACATATTGAAATGTGTTAGAATTTTGGAGATGCATCCTGTTTTGGCCTGTTGTAAAGTGTGTGATTGAGTTGAGAAGTTCAGCTCTGTAATATTATTGAGCACAATATATTTGATCCATGTGTCCTATGTGTTTGATTATTGATGTTCTAGACATGTTGAATTAGTGATGGAATACTTGGTGTTTTGCAGCATTTTTATGTCCCACGTGTTATTGTATAAGTATTTCATTTTTTATGTTCTCCCATCAAATCGGTAAATAACTAATTGGGATAAGACCACCTACCTATTTGAGAGAAATTAGACGGATATGTATCATGGTGCATGAATACGTAGGTATTATATTTAGAGTTACTTTGATAAAATATTTTTGTGGATGTATGCAGAAGCGATATTTGAGGGAAGTACAGATGATGGATAAGAGTTGGATTGATTTGCCAAATAGGATGTTGAGAGAATACATTAATGGGATTGATGAATTCCTTGTGTTTGCCTACACCAATAAGGATGAAGGTTCGATGATCAGTTGTCCGTGTAGGAAGTGTGAGAATCGATACCATCTTGTACAAGAGGGTGTACGGAAGCATTTGATTTTGAATGATTTTTTTAAAAAAGTACAAACATTGAATTAATCATAGGAAATCTTACATATCTCTGCATGGTAATCGAGAGAATGAAACATTAGCTAATTTAGACATTGGAGATGATATGATTGGAATGATACAAGGGGCTATGGGAAATCCAAATACCGGTACAAGTGTTGATGGTAATGAACCACAGGGGCCTGATCCCCATGCATCTGAACCCCAGCTCGGTCCAAATGCAGATACTACAAAATATTTCAAACTTCTTCAAGATACACAAAGTGAATTGTATCCGGGTTGTCAAAAGTTCAGATCTTTGTCATTCATTGTTTGACTTCTACATTTGAAGATGCTTAATCAGTGGATAGGCAAGTCTGTTGACATGTTGCTTGAGTTATTGAATGAGACATGTTCGCGTTGGGTGTGAAACTCCTGGACTCATATTATAAAGCTCAAAAAGTCACAACAGATTTGGACTTCACATATGAGACGTGGGATGCATGTCCCAACAGTTGCATGTTGTTTCGAAACGAGGACGCCAATGTTGATAAATGTGTCATATGCAACAGTTTTAAATGGAAATCAAATGGTGATGGTGGTTCAAATGGTCCTAACAAAGGTGGCAAATGAATAGCTGCAAAACAGATGAGATATTTTCCTTTAAAGCCAAGGTTGCAAAGGTTGTTTATATCATTCAAGATGACCAAGTTAATGAGATGGCATGTAGAGGAACAGACTGATGATGGTGTCTTTAGGCATCCTGCTGACTCCCTTGCATAGAAAGATTTTGACCGTCAGAATATTGACTTTAGTAATGATTGCCGAAGTGTAAGGCTTGGCTTAGCATCTGATGGTTTTAACCCATTCAGGACGATGAACATAGTTCATAGCACTTGGCCTGTTGTGCTCATTCCATACAACTTGCCGCCATGGATGTGCATGAAGCAACCATTTCTAATTTTATCCGTGCTTATTGATGGCCTGAAAGGACCTGGTGACAAGATTAATGTGTATATGCAACCGTTGATTGAGGAGTTGAAAGAACTATGGAATGACAGTGTCTCAACATTTGATGCATTAACAAATCAAATGTTTTAAATGCATGCAGCTTTACTGTGGACAATTAGTGATTTTCCTGCATATACAAACTTGTCAGGATGGAGCACTAAAGGCGAATATGCATGTCCTTGTTGCAATAAGGAAACTACATCATGTTGGTTGAAGCATAGTAGGAAACAATCATACTTGAGTCATCGCAGATTTTTACCTAGTGGCCATAAATTCTGAAAGGATAAAGTATCATTTGATGGTAGTCGGGAAGTCAAACTCAAACCAAAATTGTTGTATGCAGGCCGAGATCTTTGCTACAATTAGAATCTGAGGGTATTTTAACCCAATACAAGAGGGATGACCTTAAGGAGAGGCATAGGAGACAAGTAGAGAAGGAGAAAGCTGGACATCGCACCCATAGCTGGAAGAAAAAGAATATCTTTTATGAAGTACCATATTGGGAGCACAATCTAATAAGACACAACCTTGATGTGATGCATATAGAGAAAAATGTTTGTGACAATGTGTTGTGGACAATATTAGGGGTTATAGGAAAATCGAAGGATTGTGTTAATGCTCGGTGTGATTTACAATATATGAATATTAGAAAACCTCTACATTTGCAGTTAAGAAGGTCGAATAAAACTTATTTACCACCAGCACAATTCACGATGACCAAGGATAAGAAAGATTTGTTCTTGAAAGTGTTGAAGGAAATAAGAGTTCCCGACAGGTATTCATCCAATATATCACGTCGTGTGCGCTCACATGATAGAAGTATTGGGGGTCTTAAGAGTCACGATAGTCATATTCTGATGCAACAACTTATTCCATTAGCTATTCGACGATCGTTACCGAAGAATGTAATTGAACCCTTGATTGAATTGAGCAATTTCTTTAGACAATTGTATTCCAAAGTGAATCGTGCGACAGATTTGCAATATATTCAAGATCGTATCGCCGTAAGACTTTGTCATCTAGAGAAAATATTTCCTCCAACTTTTTTTTGATATAATGGAGCACTTGCCTATACATCTAGTTGGCGAAACATTATTGGGTAGAGCGATTTAGTTTCGATGGATGTATCCAATTGGGGGGTATCTTCTTACTTTGAAGCAATATGTGCGTAATAGAGCTCATCCCGAATGATCAATTGCTAAAGGATATCTTATGGAAGAATGCATGAATTTTTGTGCACAATATCTCAATAATGTGAAAACCAAATCTAGTCGACCCGTGAGGAACTATGGTGGTGATGATAATCTAGGTCATGCTATTGGTGAAAACACAAGCTTTTATCTTACTAAGGCTTGGTTTGGGAACAGGCTATTTTAGTAACTTTTTGGCTTTTTACGAAAAGGTGTGCAGAAAAGTAGAGAGGTGATGTGATGTGTTTTAGTTGGCTTTTTGGCTTTTTGGCTATTTTAGCCACTTCCCAAACATAGCTTAATACTTCTTGGGTACAAGCTCATCGGTACATCTTATTCAATACGAGCGTGGTTCAACCATTCATAAAGTAGGTTATGTCACTTACTCAATATTTTATTATGTTTTATTGAATTTTAAATCAAATTTTTTGTATTGATAAATTTTCAATGTACACAGCAAACACCTTGAAATACTTAAGCTCAAAATGCCTTGTGTTGACGATCATCAGCTTCGGCGTGAACATTTTGAAACTTTTCACATTTGGTTCAAGGAATATGTATGTATTTAAGTCTACAGATTCTAGTTATTTAAGTCGAACTACATTTTAAATTTTACATTTTTGTTTTAAATAGGTCCAAACTTTGCGAAAGACTACTGATGTCACATTTTCTGAAGAGATTATTCTATTGGCAAATGTCCCTCATAACCTGGCAAGGAGGTTCAATGGATATATAATGAATAGGTTTCGGTATCGAGTAAAGGCCATAGATAATCATCGAGCTATACAAAATTGTGGGGTAGCTTTAAAGGCAGATACCATAAGTTATGTTAGTCGGAAAGACAAGAATCCTCGTGTGGGGTTTGTGTACTATTATGGACAATTGACAGATATTGTTGAGATTCGATATTCCAATGAGAAGAAACATGTGTTGTTTAAGTGTGATTGGATTGATAACATTCACGGAAAGAAAGAAGATGTCTTCAATTTCACGTTGGTCAACTTCAATCATTTGTTGTACCGAGATGATCGAATTACCAATGAACCTTTCATCTTGGCGTCCCAAGCAGAGCAAGTTTGGTATGTTGCAAACCCATTAGAACCAGACTGGCAAGTGGTGGTGAAGATGTCTCAAACAGGTTTATTTTATATGAGTTCGACTAATCCACAAATCGAGCCATATATGAGCCAACAATTGGAAGAAAATATAATGCTTCATGATGAAGAAATTATTTGGGTAAGGAAAGCCGCAAAAGGGGAAACAGTTGATATTCAAATAGACTGATATTTAATCAACATCATTAATTGAATTAAAGCCAATGTTGTAGTTAATCATCAGTTTCTTAATTTACTTTGTCTTTGTAATTGTATTAGTTCAATTAATGTCATATTATAGTTGATTCAAAACCATTCTCTATGTTTCTAATGTCAATTAATGTTATATTGCTTGCAGATTATTATGGGAAGGAAGAGGAAGCTTGATCATCCCCTGCGCATGATGTCCGATGTGGTACATAACAGGACATCAGTAGCACCACCATCAGAGGAGGCATCACATCGACCACCATCGGATGGGCCATTAGTGCCACCACCATCTGACCAGCTATCGTAGCGACCACTATTACTGTCACCACAATTAGAGGAGACATCCCAGCGACCACCATCAGAGGGGCCATTAGTACCACCACATCGACCACCATCAGTGGCACCACAGCAACTATCATGTACTCAGCCTCCACACCTACCATCGGTGCGTCCACCATCAGTGGCATCACAGCAGCTATCATCTCGACTAGAGTCATCAGCTTATGAGTCATCCACAGGTATATAAATTTGCTTTGATTTGTATAAAAATTATTTAAATATACATTTATTTATTCTCATTATATATAACTTGTTTATTTTCATTGTATTTTGCAGACCCTTCGACTTCTTCACAGCCCACCTCAGGTATAAGAATTCGATTTGTATTGACATTATTTAAATTTGCATTTATTTATTATCATTGCATATTGTTTATTGTTATTGTATCTCGTAGGTCATGTGAGTTCTTCATTAACCTCGACTAGGCGCGGTAGAGGATGTGCCAAGGGCATTAGGTAAGAGTGTTCGCAGATCGATTTTGTGCGGTTTGCGGTTCAATTTTGACCCGCCCGCATTTATACGGTTTGGGAAAAAGTCAACCCGCCACCGCCCGCAATGCGGTTTGCGGTTTGTGCGAATAGGGTTTGCAGATGTGCGGGCGGTTGGCGGCAGTTTGTGGTTTACACTTTTTTCTTTAAAAATTAAATTTTGAGTTTTTTTTTTTCCATCGAATTTAGGCATCAGATTCATTTTATATATTTGTTATTATTTGACAACAATTTTCTGATGAGTTTACAAATAAAAATTGAATATCAATGCATTAAATGAAAGTACCCAAAACAAAGAGACCCTACACTAGCATTTTTGCCATGAAATAATTAAAAAATGTATATCAATGCATTAAAGGTTGTACTCAATTAGAATTGCCAGTTCAATAATCAATAATCAAACTAGAAGCTCTATCGACCACCAGAAGGAAAATTTTATTAGGAAAAAATGGATGAGTCATCAATGAAAATCATATAAGAAACCAAGTTTAGGACTTGATAATTCTACGGCATTAAGAAAGTTAAGAAATACTTAAAAATAAAAATCCTAGTGTCATAGAGAACATAATGGTGTTCTTGTTAAAGTTACAAAGTTGGTATATAAAAAAATAATAATAATAATAATTAAAGTGCAGGTGATTTTTGCGGATTGCGGGTTTAACCCACGACCCGCTCGCAACCCGCAAATTTGTCATATTTCAAACTGCATCTGCCCGCATTATGTTTGCGAAACCGCCCATTTATATGCGAGTTGGGCAGTTTGGGCGGTTTGGACAGTTCAGATAAACCGTTGCCCACCTCTAGAGTGGGGTACTGGTACAAAGTTGGACATACAATTTGATGAAAATTACTGCCTAATAGGGGATAACGTATCTAAGTTAACTACTCAACTTGGCATTATTGTGCAGAATGGTAACATTGTTCCACTTACTTTTCTTGACTGGAACAATGTGCCTGATGATATTCTTGATGCTATGTGGAAGGATGTGAATGTAAAAGTATATTTTTGTCCAAAAATTCAAATTCTAAAATTGTGTTATTATTATTATTTAAACTTTGAAATTATGTTTTATAAGACAATTTGAATATATGTCCAGAGGAGTATAAGCCAATCTGCATGAAAACCTACAATAGCATATGGAAGGATCACAAGAATAAGATAAAGACTAAATATTTTAAGCCTAGAAGTTGTAATCCTAATCTGAAGGATGATGTTCCTTTACACATTGTGCCAAGCCAGTGGAAAGAACTTGTGGGGTATTAACGTACTTCCGATACTGAGGTATACAAATAAGTTATATGTATGATATTTAAACATACAAATCATATTTCTATACTTACATTTGTTGAACCTGTTACAGAAAATTGCAATTAGGAACGCTAAAAATTGACGAGCTCACGGCATAGCTCATATCACAGGGCGTACTACTTTCGCTCAGATACGACATGAGGTTTATATTTTATTGTTTTATTTTTGTATATAAATAAACATTGTATATTTGCAAATTATTTTGATTCTAATTTTCATATTTCTAAAAAAATCTAGATGGAGAGTCTACTAATAAGATGAATGTTTGGCTTATGACACGTAGAGCATATGACCCTGAGGTTATCCAGACCTTGGTAGTTTCCAAACACCTAACATTGTATTTAAAGTTTATTTTTTATTTTTTGTGTCAACCATCTTAATTTCACATATACTTGTATGTCTTATTCAATACAAGATGAGTTTAATCGTCAACTCTTCATGTTACCTGAGGATTGTCAGACTTTGGAGGCTAGGAATGCCATTTTCCATGAGTTGATAGGTCATGACGGACATGGATATTGTCGCACATACTGGAGAACTGTGCCTCGGAGAGCGGTGTATAAAGACGGGATGGGGCCATCACAGTCAACACCCCAGCCATCGACTATTATTCAAATCACCTAGCAGGTTCGTGTGGAGCTAAGGGATGAGTTAAGGGAGGAGGTGCGAGCAGAGTTCTCTACACATTTACAGCAGATGAGAGCTGAGATGATGGCCTTTGTGTCACAGGGGGCGAATGTGGATCCCAACAAACAGGTTTGATATAAATTAAAGGGATACTTATCAATTAGTCCTGTTAACTAGACTTTTTTACCTATAGGTCCTAACTAATAAATTTAACACTATAAAAATAAGAGAGTGATAAATTTATCACTAAAAATTTATTCATAAAACAAAGAGACTGATAAATTTATCACTATAAAATTATTCATAAAAAAAAAAAGACTGATAAATTTATCTTTATCACTTAATAAATTATATCAAATAGGACTTAATGGGTAATAAGTCTTCAAAGTAGGACCTATTGGATAATAAATCTCTAAAGTAGGACCTATTGGTAGTTTACCCTAAATTAAATTGTTTGATAGTTAAATTTTCACACAACATATATGTACATACATATGATAAAATTCGAATATGATTAACACATTATGTATTGACTATTATAGGTTCCTGATGCATCGAGTGGCCACCGGGCATTTGGGAAATCTACAGGAGATGAGAATCTATATACACCACCACCAGAAGATTAGGTATAAAATGTATCTTTGCATTCTAAGCTAAGAATAACCATAAATTAACGATACACAACCCAAAAGGATAGAGGCTAGGCACGAAACTTGGCACACACGACCGCCTAGGCACGAGAGACTTGTGGAAGAAAACGGGACTCCAATCGGGTTCCCAGTTTGGGAGTTAGAGCCGACTTTCACTCTAGGCAAACTAGTTCCTTAAGAAATTTGAATTAGAGGTATTAACACCCCAAAATGACCAAACAACGTCGGTTTAGCACGAAACTTGGCACACATGACCGCCTAGGCACGAGAGACTTTTGGGAGAAGACGAGACTCCAATCGGGTTCTCGGTTTAGGAGTTAGAGCTGGATTTCACTATAAGCAAACTAGTTTCTTAAGAAATTTGAATTGGGGGTGTTGACGTCCCAAAATCACCAAACGGCGTCGGTTTAGCACGAAACTTAGCACACATGACCGCCTAGGCACAAGAGACTTGTGGGAGAAGACGGGACTCCAATCGGGTTCCTGGTTTGGGAGTTAGAGCCTGATTTCACTTTAGGCAAACTAGTTCCTTAAGAAACTTGAATTCGAGATGTTGATGCCCCAAAATCACCAAACGGCGTCGGTTTAGCACGAAACTTGGCAAAAAAGACCGTCTAGGCACGAGATACTTGTGGGAGAAGACGGGACTCCAATCGGGTTCTTGATTTGGGAGTTAGAGCCGGATTTCACTATAAGCAGACTAGTTCCTTAAGAAACTTGAATTGGAGGTGTTGACGCCCCAAAATCACCAAACGGCGTCGGTTTAGCATGAAACTTGGCACACACGACCGCCTAGGCATAAGAGACTTGTGGGAGAAGACGGGACTCCAATCAGGTTTCCGGTTTGGGAGTTAGAGCCGGATTTCACTATAAGCAGACTAGTTCCTTAAGAAACTTGAATTGGAGGTGTTGACGCCCCAAAATCACCAAACGACGTCGGTTTAGCACGAAACTTGGCACACACGAACGCCTAGGCATGAGAGACTTGTGGAAGAAGACGGGACTCCAGTCGGGTTCCCGGTTTGGAAGTTAAAGCCGGATTTCACTATAGGCAAACTAGTTCCTTAAGAAATTTGAATTTGAGGTGTTGGCACCCCAAAATTACCAAACGGTTTCGGTTTAGCACGAAACTTGGCACACACGACCGCCTAGGCACGAGAGATTTATGGGAGAAGACGGGACTCCAATCGGGTTCCCGGTTTGGGAGTTAGAGCCGGATTTCATTATAAGCAAACTAGTTTCTTAAGAAACTTGAATTGGAGATGTTGACGCCCCAAAATCACTAAACGGCGTCGGCTTAGCACGAAACTTGACACACACGACCGCCTAGGCATGAGAAATTTGTGGGAAAAGACGGGACTCCAATCTGGTTCTCGGTTTGGGAGTTAGAGCTGGATTTCCGTCTAGCTAAAATTATTTACTTAATTATCTTTGTAATTATATAGTAGTTAATTTTTTATATTTTTTTGTAATTAAAATATTAACACATAATTATATTGTCATTAATTATTTTTATTTTTTGTTTTCAGATATTTCCTGAGCAGCAACTTGCTTCTTGTGGAATACAGGCGTGTGAAGATTGCGATGTACTTTTGTTTTTGTTATCCACGGAAGAATCATGAGGAAAACTTTGGTTTTTGATTTACGTTATTTTGAATTGTAAACAACATCATGTATTTAAACATTGTGTATGTATTATGCATTTTTATGTAGTGGGGTAATTTTGCTAATGTGTTGTAATGAATGAATGCAAGAATTTTTGTATTATGAATAAATTGTTATTTTTATACAGAAATTTTTATATTATTATGTAATTATTGATTTCTTTTTCAATTATTTTTTATTTAATACAAGTAATTTTCACATTTTTAATAATTTTATAGCAGTCTTTTTTTTTTTTTTTTTTTTTTTTTTGAGACGGCACCACATTGCCGTCGCAAATGATATTGGTAGAGTTGAGACAAGCTTTTTGCGACGGTATTCTTTGCCATCGCAAATAATCTTTTAGCGACGGCATTATCCCGTCGCAAATAACACCTTTAGCGATGGCAACATAGTGCCGTCACAAAAAATCTCAGATTTTTTCATATTAATGGCGACGGAAAAATGCCGTCGCAAAAAAGGAACTTTGCCGTCGCAAAAAAAAGGCAACGGCAACGTGCCATCGCTAAAACCTTTTTGCGACCCCTTTTGTTGCGACCCCCCACTTGCTGTTGCTAAAAGTCATCTGTCATCGCAAAAAGTCAAATTTTTTGTAGTGAGAGGAATCTATATTTGATGTTTTATACATGCATAATCCAAAATTTTACACGTTATACACAATGAAGATCTTTCAATACCGTGATTCATAAAATTGGAAGTATGATCGTTGTGTGAGAGTGTTTTCCTGGTTCTCATGCTTTGATTTCGCTAGCACGTTTCATTTGAAGGGCAGCTCTAACAACATTTCCTCTTGTAATAATCCCAACCTTCATAATAGTAAAGTTATTTAATCAGAAAACGCGAGGAGAAAGATGATAAAATGAGCTGAGGGAAAAACAGGGATGTTCCTTACCAGCTTTCCCTCGCCATCTACAACTGGAAGTCGCCGATACTTTGTTTCTAGCAACATTCTGAAACATAAAAATCAAGCAGTCTACAGATTCAGTCTAGTTATTATTTTTAACATGGACAAAGGTAGTTGTAGCCAGGGAAGAAACCAGAAGACAATATACCCAGGAAAAAAAAACAGAAAAGAAAAAGAAAAAAAGATAATAATGATAACATTAGGAGAGAGAGAATGAGAGAACCTAGCAGCATCCTCGAGATTGGTGGATTCACGAACAACCGCCGGTGCAGGTGTCATCAAATCTCCAACCACTTGCCCATTGGTTTTACTGAGCAACTTCTGTAACTCGTTGAATGTCTGCAATAGTAATTTGTAGAGAGACCAAAAACTAATATGCTTTCTCAGCTAAAAATAAATAACTAAAAAAAAACCTACACAAACAAAACCATATTTTGTTCAAAAAAAAAACAGCCATATTGCTTCTCCAATCTAGTTGATTCATAATTGCATCAACTCACAGTACAGGAAGTAATGGTAAAAACAAATATATATATATATATATATCCTTTCACCAGGTTGATATGGATCAGAGGAAGGTACAGATAAAGCATTTATTTATTTTTTTAGTTGTCCTTGTTCCTTTTCTTTCCTTTTTCTCGATCCAATCATTTCTTCAATACTGAGATATGTTCCTGCACCATGAAGCCATAGGATCAACTACTAAGCCTACTCCTTGAACATCCCATTTTCTTCCATCTGGCAACCAACAGGCACATTTAAGCAAGAATTATTCAATCAAATTATTTTACAACGCTTCGCACTTGCATTTCATTATCTCATTATCCCAAGGTATCTCTACCTATAACATTGTTTAAAAGTTTCCCTCATAACCACGATCTGGAATAAGATTGTTGTTTTGTTTTGTTTTTGGTGAGGATTAGGTATAGAAAAATGAAGGTTAGGTATATTTGCATCAAAAGCTTTTCACTGGAACTTCCTGTCAGGATTGCTTTGGACCGCTATTGATATTTCACATTGGGCATGCATGCAATTATACAACGTCAAAAGAAAAAAAAAAAATGCCCCATCTAAAAAGCAAGGACACTCTACGGAGAGATGTGTCTTGCCGGACACGACACACTGTGGACACTCTTAAAAGCCTGTCCAACACTTTTTCAACATGCCTTCATTAAAATTTTAAATCATACATTTCAAATACACTTCTTGGACACTTTTTGAGCCCTCCAACACAACCTATGGTAAATACATCATTTTTTTTTAATTACCATTGAATAAATTATTCATTTAGTTGACATATAATAAATTTATAAAAATATAAATTTTTAACGTAACCAAACATATCGTGTTCTACATTTTTTTGAAAATCGCCATATCAACGTGTCTGTGCCTATGCTTACTTAGTGCCCTATCAAACCCCACATGTACTGACTGAGACATATGAGAAATTGATATGTTAGGTATTTCTTATCTAAAACATGATGCAGTTCTTAGAAACATGTTTTCTGAAAAGTGAGAATTTTGAGAACAGTTTTTTTAGTCACTTGAGTATTCTTCTTTATTGCAAAACGAGAAACACAAGGCAGAAAAACACATCCTGGTGTTTCTTTTAAGGGGTACTTACCAATCAGTCCTATTAACTAGACTTATTTACCTACAGGTCCTAACTAATAAATTCAACACTATACAAATAAGAAATTGATAAATTTATCACTATAAATTTATTCATAAAAATAAAGAGACTGATAAATTTATCACTATAAATTTATTTATAAAAATAAAAGATTGATAAATTTATCTTTATTACTTAATAAATTTATCAATAGGACTTAATGGGTAATAAATCTCAAAAGTAGGACCTATTGGTAGTTTACCCTTCTTTTAATTCATTTTTATCCGGCCCTTGGTGTTGGAAACTGAGGATAACAAACCCAATGAATTCAGTTTTGTTCTCTAATTTATGTGATTTTGAACAAAAAGTTGGTACTTTTTCTTTTTCGACAAGCAATTCTGAGCATATGGAAAGAAAAAAAGAAAAGAAAAAGACCACCAACTCTAGGTACAACTGCTAAACAATAACAAAATATATAATATGAGAGGACATTCTAAGAAAAGGAAACTTATATGAACAATGTCACGTAAATCATTCACAAGAAACAATGCCCATCCTGAGTTTTTAAAGATCTACAGGTAACTTGAACCAATTAGAATTGCATCCTAGAATCTATAATTACCTCAAAAGGATACAATCAAAGATGCACTCTCACTCCTAGTTCGGCTCTTATACTGCCCGCCGCTTTCGAATGAGATGCAAAGGCATAGGTAACAAAATAAGTAAAGGTGGGCCTAAGCTAGGCAGAAAAGTGAGCCCACCTGACTAAAGGTACAGAGGAACTTCAAAAGTTGAAGAGTGGTTGTAAGTGAGCCCACCTGAGGAAAATTCACTCATGTTATCTTCTTCCTGGTCAAGCTCCCGTACCAGCCCGTTACCCCCCACTCTCTCTATTAAATTGACGTGTTTGTGTAAAAGAAATGTGCTTATCCTCAATTTTGCATCTCTTTTTCTAAATTTTAACTTCTTCATAGGGTTCCAAACCTGTGCACCACTGAACTACAAGTCTACAAGCTTTGTTTGAAGCTCTAACTTAATTTAAGGGATATTTAAAGAAGCCCCTGGCTGGGGACGCCTTTTGAATAAAAGATGACAGGAAAAGGAACATATTCAGTCTTCTTTGGTGTTAGCACAGTCCAAGAAGTTTGGCTTTGGCCTTGCTTGGTTATCAGTTTCGAGAGAGAACCAAAGGTTTTGGGGCTGTATCTTTCCCTGGTTCCCACATGTTAGGTGGTCCTAGTGTGGGAGTGGGACCAGAATGGGATTTGCCCATAAGCTACACATTTCAAACTATATTATATTTGCCCATAAACTATGCATACATACTATAACATATACAATCCTGATGTGTCAGTGGTGAGACAGATTGCCATGAAAGTTTATTTCTAAACATAGATAGATGGCTTTACATACTTTCCAATTGCTGTCGACTTCTGGAAACATGCTTGTATCCGTCGGTCCAGCACCTAAAAAATGGAAAAAGAAATCGTCATGTCAGAATTGACTGCCCGTCTTGATGTAAATGAACATTTTTAATTTCCATAAAATTGTTTAATAACCTAAAATATAGAGAACCTCCAAAAAATAAACAAAACACGCAATTTTAGACATTGGGAAACCAATTGCATTATAACTAATACTGGGGTGAAAAAAAAATGTACTATTTTTCACAAAGGTACATATAGGTTGATGTTTGCTAGGCCTCACAATAAAACACATTATCAAACACGTTAGACCAAAAACCAAACCAAACCAAACCAAGCCAAGCCAAGATTTAAATCCCATTAAATAGGGTCGGTTACATGAGTCCTTCTTCTTCTCGACTTTATCAATGGCCATTTAATTAGTCAAATTAAAGAGATTCATATCTCTATTTACTACACTAGCCCACGTCAATCTAGGTCTGTCCCTTCCCCTAACACTTCCATCTACCATTATCGTATCGCATCTCTTCACAACTGCCTCTGTTTGTCTCCGTTGTATATGACCAAACGATCTCAATCTATTTTTTCTCAACTTATCTTCTATCGGTTCTACTCCCACACAATCATGAATATACTCATTCCTAACTCTATCTTTTCTAATCTTGTCACACATCTACCTTAACATCTTCATCTTAGCAACACTTATCTTATCTACATGTTTCTTAGTTGCCCAACATTCCGTCCCATACAACATCGCTGATCTAATAGCCGTTCTATAGAACTTTCCTTTTAGTCTAATGGGTACTCGTTTATCGCACAGTACCCAAGACACACTCCTCCACTTAAGCCACCCTGCTTTAATTCTATGGACCACATCCGCTCCTCAACCGTTGTGATAATCGATCCTAAATAATGCAATATTTTAGTGAAAAGTGACACTAATCACCAAGATATGGCAAACTGGTGCAAAAATAAGCATGTGAGCCCAAAATAACTAATAAAACTTTCAAGTAGGTTATGTATCTTGAGTCCATTTATAGTCAGCATAGTGTCATCTTCAAATCTTTCTTTTTGATAAGTGCCATCTTCAAGTCTTTCCATGTGATTTAAGATGTATAACAACAGGATCCACTATCTAAACTGTTAGAATGTGCCTATGTGGGATTACGGACTCTGAAACTGTAAACAGGAGACATGACCAACTCAAAGCCTATATTCATTGGTGTTAGACACACGGAATAATTTTTTCCTAATGATTATCTTGCTATAAAACATCTGAACAAAAAACCTATCCAAAAAAAATGAAAAAAGGAAAAGAAAAAGTGCACGTTCATATTCAAAGATTTTCATTGTCACAGCAAATGTATTCAGATGTTTTGTGTCTTGAGTCCATTTATGGTCAGCATGGTATCATCTTCAAATCTTTCTTTTTGGTAAGTCCCATCTTCAAGTCTTTCCATGTGGATTAAGATGTATAACATTATGATCCACTATCTAAACTGTCATAATGTGCCTATGTGGGATTGCGGACTCTGAAACTGTAAACAGGAGACATGACCAACTCAAAGCCTATATTCATTGGGATTTATAAAAATAAAAAAAATAAAAAGCCTATACTCATTGGTGTTAGAAGCACAGAATAATTTTTTCCTAATGAATATCATGTTATAAACATCTGAACACAAAACCTATCCCAAAAAAAAATGAAAAAAAGAAAAGAAAAGGTGCACGTTCATATTCAAAGATTTTCATTGCCACGGCAAATGTATTAATGTATTGCAAGCAGTCCAGGTTTTAGAATTGTTGAAAAAATAAATAAATAAAGTAAGCAAAATCAGGCCAGGAAAAAACATGTTAACAATTAAATGAAACATCAAAAGAAAATGAAAGAAATGCCATCCAACTTAAAGAAATTGTGGACTTAAGCAGAATCTGTTTGACAGACAAATGTTCACTATGCAACAAAAAACAAAGTATCCGGGAGGAGCAAAAGCAACGTCCACATAGCGGATACCCTGCTTTGAATTATAAAAATGAAATACTCATAGTTGAGACCTAAATATTCTCCTGAAATTTAATCACCCTGATAATGGTAGGCTTTCTTGACGTTCCTACCACCAGAATGGCATGAACAGGGCTATTTTCATAAATAAAAAGATTTTATTCAAGAGGCATCAAGGGGGTGCAACCCATATACAAAAGACAACATATCACAATTATACATCAAAAACATATTCAACTGCCTCCACAAATTCTAAAAATTGATTCAAGGAAGGCACCCTTGAAAACTAGCTATACCAAAAAGATAGAAGTCTACCTTTCAATCTAAAGCTCTTCTTTAGCATCAAAGGTTATTCTATTCCTTTCTCCCAAAAACCACCACATTCAATCCAAGGAGACCAAACACCTTGCCTTCCTCTTCCTCCTTCCCCACATAAAAAACCCGACCATTTTGACATATCAAAATTCATTACATATCGTTTTCTTACTGTATTCTTCTTAGTGGGAGAGGATAAAATAAGTGGAGACCATCCTTGTATGAGCATAATAATTTTGTGCCATCAAGAAAGATGCATTGCAAGCCTACTGAGGTTGTCCATCATATTCAGAAAATTGATAACAATAAATAAAGAGACAATGAAAACTGAGAAAGACAACATGATAAATATTTTTTAAACAAAATGAAATACAGTTATTAAATTGAATCATCAATTACACTAATACCTGTTGTGTATGTAGTCCAATGCTAACAAGTAACAAGTCAAAAACAATAGCATTCTAAGATAATAAACACCAAGAAAAAATTTGATGTAGAATTTCCTAAAACATCAGATGACAATGTCAAATTCAGGTTGTTGATCTACCTAATATGGAGTCCAATGCCAACAAGTCATAATCAGAAACAAGGCCAACCTGCACCAAGAAATAATTTTTGAACAATGTCAAAGCACAATAATTTCTCCCGCATAAATCATACTCTTAAACACATAGCATAATGTAAAAAATGAGCAAATTGCTGGATAAATAAGTAAGAGAATATATTCTGATTACAGATAAAGGGTAAACCGGTTAATTGGATCTTTCAAAAAGTACACCCCCCAGTTTATGCCTTATGTATGAAATTCCTTGAGCAAAAATATCTCAGTAAACATAAACAAGTAGGTCATGTCGAATGCCAGAGGTGCTTGTGGTTGAAAAAACAATTCTTGAGGCAGATTATACTCTGCTTTGTTTCTGGCTTCCAAGGTAAAAGGTCATGAGTAAGCACTGCTCATGATACTTCACTTCCACAACTTCAATAAACTAAACCAGTAATTGATAAACTTTCTCAGCTTTCCAATTAAAACTCAACCTGTAATTGATAATCAACAACGGGAAACTATCATGCATGACTTTTCTTCCCAATTTACCAAGTTTAAAGCTTGTAGCAAAGTTGATTTTAGAAAGCAAATTCTGGTTTCAAACTTTCTGAATCCTTCCAGATTGAGTAGTACCTAAATCCGTAGTTTTAACATCTTGTCCATGCCCCACAACTATTTACGGTTTCAGCAACTTGTGACCAGACTTGTCAAGGTCACAAGGAAAGCTTCATGTATGCAAAAACTAACTAGATTCAGCAAAAAAGTTAATTAGGAGGCCAAAGTGCACTGCAAAATGAGCACAATGGAAGTTAAAAAGCTTCTTAAATCCACTGTGAAGAAATATTGAAGTTCTATATGTTGCCATGAATGAATTAACCCCACTTGAAAGGCTTGAAGCGACTAAAGCTAGATTCACAACCAAAAAAATGAACCTCAAAAATCAGCTGAGGTTACACCATGGTTTGTATAAAACCATATGGCCTTTCATCCTCCCAAAGAAGCATTCTGCAATCATGAAACTTTGTTTGCAAACAAACTGAAAGCCAAATAGAGAACTAAGCAAGATCAGAAGTTGAGGAGGTATATCGGTCTCAGCTGCTATATGATTCAACCAAGTGAACTTCAACAATGTCATCATGTCATTATATTCAGGCAAGTATGCTGTTTATCTAAAGCTAAAGCTATAACAAATAAACAAAAATTGATCCAAGTGTCATCCAAATCGCCAAAAAAATTATTTCTAATATCTACTAAACAGCTGACAATCATGCCTTTGACAAAATCATGCTGTAAAGAAAGCAATAATGTTGTTCCTTTCCAAACAGTAATTCCTTGTAAACCCCAAGTTATGTAATGTTAAAAACTGGAAGGGGAAAAAGAAGACGGAAAAGGCATTGCCAATGTCAAGGTCTAAAACATTAAGGGTTGGTTTGGCATGTACTACAAAAGTGCACTTTTTGACTTATTGGTGGGTTTGGGTTGGATTTGATGTGATGTGTTAGAGAGATGATGTGATTTAAATAGGATGATGTGACTTAAATAAGATAGTGACTTTTTGACTTTTTGACTTATTTAGATGATGCCAAACCAAGCCTAAGAAGCGTTAAACATTGATATTTGACATTGCAATTAGGTGCATATTAAATGGGGGAAATTATCTGACAGTGGTAATTTGAAAAATTATTACATATGTATGGAAAAGTCTATAATTTAATTATTAATATTGATAAAGTTCATCACTAATTTGTAATTATTTTTCAAATTTTAAACTGATCTGAAATTCCCCCTATTAAATAGAAAATAAAAATCATGTTTCTATTTCAGATTCAACTAAAAGAAGTACAATATCCAAAATTGGATTAGCAGCATTCAAATGAGGAGGGGAAAAAACACTTACCAATTTCCAGTTGTCATCAATTACAGGGAAACCAGTTATTCTTTTTTCTACTAGAATGTCCAAAGCTGTTTGCAAGAAGGAAGAAGCATTAGTTAGGGAGAAAAAACATGAAGTTATCTAGGAAACAAAACTAAAGCCCCACAAATACCTTCATCCACAGTAGTTGTAGGCTTTACCACATGTAAATCCTCTTTCCTGGTCATGAAATCACCCACACTATATTCTCCACTTCTTGGCTGCAAAACAACAGATTAAAGAAATCAATCACACCCTACCAAATAAAATAATGCAATAAGACTAAAGTAGCCAACAAAATAAACAGGGTATCTAATAAATTCATAATTGAATTAAGACAAAATCTTATCATACCTTTAGAAATTATATTGAAAGCTACATAACAACCACACAAATATTCATAACAAAAATTTCATGGGGAAATTTAAGTTTGCCCCCTCAAACCATCACACATCACTTTACCTCCTAAACTATCAATTTGAACTACCTCCTTACACTATTGAAATTAGTGCATTTTACCCCAAACCGTTAATAAGATTAATGTTTTTTTGACCAATATCACACCTATCGGCACACGTAATTTATTGAGAGTATTTATTCACTTCACCCCATAGTAAGGAGACAAATAAAGAGACTAATATCCTAATGCCATGCAACAAAACATAACCAATTATTTTGAAAATATTCAATAAAACACAAAGTACAACCAATTGTAGCAAACTATTGCCTCAAGTTACAACCAAATCATGTGCACAAAACATTAACTCTGTGAATTAATTTCAATAGTTTAAGGAGGTAATTGTTCAAAATTGATAATTCAGAGGTAAAGTAACACAAATGTGATAGGTTGAGGGAGGCAAAGTGAATTTTTCCCAAAGTTCATCCAGTCATCAGTAAACCATTTGGAAAAAGGTCCTCATCTCTTAGACATCATGTTAACCTCCACATAATAAATTCCGGATAACATCAATTTTATTCTAAAATTTAGATCATTCATCTTATGTACTTTCCACTTGTTTGTTTCCTAACCTAACCTACCATGCTTGTAGGGTGATGTTGCTACTCCATAGGCAACATGACAAATTCTTTAACTAAAAGACATAACAATGTACAAATAGAGAAATGAAACTATTTACTTCAAGAATATATAAATAACAATCAAGTTTTAGCAATAATTTATGCTCCTAGACCTCGATGTTGAAAAACAACCTCACCAACATGTAAGTAAATTGTCACAAAAAAGTGTCCCACTATAAGCTATTCTATAACTTTTTCTAACTGATGCTAATCGTTAATATTTCTAGGCATCCTTTATGCATCAATTCTATGAGCATGCGTGTATTTATGGTTCAACATGAAATATATCCAACGGAATGATCAATTTCTCAACCGAAAGGTAGTGCAATCCATTCCAATTTTTGGACAAGTCTCTACGGATTGGAAGGTAATAAGATCTTAAAGTAGGTAATTATTAGACCCTTTTCTTGTCACACATACTTTGTTATTTGATGTCAACTGTTCAACTGTCCATATAGACCTAAGTTGATGTTAGATTAAAGTGGGTATATGTCAAGCGCTTATTGCAAGGAAATTGGGGAACTCATTACTATCCAATCATTTACCCAAAAAATTGGAATAACTTGGCAATGTATATAACTTGAAAGGTCCAAGAAGATGGACCAAAAAAAGTGTCCAAATAACTGAAACAAGCACTGAACAAACACAACTTCATGCCGCCTTGTGAGGCACAGGCATTAGTCATTTCAATGTCCAAATTACACTTGTGTGCAGTAAGGTTGCGTCTGTTGCAAAGCTTGATATACATTGTTAGACACAATTCTTAAAAACTTGAGCTTTTGAACTAGTAACAATCTAACATGGTATCAGAACTCAAGGTTATTGGAGGTCTTAGGTTCAAGTTTCTCCATTTGCATTTTATTCATTTTGTTTTTTATATTTTAAGACAAGGTTGCACGTGAGTGAGCAAGGGTATTGAAAAGCAAGTTAAATCTTTTCATTATGATTATTATTATTATTATTATTATTATTTATAATTTACAGCTCCTCATAGTAAATTACCCAAATGAGAAAGCTATTTTAGAGATTATCATTATCCCCTCAATCATTAATGGATATGCTCAAAAAAAACCAACGATAATTTCAGATTCCAGAACATGAAGTGCATGTCAAGAGTGAATTGATACTGGGTACAATATACAATTCGGGGGCAAATTCATTCAATTAGGAAATAAAATAGACAGATAAGGGTGTAAATTACAATTCATGTGAAAGAATGATAGAGCATAGATATGGATAAGGTAGACATACAGGGACGAAGGTGGCGCTGGAGGCGACGGCGAGAGATCTGCCAGGTCCGGAGAGGCGCTGGAAGCACCGAGTGGCGGAGGTGGAGACAGGGGGAAGTCGCAGGTACGGCGGCTGGCGGTGGTGGAAGGCGGCGGCGGAGGTGGTGCGGAGGAGAGACAGGGATTGGGGCAGGGGCGGAGAAATTGAAGTCATGTTATTGTTGTTTGTCTCGTCCTCTGAGAGAGAGAGAGAGAGAGAGAGAGATGTTGTGAAGTGTTATGTGGCTTGAGCGAAGCTCGCAGAAGCCAACTCTCCAAACAATCACCACGCAGAGAGAGTGAAAACCCGAAGGTGGATAAGAGAGAGCAAGGGCCTTGTTTGTTTGATCGATTTATGTTAAATGAGATTATAAATACGGTAAGATTAAATGAGAAAGTTATTCATCTTGTTTTGTCTTAGAATTTTGAATCCATTTTTTTAATATTTAAAGCTTTTTGTGTTTTTGGCGTTTTCTTTTTTTGATTTTACTAAATTTTTTTAATATTTTAATTATATTTTTAATTTTTAAATACACCTAACATAAATATATTTATAAAATATAATATTTGTATAATTTTTTTAAAAAAATTTACTAAATACCAAAAATATAAAAACTCAATACATATTTGTATTTTTTTATATTTATTGATTTTTATAAATATTTTATTTTTTTAAATACATTTAGTTTAAGTGTATTTAAAAAAGTAAATTTGTTAAAAATATTAAAGAAAAATCACTAAACATAAATTAAAAAATAAATAATAAAAACATGAAAAAAATAAATTTTTAAAAAATTTAAATTCAAAAATTAGAACCAAAAATAAAAATAAAAATAAAAATAATTTAAATAAATTACACCAAACAACCCATATGATTTGATACTAAAATCATGCACAACAAATTAAATAATCCAGACTACTTGTCCTCTTTTATGCACCATTTTTTGTCTTTTTATATTTTATTAGTTTATGAGGTTATCTATATTAGTAAAAGTGATCATATAAACCACAGGGACAAACAATGGTGCATGGAAAGGACCACATGATCTTAAATTGGTAATTTGGCATTTGCTCCTGAGTAATATTACTATAACTATCTATTCTGATTTTACTAATTGATATTTCAGCTTAATTATTTGCATTAGAGCATTTTCAATGCTTATTCTATTTTTTTATTTGGTATCACGCGTTTTAACGGTAATTTTTTAAGTTTTATCAAACAACTGATTAACTGAAAAGACGACAGGTAATGAGCAACTTTGCAAGCAAAAGGTTATTCAAGAAGACAATTGGCAGGACAACCGATTGATTGTTCGGTGATGAAGTCTCAATGGCAATCTACAAAAATTTATTGAATGCTAAAGCCTCTTTTAATTTGATGAAAGTTTTGAATTTTTTCTCATTTGATATAAGTTTAATGTTATGGTTGGAGAAGGAAAAGCATACGTATTTTATCAAATAAACAAAAAAATAAGTGTTGAAGACGCTCTTGAACATACATAAATAATATAGCTTACTATATCAATATTGTATTGACAAATAATATGATAGGCATAATTAATTTAAAATATGATCAAGGCAACATTATCATATGTGCGTTCAGGGACGGATCCAGGATTATGACTTTGGGGGGCTAAAGTACGTTTAACCTCTAACTAATAAAATTTGAAATTCAATACCAATTTCTACTAATATGAAAAAAATCAATAATGTTACGATAAAATATTGAACTATATATTCCTTATCAAGATAGTTGAGTACCAAAAGATGATCATACAATTGAAAATATTTTTTTGCCCATATTCACTTACAAAAAGTAGTAACTATTTCCACATGCATTTATTTACTAAAATTAGGCATCTTCAATTGAGCTCGACGTTCTTTCATAATATCAAAAGCATCGATGATAGAGTCTACATCAAACCCTCGAGCAATGTCCTTTTCAATGTACGTAATCAAGTAACTAGTCAGAAAACCATCTTCCATCCTATTGTGCAATTTAGACTTAACGAGTTTCATAGCTGAAAATGCACGTTCTGATGTAGCAGTTGAAACAGGTAAAGTCAACACAAGACGGATCAATCTATCAATAAGAGGATAACTTGTCGACTTTTTGTTTTTGCCAACATTTGGCACAACTCAGAAATGGTTGACAGCTTCTGAAACTCGGGAAGTATGGAAATATCAAGCTTATAGTTTTCCAACTGATACTTCAAATGCAATTTTTCTTGTTCGGAGAAATCCTTGGGATAAAATTTATCTGCAAGTTTGCAAATATCCTCAATGTTAAATGATCTATAACCATCCCTAGGATCCAAAGCTGAGCTAAGAACAAGCAATTCCATTACATCTTCTTTAAACCTATTGTTTAATTCTTGTAACTGGGAATCAACTGTAAACATAAAAATATCAACTCGAAAATGATGTTCCATGGTGAGCTGATCTCTTTCAGAACAAGACCGACCTCGGCCTCCTTTATAAGGACAACTCATATCAGGAATCTGTATACCATGATCATTAGAAAATAATTTAATTTTCTCCAACAATGGAACCCATCCATCTTCTCTAAATTTTTGAATAAGTATCTTCGTTGTAGACACCAAATGCATTGCATTTAATATATCTTGAGATTTACTTTGTAAAGCTTGGCAAAGATCATCAGTAATCTCCATGATATCCCTCATAAGATGTAAGATGAAGACAAATTCAAAAGATGTAATGGAATCATAAACTCCATCTGCCTCAGCTCATTGATTCGATTTGCTTCCATCATTAATTATGTTTCTTAGGACTGCACAAATAGCACTAAACATGTTTATCAAACTACAAATGGAACCCAAATGAGAACCCCATCGAGTATCTCCAACTCGTTTCAATGTTCCAATATGATTTTTTCCTTTACCAGTCTTGAATTCATCATCAATGGCAAGCTTTTCAGCAATATCTGCAGCCTGAGCAGCTCTTAATTGATCATGTCTTTTGCAAGATGAGCCAACTATATTAATTGCTTGAGTCAAGTAAGAGAAAAATTGATTGATAGATATAACCTGTTTAGATGCTCCTACTAAAGCCAATTGGAGCCGATGAGCAAAGCAATGAACATAATATATAAATGGACACTCAGTACAAAAAATAGAGCCTGCAACCCAGTCCATTCTCCAGACATGTTACTGGCACCATCATATCCTTGACCACGAATATTTTGCACACTAAGGTTATGACGAGAAAGGACAATACAAATTTCTTCTTTCAAAGTTGCCAACGTGGTATCTAACACATGAACTATGTCAAAGAAACGCTCTTTTATAAAACCATATTTATCAACAAATCTCAAAACAATTGCCATTTGCTCTCTTTTCGATTCATCTTCAGATTCATCAACTAGAATGCAAAACTTCCCATCATTAATCTCCTCACGAATGAATCTTTGTATCTTATCAGAGAAAATACTAAGAATCTGCTTTTGAATCCCATGGGAATGATAGGAAGCATTTTGAGGAGCATTTTCCAAAACCACTGCTGCCACATCCTCATTATAAGAAGCCAAGAGCTTTATCAACTCAATAACATTCCCTCGGTTGTTAGATTCGTGGCGTTCATCACGACCTCTGAAAGCGCAGGCTTGGAATGTTAACCATTTAATCACATCTATCGAGGTCTTCAATCGCAAACGATTTCTAGCAATTTGTATGGAAGTTTGTTTTTCAATAATTGCCTCAATATGTTGCGCTTGATTTGTTAAATCACAACAACATTTGATAGCAACTCTATGCGATGAGTTAGGATCCTTGCCCATATGCGATAACAAAGGACAATTTTTCCCTTCATTGACTTTCTTCCAAGAAGAAAATCCCTCGACTGTAAAAGCACTAGATCCAGGGCGTCCAGTTGGCTTAGTAAAAAGAAAACATGGAAGGCAAAACGCACGATTTTTTGTTGGAGAGTATTCCAACCAATCCGGAAATAACTTGTACCAAGAATCTAAAAAACGACGCCCATTCTTATCAAAAAGGTTGATTGTTTGGAGCCTTGGGTTGATATGGCCCGGATTTGATATAAGCACGTCTGATCTCATCACGTTCAGATACCGGATAATCCCATATTTGTTGACGCAACCTTGGATCCCTCACCAAAGAAGATGTATCAACATCTTTAGATTCGACTCTTGGAAGTTTAGAAGGACGTTGTTCCAAAGGAGTTGAAGTTTCAACATTATTGGTGGAACTTTGAACGATATTTTCAGAACCTCTTTTCTTAAAGAAGAAATCAATTTTTTTGTTTGCCATGATTAACTTAACAATTGTACCTGAATCACAAACTAGCAGACAATTGGACCACCCATATTCAAATTTCAATCAACAGACATAAATATGAAAACAATCACCTCAATTTAAGCCCATTAATTCTTAGACATAAATAATAATTGTATTTGAATAAAAAACTAACAGACAATTGGGGCACATATTGCATAGGCAGAAATATGAGTATAATATAAGCTCAAAAAACTAACTGAAGAAAAAAAAGAAAACATATTGCATAAATCCCAATTAATCTCAAACATAAATTATTGAAACTTCAACCAACATAGACAGAAATATGAGTATAATATAAGTTCAATCCATCACTATCTCACAATTGAGCCAACTGTATGCGAATTTATTTAATACCCTTCCCAAAAAATTAAAGCAAATTAAAGTTGAGAGCAAACCCATATATGATCTAATATAACTTTAAAGCAAACCTAAAAAAGCAAACCCATTCATATATATGATATAATATAACTTTAATCCCAAAAAAGCCACAAAGATCAACAATTTGATTACCTTCTTCAGGAGTCAGGACAAGGGCTTGCACTCCGTAACTCTGCTCCGTCCGTATCGGTCATCTCTCTTATGTGCCTCTCAGACTCAATTGTTTTGTTTACTTTATTTTAGACTTAGTGCTTCTTAAGCTTCCCCAGCAAGTCTTGGATTGGATATTATATATATATATATATTTAAAAGTTTCATATTTACACTTTAACCCACTAAAGTGTTTAAAATTTTGTTTTCATTTTGATCTAATTTAAAAAATACATATACATGACATTTAAAATAGATTATTATATATGTTAAATAATTCAAAAAAACAAAAATTCCAAATAGTTTAAAAAATTGGGGGGACTACTCTATATAATTTTGAAATTATCTAAAAAAAAATTTGGGGGTGCGAACTCCTATAATTTTAAATTATTTTAAAATTTCTAGTATAATATATGATATTTTTCAAATTTTTGGGGGTGCGGCCGCCTCCCCCGGCCCCCCCTAGATCCATCCTTAAGTGCGTTCCCACCGGTTACATGATTCCTTTTATCTTTTTTCCATTTTGCATTGGATCATAATTGTTGTAACTTTTTATCTCTTGCACTATGAATAGTCTACGTAGACATAACTAAATTACAGAAAAATATTATGTCAGTATAGTAAGGCTCACCAAGAGTATTCTCATTTGTAGTTGTACTAATTATTTTGGAGAAATTACAATTTAATGGCTCTTTCACAAAATAATTACAGGTTATTAAAAAATATTATAACTTAATTATTAATATTTGTTGACTTTTTTGGCTTTCGAAGGTTAATATTGTAATTTTAAGCGTACCAGCAAGGATCAATCAGTCCTTACAGAAGATTAATTAACAACCAATTATCAAACGATTGTGTTTTAGTTCTCTCAGCCTCAATGAAGAGGACTTTTACTAGTGGCTTATTTAGAGAAATTTGGTAAATAATAATAAGTGAAGAATAATTCCTATTGAGAGTATTGTCTTCCATACCAAATCACCTTCATCAAAGTTAATATGCTTGACTATTATAATTTTTGGTTGCTTTCTTCTTTTGAAAGAGAATGCTATTTAATGCCAAAATTTTAGCTTCATCCACATTTTCTAATTCCAAGAACATACTCTGATGGTACTGCTCAAGAGCTAACTGGTCCTGGCATCTCACCCTCAAGGACTTAATGTTAATCTCTACAGGTAACACTGCATCATGCCCATATACTAAGGCATAAGGAGTAACTCTTGTACTTGACCTTGAAGAAGTCCTATAAGCCCACAATACATCCAACAACAAGTTATGTCAATTCCTAGGATTGTCTTCCACAACTCTCTGTATTCCTTTTTTCAAAGACTTATTGGATGATTCTGCCTGACCATTTAAGGGGTAGAATTAACTAGGCTAATTCCAAACTCTGCCGCGAAAGACTTTATTATCTTTCCATCAAATACAATCCCATTATCCATAGTTACGGTTTGTGGGATGCCAAACCCATGAATCAGATCTTTAATAAATCCAATAACTTCAGTTTTGTTTACAGCCTTATATGGTTTAGCTTCGACCCACTCAGTGAAGTAGTCTGTGGCCACTAAGATGAAATAATGGTGCTTCGAAAATGGTGGATATATTTTCCCTATCATATCCATAGCCCAACCTCTAAATGGCCAAGGTTTCACAATTGCATGCAAATCAGTTATTGACACATGTCTTATCATGCCATGCTTTTGGCATACCTGACAACCTCTAGCATATTTTATATAATCTTTAAAGATGGTGAGCCAATAGTAGGAATGCTTTCAAAGCAGCCATCTCATCTTCACACCAGGCTGATGAGCACCACAGATGCCTTCATGAATTTCAGCCATGGTTGTCAATGCCTTCTTTGGCCCTAGACATTCCAATAACAACCCATCTGCTCCCCTTTTGTAAAGAGCATTACCATACACTATGTATTGCATAGATTGTAATTTGATCTTTCTATTGGCTTTCGAAGATGAGCCAGTTAGGTACTGCATTATTGGATGCCTTCAATCTTAATCTTGTAAATCATTATGATTGACTTCTAATACCACATTCCTTTTCGCTAAATGTGGTATTAATTTTTGATATGTTGCTTGATTTATGTTTATTTGAATGTCATCAATTCTTCTTAAATTCGAAACTTTCTAAGCTACATCATTGGCTTTATTATTCATGAACCTTGGGATATAAGTCACATTTGCTATCTAAAACTGAGAAAGCAAATGTAATGCAACAATATAGTATAGCAACATGCTTGCACTTTGACATTTGAAAATTCCTTTCACTTGGTTGACAACCAATTGAGAATCTCCAAATATATCAACTGTATGACCTTGTAATCCAATAAGCATTTCCAGTCCCATTATTAAAGCTTCATATTTAGCTTGATTATTGGAACAAGTAATTTCATCAACTCTGAAACCATGTATAGTTTCTGCCCTCTATGGTGGTTTAATCACCACACCAATTCCAATCAAACCATTGACTTTTGATCCATCAAACCACATTTGCCATGGCTCAATATTAACCATACCAAGATCCATTATCTCTTGGCTTTCTGTTTGACATGAATGATCTACCAAGAAATTAGCTAAAACTTGTCCTTTTATTGCCTTTTTGGGGACATATTCTAGATGAAATTCTGATAAGACTAGTATCCATTTGTCAATTCTTCCTCTCAACATAGGTCTAGATAACATATACTTAACCAAATCTGTGATTGTAATTATCAAGACAACTGTAGACAAAATATAGTATCTTAATTTCATTGTAGTAAAATACAATGCAAGGCACAGCTTTTCTACAGCTGAATATTTACATTCACAAGAATTTAAAAACCTACTAAGGTAATAAACTGCTAGCTCCTTGCCTTCTTCATTGTCCTGTGCTAAGAAAACTCCTAATGAATCTTCTGCTACAGCAATGTATAACTTCAAGGGCTTGTCACTCTTTGGTGAAATCAGCATTGGAGGCTTGGCCAAGTAGGCTTTAATTCATTCGAAAACAGTTTGATGCTCTGCTATCTACACAAACTCCTCTTCATTTTTCAGCTTTAATAAAGAAGAAAATACTTTAATTTTTCCTACAGTGTTAGAAATACATCTGCGAAAAAAATTAACCTAACCAAGGAACTTTTGTACTTCTTTCTTACTTGATAGAGGCTTGGCCTCAATGATGGCTTTAGCTTTATTCTGATCAATTTGTATTCTTTTCTTGTGTACTACATAGCCCAAGAAGTTTCCAACTGATACACTAAAAGCACATTTGAGACGTTTAAGTTTTAACTTGAACTTTCTCATTCTTTCGAAAGCTGCTTCCAAGTGAACCAAGTGTTTTTCCATGGACTGAGATTTTATTACAATGTCATCAATGTAACACTCTAAATATCCTCCAATGAGATCATGATATGTAGCCCAGCATTCTTCAGACCAAATGGCATTTTGAGCCATTCGAAAATGCCAATGTTCCTTGGACATCTGAATGTTGTCTTATGGACATCCTCTTCTGCAATGCAAATTTGGTTGTAACCAGAATGCCCATCCATCATAGACAAAATCTTGTGCCTTGTTGAACTGTCTACCAATAAGTCTACTATGGGCATGAGGTACTCATTTTTTGGAGTTGTTAAGTACAGGTTTCTAAAATCGATACATACCCTCATTTTACCATTTTTTTTAACTACAGGCACAATATTAGACAGCCATTCGACATATTTGGCTGTTCTAATAAAGTCTGCCTTAAGGAGCTTAACAATTTTCTCCTTGACCTTCTAAACCATCTCAGGACTCATTTTTCTTGATTTTTGCTTGTATGGCTTGAAATTAGGCTTCATAGGGAGCCTATATTCTACTAATGATTTGTCCAATCCAGGCAGCTCATTATAAGACCAAGCAAAGCAATCCTTATATTGTTTTAAGACAACCAATAATTGGCTTCTATCACAAGGACTTAACCAAGTACTAATATAAATAGGTTGCTGTGCAGAACCTTCCCCTAAATTGACTTCTTCCAAGGGGTCTTGTACTTGAGCACTCACTAATGCTTCTCTTTTGATTTCTTCTACCCTCAAAGTAATTTCTTTGCTTTGTTTTGTTCCCACTTTCTCTGTTTCAACATCTTTGCCTTCTTTTTTATAAACAAAGTTTGTTCATAAGGCTTTTTCTTCCTGTATCTCCTGGACCTTTGTTTCGATATCTAATGCACAGTATTTATCAAAGGTCAAAGACCTGGCTTGTTGTTGCCCCTACTTACAGCCAACTATCGTGGCTTCTTTCTCTTGTTCTTGAACCTTCTAGACTATCGATTTTATGTCCAACATTGAAAACTTAACTAAAGCCAAGGGTCTGGCTTCTTGGGTTTTATCTTCTTGCCTACAACCAAGTATCATTATCATCATTGATGACAAATTCTTCATCAGTAATCTCTTGCACTAAGTGCTTCAGGTGTGCTACTTCCTCATCAGTCGTCACTTTGGCTGAACCATTAGGTTTTCTCAATATACTGAGTGGTGTCACTCTTTTAGTATACAACTTGGCCTCTACAAAGTCAACACAAACAATAAAAGGTTGAGGATTTGCATTGATCTCCTTTGTCTCTCTATCGCATAAGGCCATCATTATCTTCTGATGTAGAGAGGAAGACATACATTTGTTGGTGTGAATTCAATCCTTGTCAAGTAAAGCATTATACTTAGCATTACTATCAATAACAAAGAATGCTGTCATGCAATCTTTGGTTTCGACACTTAGGTTGATGGGCAAAATACCTTGAGCCATCTGCTTATCTCCAGTGAAACCAGCAATGGTTGTGCTGGTTGGGATTAATTTGAGGTTCCTTTTTCCCAGTTTCTTCAAAGAGGATTTCGGAAGTAGGTTCACTACCACCCCATTATCTACCAATACTCTATTCATTTGTATCCCATTGAAAAAAACCTTGATATACAAGGGATTGACATGCTGTGTCATGGATGTTGTAGGATATTTAAAAAGAAATGAGAGATTAATACTCACTTCTTCACTCTCATCTTCAGTTTCCATTGGTGTGGCTACTTCAGACTCATCTTGAACCATGCTAACCTGTGAATCTTCACTAGAAACTGGAATAGTGTCAATCTCCTGGCCTTCTTGGTTTCCATCTTCAGCTTGGAACTCCTGTGGTAGTATATGCACCATATTTACTGATACTGGAGGAAAGGAGCCAAACTGAATTGCTGGCTGCACTTGGTTCTTTTCCAGGCTAACTTGTTCAGTTATTTCAGAAGCATCTTCCATGTTGCACTCTAGTACTGGTGACTTCCTTCGAATGGTCTGCTCTTGCTGGTTTTTCGACCAAAAATGTATGTTCAGCCATGAAGGCTTCAAACATCTCATCCTCAGCCATTTCTTTCCTTTGGCCTAGTTCCATTTCTCATTTTGTCTCACTGTCGCTTTCCATCAAGGCCTTTTCAAGACCCGCTAAGCTGGACCTGTCATTGGCTTTCAGTTCAGTGTGAACTTTAGCCAACTGCTCTTTACTGAAACTTCTTTTGTTCTGAGAAATCAATTTTGGACTATAATCCAATTTTGGACTTTCTCTTTCCTCTGTCTGGCCTTTTGGCTGGGTCAATGGAGAGAGTTCGGTGTACCTTCGCTAGATCTTCCTCATTTTGGACTCTCTCCACTTTACTTCGGTCTTGTTCTTCCTCAAGTAATGATTCATATCTAAACACCTTATAGGTTAATTCCACTAAGTCTCAAAACTCAATTGAGTCAAACTTCTTTTGAGGCCTAAACTCTAAACCAGTTTGAGCCAATCTCACAAATTCAGACTCTGGTAGAATGACCCTACACTTGTTTCGTGCTCTTTTGAATCTGGCAATAAATTGAACAACCTTCTCATCAAGCCTTTGACTCAACCTTGCCAAGTCTGCCATGAAAACTTTTGGCTCTATTTGGAAGAATTGGGCATGAAATACCTGCTCCATTTGCTGCCAAGTTTGGATAGAGCCAGGTGTAAGGTTAATATACCATACAAAAGTTGCCCTAATTAGAGAATTTGGAAAAAGTCTTAACTTCATGTAATCATTATTAGTAAATTCACCATATTGGGCTGCAAATTTGGCAATGTGTTCTATTGTTGACTGGTTTCCATTTCCATAAAAAAGAGCAAAGTTTGGTATTCTAAACCCCCTTGGGTATTCATGCACCCTATCTACCCATTCTAGGTATGACTTTCTATACACAGGAGTTTGAACCCCCCGAGCCATAGATCCATACATTTTTCTGACAATATCAGCGATTTGGTCCATAGGAACCATATTTTATGTTTGTTGGACTACCACTGGAGGAACAAACACAAAATTTGGTGGAAACCCTTGTGCTTAAGGTCCTCTTAGTCTACAGGGACATATATTTGGGACTAGCTGTCCCTGTGGTACTGGCTGCTGTTGAGGGTATAGTTGACCTCCCTGAGTCTGTCTTGTGAAAGGACATACGAAAGGGGTTTATAACAACCCCGATCCCTAATTAACGTTAATCCATGGTTAATTATGCCTAAATAGTAATTAAGGTGAAATTCTGAATTAAATTGCATGTGTGTGTTGAATTAATTGTGTCTATATCTATTTAACGTAGGAAGATATGTTCATGTTTTTCTTTCGGTTTGCGAATTGAAGGCCTTATCGGCATCCGAATCAGAAATTGACTTGATTTACGTGTTAATTAAGATTTTTAGAATTTTATGATAGGCTTAATTGAAATTCAATTCAGAACGATTAAATTAGAATAATTAATGCTCAATTAAGCCTAGCTAATGATATTTTGATCTAAGCTTATATAAAACACTTTTTTTTTTTTTATCCCCACTCACTCTTTTCATCTTACATGTATCTTTGAGCTCTCTAAGACCCAAAAACGTGAGAGGGAGAGAGAGTAGGAAGATTTAGTTCTAAGTTTGAGAATTTGGTGAGACTTAAGCTCAATTAAGTGGAATTGTTGACATTTGAAGAGGATTTGAGAGTTTCAACTTCAACACTAGTGAATTCAAGCCTCTAGGTAAGGAATCAAACTCTTAGTTGTGTAATTGAGTTAGACCTTACAAGATTTCAAGCAAATTAGTTGAGTTTATGTAGGATTTGAGTTGGTGTTTGAGAGAATTGGGCCATACCATGCATGCATGTCCATGTCTTCACAAAATGAGCTTGATTTCAAAGAATTCTTCCATGCATGTGTTCATCTCATCTATGTTTTGAGAATTCGTCATATTTTCTACCAAATTGCCAAATTTGATCATGCTTTAAAGTAAGTTATGTGCAATTCGAACGTGTGTTTCAGGTGTGTGTTTGTTATGTGTTATTATAGGTCACGTGTCGTAGACCGTTTGATTAGTCTGCTCTGTCTGTCTGCACTCGAAGCCAACTATGAGTAATAACTTAGTAAAACTATGTTCAACCTTATTTACTTTCTGTGTGATAAAATAAGATCTATTTTCTGAAATGCTATGTTCTGTGCAATGAATGATTGTCCAATTTCTAATAATGTATTTGTGGCATCCTTAGCATCATGTGATATCTGTTAGCTGTTACCCGGTATCGGAGGTTCCATCATGGAACTTAATATGTTTGCAATCTGTTACCCATATCGGAGGCTCTATCATGGAGCTCAGCATGTATATTCTCTGTTACCCGGATCCGGAGGTTCCTTTATGGAACTTGTTATTCATAAACGTTATATGTTTTGCGTCTGTTCTGTTAGCGCTAATGAATGTACCACGTTTGATTAAGCATGAATCATGTTTTTTGAATCTGTATAGACTTCATTTATTAAACCCTTTACTCCGTTATTATTCACTGGGCTTCTGCTCACTATTTGTATTATGTATGTAGGTGAGCAAGCACGTGGCCAGGCCCAAAGTTGACGGCCTATGTTTCGATTTCGTCAGCCAACTTTTGTGCCTTCCGAGGAGGTCCCAGATGAAGTCAAGCTTTGTGGCTGTTTTTGTAATCATATTAGACTATCTTTATGTGTTAAGTTGTAGGCGAGACTTTTGGCTTATACACCTAAGTATGATATGTAAATATTATATCTTTTGACTTCGCTTAAGTCTATAAAAGTTTTAAACTCTTCTGTCCCATGTATGTCATCAGTGCTCATTGGACCTCATATATTTTGTATATTTGCTTCCGCAGCCCCTATCTATATGTTAATTTGTTAAGAGGCCATTGGTAATCCAAGGATTACTGGCCGGTTACGACACTAAACCTATAGGGACGGATTTGGGTCGTGACGGGGTTACAATAAGAGGAACAGGTGTTGTTTCTCTCCAAGCCGCAAGAAACCCTTCTAACCCCCCGGGTGTGGATTCGAATAGAGGATTAGTGAACCCTTTTGTGTCAGGTATGGCTTCGAACATAGGATTTGAAAACATTCTTATGCCATTTTCTTGTATTGGCCCAGATTCACCAATTTATATGGCTTCGTTGTTAGGTAATAAGGCATTTTGATTTACCATAACCCTCGAAAGAGGCTCATACCATGACTGAGATATAGGTGATGGTTTTTCATAATTCTGATTACTAGTCTGACCATTAGTATGTCCATTACTTTGCATAGGCTGTTTATCTCTAGCCAATCTTTGCTGAGGAACATTTGAATTTTCCTCCATATGCCGTGTGTTAATTGGTTGATGGGAATTCATTCGATCCATAACGGATATTGCCCATCTTTCCATGGTGTTTATTAATTGCTGTCCCATGGCATTTACTAGGACTTCCCATGGATCCATTGGCTAAGTAGATAGAGCAGTGGATGGTCCAATTCTATGGCCTCGTCTAATATTTTGAACATGTGGTGCATGTTCTGAACTACTGGCCTGTTCGACTATAGGTTCTGATGAGATAGGTGCTTCCATAGGATGTGTTATCACATTATCCTCTAGATCAGGTACTTCTACCTCTCATTTCACACCTTTTTCTAAGTGTTCATTTTCTCCTTGTCTCCTATGTCTAGCAATTTTAATTGGTCCTACTGGTGTGCCAAAAATATATATTGGCTTTTTTGGCTTTCAAAGATTAATATTGTAATTTTAAGCGTGCCAGTAAGGATCAATCAATCCATACAGAAGATTAATTGCCAACTAATTATCAGACGATTGTATTTTAGTTCTCTCAGCCTCAATGAAGAGGACTTTTACTAGTGGCTTGTTTAGGAGAATTTGGTAATAACAACAAGTGAAGAATAATTTCAGAATTTCATTAAGTAAAATGAAAAACTTACGATGATCTGACCTAGCCACTTAGAAATTTACAACAACAAGTTATTTGAAAATACTCCTATAAATAAAGTGTAGTACATGAATTGAAGTACAGAAATGTAAAGAACTGTAAAAACTGAAAGGGAAAACAAAGTAAATAAACTGGTTTTTTGATCTGAGTGTAGATCTTTCATTCTCGGGCCTTCTCTGCTATTTATACTTTTCAATGATAACTATCGAAGTGGGCTTCTAACCGTCGAAATGTTCTCCCATGATTGCTGAACAGGCTCTCCACAGTCAGTCCCACTACGCCACCTTTGCAATTAGGCTTCCCTGCTGATTTTGAATTTGAGTAACCGTTAGGCCACATCACCTTATATCCCTCAATTGTTCTAGTGCTACGCAGATCCATTATTCTCAATACGGGCTAACACATGTCTGACTTTGGTTGGCAACTTATATTAACTCTCTAAATTGCCCTATTTATGCCACGTGTTGAATTGTGATTGGCTTTTACAAATTATACAACCAACAATATCTATAAAAATTATCATTGATCTGAAATTATTTTTAAAAAATTACAATAAGTTGTAATTTCCTCAATTATTTTCACCAGTGATGAGTTCCGTGTAATAGCATAAACATTTTTATAATTTAATTTTATATATGTAAATTAATTCATCTAATATTTAGCATCTTACCAAAAGAGTTACATTATATAATACCAAATGATGGCGTATTCGGCTCGGAGTGGGGTGTGCCGATTTTAGTTAGAACCTAACAAAAGCCTGGCATCTGGCCTGAATCCTAAACCTAGTCCAAAAAGAAATTAAACGTGTTTTTTTTTTTTTTTTTTTTTTTTTCAGTTCCTAAAATATGTAATTTGTATTATTTTAGTCTTTAGTATTTAAAGTATGTCAATTTAGTACCCAATGTATAAAATGTGTTTCGATTTATCTCCAAACCTAACTCTGTCAATGGATGTCATTAAACTTAAAAGTAAACGCGAAAATTCAATAAAAAAAAAATTACACAATTTAGTCCTCAAAACATGTGATATGTGTCATTTTGAACTCCAATATTTAAATTGTATCAATTTAATCTCTAATATATAAAAAATAATAATTTAGTCTCCCAACCTAAATTTGTCTCTCTGTGCCTAAACTAAGACTAAAATGTAAAAATCATAAATACACAACACAACTCACACACACACAAAAAAAAAAACAAAACCAAGGAAAATATTCCCACCAACTTTTTGCAATGAAAAGAGTTCCTCATCTCATTACCAATTTTTTCGTCGATAATTTTTTGGAAACAAATTTTTTTTGTTAGTGAAAATGTCTTTTTCTTGTAGCACGAGGCAATAATATTTACCTTGCTCTGTTTTTTAGAAAAAAAATTCAGATTTTTTTTTTGAAAAAATTAAAATTAATTTGATAAAAATAAATATCAAAAGGCTATTTTTAAGATTTTAGAAAATATTAATGGCCTCCCAAAATATAAAATTATGTAAAAATGATAAGTGCTTTTTATCGTTTTACCAAATTAATTTATATATTTTTAGAAAAAATTTCTAAAACAAGTTTCTAAAAATCAAACCAAACATGACCATTGGCTCTTTGTAATTTTTTTTGATTGATGTGTAATTGTAATTTTCACATTTTGCTCTTGGTTCAGACGGAGAGAAATGAAGTAAGGTTGGGGACAAATTACGTTTTATATATTAGGAATAAAATTGACACAATTTAAATATTGAAGACCAAAATGATACATATCGCATATTTTGGGGACGAAAATTGTAATTTTTATTATCCTTGACTTTAACAACATTTACAGATGAAATTAGATTGGGGGGCCAATTTAAAATATTTGTTTTACATTTAAATTGAAAATTTAAACATTTTAAACTAAAATGATACAAATTACACATTTTAGGGATTAGGGTTATTAACCATAAAATTTAACTTGGCCACCAAGAGAATCTTCGAGAGATTGAGCTTTTAGCTTTGTTTTCTTCACTATATTTCAACAAATGAAAATTGGAGTATTGAAGCACCAACTTAATATGTTGATGTAGTACTTTTCAAACTAATAAAAGTAATAATTATGGATAGATGGAACCCACGTGAGACATGAGATCATTTGTCTTATTCTCTTGATTCCGACAACATTATAATATAAAATAAATATGCGATAAAGAATGAGACAAAAAGTGATAGATAGTTTGTGCTACTGATCTGACTTACTTTAGTCAATTAAGTAAAAAACAAAATCGACCTCATGAATTTTTTTTATATAATTTTAATAATTGAGAACACCTCATCTATTTTTTTTTTTATGTAGTTTCAATAATCGAGAACACCACATATATATTATTAACGAACCGTAATAATTTATCATAAATCAACTAAGACATGATATGTAGTACTAATAGCAGAGCACAAGTTGGGCTGTGTATGTGAATGAGGGAGACAGAAGATTAGTCTGCCAGCGGATACATTGCTTGGAGAAATTATTGGTGTGTTCGGGGTATCGTCAGGTGGGCTTGGGGTGTTTTGGGAAGTTGGTAAAAAGTTGGCTTTTGACTTTTTACCAAGTTTTTTGACTTTTTTGATAGTGATTTGGGAAGTTAGTAAAAAGTTGACTTTTTTATTTTTTGGTTTAATATTTTTTAAAAGTGTCACATCACTATAAAATTACCAAAATATCCTCAACCAATTGAAGAAAGCTACCTAAGTTGAGGGTAGTTTTGTAATTACCCAAGCTGCGTTTTGGCAGCTTCCCAAATGGCATTTTCAACTTTGTGCACAGTTCAGCGTTTTGAAGCCGGATCAAAAAACGCAGCGTTTTTAAGAAGTTTCCAAAACGGCACATAGTGTTGTGATTAGTAAATGAAGTGTTGCTCACGATTCTATGTTGGTTGATTGAAAAACATAAAAGATTATGGGGGAAATTTATAATGTGCATCTTTTTAAATGATGTATATTATAAAAAAGTTATGATTTTTTTATGATAAATGTTATGATTGTTTGTGAGGTGTGTTATGATATTTTGTAATAAAGTTATAAATAGTAAATTTATAATATGCACCATAAAGTTAAGAATGATACTGTTATGATATTTTGTGTTTTTTGTGATGACACTCTAAGATTTTATTATGACATTTTTTAGTGAAAAAAAATTATGATTTTTGTAGTGAAAAAGTTATGATATTTTAGGTTTAAATCATGAAATTTTATGAAAAAATTATAAAAGATATATCATATATGACTTTTAAGAGTGTACATTATAATATCTCGCCGAAACATAATATATTATAATTAGTGAGAAATATCGTCACGTACACCTTAGAAATGTCAAATAATTTTTCCATTGCTTGTGGTGGTTTATGATTAAGGAATCATCTTCTACCATTAATGGAAAGTTTTTTTTGACAAAAGTCTATTAATCTGGGACACCTCATTTTGTTTTAATATGTAGGGACATCCTTCTGATTGAAGAAAAGAGTGAAAAGAAAGACTAGATGCACTGGCTCACTAGGACTACCTATCGTTGAGGAAAGGACATGCATTCATTTTTCCTTTATTTTTTTGGCAAATTACCTGCGCCCTTAAGATTTAATTAAATTACATATTCTTTCTTAATATTTCAAAATTACATTTTGTCCCATTACAATTAACTTCATTGATGTAGATAATAAATTAACTAAAATGCCCCTCATTGTGTTATGTAGAGAAATGATGATATTTGACTGATATATTATATCACGTTAGTCAATAGTTGCTCAGTACTTGTTTAAGAAATTTTTTTAAAAAAATTAAAAATTAATTTAGGCAAATAACTTACACTCCCTTGAAGTTTAGCTAAATTATAAATTTCGCCTGAGATTTCAGAAATTACATCCTGCCTTCCAAGATTTATATTCGTATAATAATTTACCCTTTACCGTTAAGTAAACGTTAATAATTATTCTTAGTAGACGATATTGTCCCTAGTACCTTTCCAAAGCATTGAATAACACGATTTAACCTGAAATTTCTCTGATAAGCCAACAAAATTTACAAAAGAATTATGTTATATGGAAAAAGAAATTAAGGCTCCATTTAGTTTAGTTTTTGAATCATTATTTGACTTTTGAAGAGAGAAAAATTGTTTAGTTTTGAGTTTTTGAGTTTTAAATTGTACTTTAAAATTTTTTGGGTTTATATTTTTTAATATTTAAAAAATTTCTTAATTTTAATTTTTTAGGGTAAATATTTTTATTGTAAATATTTTTTTTAATGTTCGTTGTAAATAATACATTTGTGCACTGTATTTTTTTTAAATATATTTTTATTTTAAATATATAATTTTTATTTTTTATTTTCAATATTTTATTTTATTTTTTAAAATAAGTTAAATATTTTTTATAAAAATTTTGAATATTTTTTAAATTTTTTTTAAATTTTAAATTTTTTTGAATCGCCCATATATATCTAAATCATAACAAATTATTTGGCCACTATTTAAAAAATAATAAATTTTTTTGAAAAATAAAAGATAAAAAATATTTTAAAAAATATTTTTTGAAAAAAATAAAAAATAAAAAATAATTTAAAGAACATAATAAAAAATATTTTTTTTGAATTTGTTTTTTTTAAAAGGGTTTTTTATTGATAAATCTCATTTAGAAGTGTTTTAACCTAAGAAGTCCATGAAGGAATTTTTTAATCCACTTAGTCTCATGTATTTATACTTTTATTCCATAAAGTACTTTTTCTTGATTTATATTATTTTCTTAGACTCTTATACCTTTATATTTAATATTAATATTTAATGTTGGGGGAGGAGAGATAAGGGAAAAGACAAAGGCATAGAAAATTTCATACACAAATTAAATAATATTGATGTTATTATTTTATATTATTATACAAAAATGATTGAGGCCTCAAATTTTTTGGCTCAAATTTGGCTCGAATTTGTTTTTTTTTTTTTTTGGCTGGGTTGATGCTTTGCTTATTATTATTATTATTATTTTTATTATTTTTTTTGCAATGTATTAGCCCAGAAAAAAAAAAAATGCATTCGAGGCAATTCGAGCCTCATTTTTCGAGGCCTCAATCAACGCCCATTATTATATAATGTGAATATATTTTTAATTGACAACACATTAAAAATAATGTAAATATTCTCTCTCATCTTATGTGAACGTTCATAACACTTTTTCAAAAAATTCTCTCTCATCTAATGTAGTGATGTGAACGTTCACAACATGTGAACCTTCTTATTTTTAATTGACAACACATTCTTATTCACAACATGTAATGATGTGAACATTCACAACATATGAGCATTCTCTCTCATTTAACATAGTGATGTAAATCTTCTTATTTTTAATTGACAACACATTCTTATTCACAACATGTAATGATGTAAACATTCACATGTGAGCATTCTCTCTCATCTAACATAGTGATGTGAACGTTCACATTAGTACATTTTAGTATGAATATTCATATCATATAATTAACAACACAATGACAAAAATTCAATTAAAATTAATGTGAATATAATGATGTGAATATTTATTTCAATTGCATGATGTGAATATTTACATTATGTAATTGACAACACAATGACAAAAATTTATTTCAAATTAATATGAATATAATGATAATCAACATCTTGATGCATGGGAACTACTAAAACAAAATGACAATTAACATTAAATATCAACATTAATAGAGAGTAGGAGAGATTGAGGGTGTTTTGGTCTTCTTATCTCAAATTGAACTTAATGGAACAGTCAAAAACAATATGGGTTGGATGGAATAAAACTCTTAGAAAGAGAATTTATCAAAAAAACTCCATTTTTAAAATAAAGTTTTGTAAAGAGTTTTGAAAAGAATTTAGTTATGAATTTTGAAATTTTTTTTTTAAATTCAAATCATGATTTGAGTTCTAAACCAAATGCTACTTAAGTTTTTGGAACCATATTTGATTTGTTATTTAGAAAAAAATTTCAGAATATTTTTTTGAAAAAATGGAAACTAATTTAATAAAAATATATTTAATTTGTAAAAATTATTTCTAACCTCTCAAAAATAAAATTATATAAAATGATAATTCTTTTTTATTTTTTTATTTCTTAGTCAAATTAATTTCTGAAACCTCAGGAGAGAATATGTAATTTAGCTAAACCTCAAGGGTGTGTAGGTTATTTGTCCCCGTTTTTATCAGAAAAAGGGATGTTCTATAATGTCATCACTACATCCGTAAACCTAATCCCAAGATAATCGGTTATTGGCTAAATTTAACCAAATCCATAAGAAATGATTCATCACCAAAGTATCAATGGAATTTCACCATACACCATAAACAAGTCAAAAATCGATCGGAGCATGTACGGAATCTTAAAAAAATAATAATAATAAAAAGAAAAATAATTTTGTGCCCGAATTCTCGCGCCCCGAATGCCCCTAATACCCAAAACGACGTCGTTTTGGGCATTATTATTATTATTATTATTTTTCTTTTTCTTCTTCCATTTTCTTCTGTCTGAACCAGAGAATCAGAGAGGGAGAGGGAGAGAAAGAGAGAAAGAGTGAAGAGAGGTCGCCGGTTGGTCGTCGGCCCAGCCGAGCTCGTCGTAGCCTTTGACAGCCGCCTCTGAGCTCGCAGCCCCGCCGAGATTGTCACAGCCTCCGATCGTCGCCTCCGCCTCTCCTCCCCTGTGAGTATGCCCCCTCCAGTCCCCTCCTCCTTCCTCCTCCTTCTTCTGCTGAAAAAAAAAAAAAAAATGAAATTCGAGACATTCGGGGAAGCCTAGATTTGGGCTCCCAATCGTTACTCTAATAAAAAAAGCCCGCTGAATTCATTTGGACACCCACATTTTTATCTAACAATAGGGCACACGCTAAAGACCCACCAGATCATGATTCAATTCGTGGTTGCTTGGTCATGTACCTTTCAAAATTCTCGTTAGGGGTGAGCATGGTCCGGATTGAATCGGATTGAAATAAAATTAAGATCAATCTGTTTGTTACGATTTTTAAAAAATTGGAACCAATCCAATCCGTTTAAATCATGGAACCAATCCGAACCAATCCATTTAAATACGGATTAGATCGATTTAAGACCACGGATTCACATAATTAAATAACAAAATATATATATATATATATAACACTTTAATTTCATAAAAACATAAACATAGCGCTATATTTATTCCACAATAGTAACATGTCTTTCTATAATAACAACATACTGTTATAGAATTTAAACAACCATAAGAAAATTGGTTTCACCATAAATATTTAGGCCATTACAAATTAAAACTAAAAACTAATAAACAAAAGTAATAAAAAAAGATATTATGCGGGTTTAGGTTTGAATTTAGGTTTTATATGGAATAAGAAAAGATATTATGGAGGAAGATGTATAATAAAAATATAGACTATTTGTAAACGGTCCGGATCGGTTCCAATCCAGAACCAATCCGTGGACTACGGATTTTTAATTCTTCAATTCAGAACAGAACCACGGATTCAAAAAACTAATCCAAACCTACTGAATTAGACTAAATTGGATCAAATTACGAATTTTACGGATTGCTTACTCAACTCTAATTCTAGTGGTTGCTTGGTCACGTGCCTTTCAAAATTCTGAGCTGTCCTCTCCTATGGACGTTTTCACATGCCCCTAAGCACTCAAAAAATATAAAAATATTAAAGATCCTAAAAATTATATTAAAAATTTAACTAAATATCTCATAGGTGTGAAACTTATATAAGACCCATACATACTCATGTAATATATTTGGTATAATTTTTTATAAAATTTTTAAAATCTTTAATATTACTCCAAAAAAATAAGTTATAAATCCTGATTGATATAGTTTATTACGGTTGTTTATAATTTATTTTTTTTTATTATTATTTTGAGAAACAGGTTTAGAGTCAGAGCATAGTGCAATTTCTATTTATAATTTACAAGTCATAAAAAAACATGGGTAAATTACGTTCACCTCTCTTGAAATTTAGAAAAAATACAGTTAGCCTTACATTCTTAACATATGTACACTAATCTCTCTTTCAGTATGGATAGAATAATTGAAAATAATATCATTAGTGGATAGACACTATAATAAATAAATATAAATATATATTTTGGTAAAAAAAAAAAGAGAAGATGATAATATCATTTTTTTGACTCAAATAAATAACGAATTATAATATCATTTTTTGACTCAAATAAATAACGAATTATTGATAAAATAAAAAATTTAAAGAGAAAGGAGTTCAAGCGTTATTGTGAATTAAGATATTGAGATAAATCAATATAATTATGTCAAAAATTTAGGACTAATTATATATATATTTTTTCAAATCTCAAAAGGTGTGAATGTAATTTGCCTAAAAACTAATTATTTAAAAGTTCAAAAAAAATATGTTTTTAACTTAAATTTTTTAATTATCAAATTTTAATTTGAGAAAAAATTGCACCAAACAAATGCTTCATTACTTTGTTATCCCAAGGACTGCATGCCAGAAATATTGGCCTTTCAAGAGTCTAAGCATGTCACATGCTTGTACAAAATTTTATACAAATGTCCTTAAAAGATAGTGACTCTGTATGAAATAATTGTATCTATAATTTAGTTCATATATGTTAGTTTTAGATTTTGAATTTATTGAGTGAATTGCGGTGAGAAATCAAAGAAAAAGGAAAAAATAAAAAAGTTTCTATTTTATTCTCTCTTTTTTCAAACAAATTTTAAATTTAAATATAACCATAAAAGATTGATAGGACTGACTTGAGCAAAGGCCTACAAAGCGGTCACTTAAGGTCAGATTTTGGCTAGAAAAAGTAGGCCTAACTAGATATAGACTAACTAGGGTCAAATACAAATTTAAAAAAAGATCCGGACCCTCTTTTCTTCCCCCCTCCCCACCGCTCTTTCTCTCATTGGTCAGAAATTTTTTTTTTTTTTTTCAATCAGGGTGGTAGGGGTAGTGATTGGAGGAGGTCTCTATCAAAGCTCTACAAATTTATTCTTGTTAAGTTTTGATTAAATGAAATATCTCAAATTCTAGTTTAAAATCTAAACATTGTTAGCCTGTCAATTTAAGTTCAAAATCAAATGGATTTTAGTTGATTGATTGTAATGACAGCTTAATGAAACTGAGAGGGCAATTTATACGCAAATTGGGCCGAGCTGGGTATTAGGCCGTTATGGGCCATAGTGAAAGTTACTCTGGTTTGGGGTAGAATGACCCAGTGAGCTACTTCGGTTTGGAGAAGTAGCCTTGAAAGTTACTCCAGTTCGGTTCGCCAAGGGTCTTAAGTTTACTTCGGTTAGTAAAGCGTGTTGGTAGTTCGGTCTTCGTTGAATAAGACCAGTCGCGCATTGACACCGGTTTGTCTGTGTTAGACCGGTTTGGGCACGCTGTAGTTCGGCTGGATTCTCTTATGGTTAGTTCGGATTAAAGCATGGAGAAGCGAGGTAAGAGATAGGAAGGCCATGGTCGAATTATAGGTTACTTCGGTTGTAGCATGTGAGAGACCGAAGTAAGCTATGGTTTGCAGAAAGTTCGGTTTTAATTCCCTTATGGATAGCTCGGTCTTAGTATGGGAAAGCCGAGGTAAGGGAGAGTAAAATGAGGGCCGAAGTAATTGTTACTTCGGTCCTGAAAGTAGTTCGGCCATAAGAAGAACCATCTCACTTGGTTAAGGTAGTGAGGAGGGTGTTGTAGGATAAGCATTATCTTCCAAGAGTATGAGTCCTAGGGGACTCTCGTGAGAGGAGTAATCCTAGGAGGACTCGCATGGAGGAATAAGAGTCCTACCAGGATTGTGCCACGCGAAACCTATATAAGCTCACCAATATCACCTTTGGAGAGGTAATGCAACTTTGGCTCCCTGAATACATTGAGCTTTTGCCTGTTTATCTTGCTTACTGACTTGGGCATCGGAGAGGTTTCCGGCACACACCCGCCGGCTAGCTCACGTTGGTATTTTCAGGTAGTGGAACAACGTCGTACGGAGGAACGCAGACTTGATCAACAGGATTATACGGGAAGGTATATTTCTTTCCCGTACAGAAACAAAATGAGATTTAAGTGCCGCGAGAAAATAAAATTTCTCAACCTTCAAATACACTTATAGAATTATGCAATATATAGTTTTAAGAATGATAATCTAAGGGTTTTTTTTTTTATTTTATTTTATTTTTATTTTTTTAAATTTTTTTGGGGGGTTAGGTACTACTTTATAATAAAATAAAATAAAAATTACCTTCTACAATTATAAACTTTCTTTGTCGGTTTTGCTGGGCATAGAGAGGTAAGTTTTTTGATAGGTACTATTTATGAAAATAATAGCATAAAGCAAGTGATGCAAAAGTAATTGATGGATAAAATCATAAAAGTCATGCCGTGCTGCTTTTGAATAGGTATAAGATGAACCCATCTTGTCAATTTGGTTGAGTGTGGCTTGACAACTCACACAAATTTTAAAAAATTTATTCACACATTTTTAAATTGTGTAAACAAAATATAATATTTAATTAATTTAAAATGATGATCTTACACAAAATTATAAAATTTAGGAAAAATTATGTAAATGGTCCATGTAATTTATACGTTATGTCATTTTGATCTTAAATTACGCAAATGGTTCCTCTAATTTCAATTTACTTGATTTTGATCTTAAATTTTGAATTTTGTATCATTTTAGTCTAATTGAAGATGGAAGTTAAGAAATTGGATGGAAAAAGCCCACGTGGACAACATGTGCAAAGTTTTTAAAAGCAAACAGTCAATTTGCTCTCACTTTCAATTAACTCAATGATTAACCCATCTAACTCAAAGTGAGTTAATTCACTCCCATTTAACTCAATGATCTATACTATATTAGGGTCATTTGAGCCACTTTTGAGCCACAAAATTAGGGCCTCCAAACATTTTTCCAAATGTTGATTAGAAAATTTTGAACCACAAAATTAGGGCCTCCAAATCAATAATGGTAAGCATGTAGAAAGACATGTAGATTGGAAAAAAGTTAATAAATGTTGATTAGGAAATTTTGACCAAATCAATAAATGCTGAGGATTTTTTTTTTAAATCAAAAAATTAGGATTGAGAGATTTGAGCTCTCACAAAACTTAGGGGTTAAAAACTCCCTTTTGCTTAATATCTAGTAGAAAAATGTTTGGAGGCCCTAATTTTGTGGCTCAAAAGTGGTTTAAATGGTCAAAACGACGTCGTTTTGGCCATTTGAATGTTGTTTTGTGCTCAAAACAACGTCGTTTTGACCATTTGAGCCACTTTTGAGCCACAAAATTTGGGCCCCTACCATTATTCATTGATTTGGTCAACATTTCTTTATCAGCATTTAAAATCCCCTCATACAAATAATTATAGATACAACCCGTACATAGTTATTGCAGTACCTTTTGCAACTTCTCCTATATACTATGGTTAGTAATAAGATTGTTAAATTATTTTTATAAAAAATCTTTAAAAAAATCTATCTATCTATCTATATCTATACTATATATTAAGCAAAATGGGGTTTTTAACCCCAAGGTTTGTGGGAGCTCTAATATCCCAATTTGAATTTTCTAAATTTTTTATTTAAAAAAAAAAAACTAAGCATTTATTAATCTGGTCAAAATTTCCTGATTAACATTTATTAACTTATTTCAATCCACATATCTTTCCATATGCCTATATTTATTGATTTGGTTGTAATCCCCTGATCAGTATATAAAATCCTCACATACAAATAATTATACATACAACTTGTGCATAGTTATTGCAGTACCCTTTTTAACTTCTCTTATATACTATGATTAGTGATAAAATTGTTAAATTATTTTTATAAAAAATCTTTAAAAAAACATAATTTATATATTAAAAAAATCTAAAACAAAAATAAATATTTATAATTATCCCATATATCTATCTATGTATACTATATATTAAGCAAAATGAGATTTTTAATCCCCAAGGTCTGTAGGAGCTCCAATATCTCAATCTGAATTTTCTAAATTTTTTATTTAAAAAAAAAAACTCAGCATTTATTGATTTGGTCAAAATCTCCTGATCAGTATTTATTAACTTTTTTCAATCCACATGTCTTTCCACATGCCTGCATTTATTGATTTGGTTAAAATCCCTTGATCAGTATTTAAAATCCCCTCATACAAATAATTATAGATACAATCCGTGTATAGTTACTGCATTACCATTTTCAACTTCTCCCATACACTATGGTTAGTAATAAGATTGTTAAATTATTTTTATAAAAAATCTTAAAAAACATAATTTATATATTAAAAAAAATCTAAAACAAATATAAATATATATTCCCTTATCAGCATTTATTAACTTTGTTCAATCCACATTTCTTTCCACATGCATGCATTTATTGATTTAGTCAAAATTTCCCGATCAGCATTTAAAATCTCTTCATACAAATAATTATAGATATAATCCGTGTATAATTATTGCAGTACCATTTTCAACTTCTCTCATACACTATGGTTAGTAATAAGATTGTTAAATTATTTTTATAAAAAATCTTTAAAAACATAATTTATATATTAAAAAAAATCTAAAACAAATATAAATATCTATAATTATCCCGTGTATAGCACGGGTGATAGGCTAGTATATATATATATACAAAAGAGAGAGAAGAGGGAGCAATGAGGAGGTGTCGTCGATGAGTTGGGGAAGACGAGGGAGATATATATGTATGTATCTCTATACTCAATGGTATATATATATCTTTATGTTCAGAACTGGGTTTAGTGCTGTGACACAAGAGGGTTTGAACGGGTTCTTCAATGGCACATTATCTCACCCTCTAGAGCTTTAAAGCAAAGAAGAATTGGTAGAAAAAGCTTCGAGGAATCTACTCCGACCCAGATTCAATTGATTGTTCTTCGGACGAAGAACATGGTATAAGGGTAGATAAGAAGTGAATCATTCATCAAATTGATCTTGAGGATGTCATTTCTTTTGAAGGAACAACAACCCAGAAAACCCTCCCCCCCAAAAAAAGAGGGTTTAGATTCAATCTTCGAAAAAGAAGTTGAATGTGAAGAGTCCTTATAATGGGGTTCGACAGAGGAAATGTGGGAAATGGGCTGCTGAGATTCGAGACCCCATTAACAAAATTCGCCTCTGGTTGGGCACTTTCAACACCGCCGAAAAGGCCTATTAAGTCTATCTCTGCAAGAAGATTGAGCTGGAGGAGAAAAAGGCTAGGATTGCTGCGATTTGCAAGGGACTAAATGGTGTTCAACTGGTCATGTCTCCTTCTTTTGTGCTTGCCAAAGATGGCCCTATTTAATGGTGGTACAGAGACAAGTGCGAATGCTCAAAGTGGTGGTCTTGGTTTGTAGATTATCGACAAAAATGGGTTTCTTTTGGGAGAATTTAGCAGCCTTGTTGATATGCAAATTTGTGATGCCAAAAAGGAAAATAACTGAGCATGACCCGAAAATATCTTTGTTAAACGATCGTTAGTATGTGATAGTTTCACAGTTTATAATGAATTGCAAGGTTTGAAGACTATTGATGGAGAGAACCCGAAGATATCTTTGTGTTGTGATTTTTGATCTATTGTTGAAAATTGGTTTTTGTTTTGTAATTTTTGATAGTTGTGATGATTTGTTGATGTTGGGATTGTTGTTTGGCTGTGGTGGCGGTAGTGGAAGGCAATGGAACGGCAGACGACGGTGGTCGACGCCTCTGTTCAATCACACGAAAGGAAAAAGCTAAAAGGGAAAGCAAAATATCTATTTTGCTCTTGGAAACCAATCACATGTCATTCATGTGCAAATTTTTCGTCCAATTTCTTAACTTATATTTTCAATTGGATCAAAATGATACAGAGTTCAAAATTCAAGTTCAAAATTGAGCAAATTAAAATTAAAGGGACCAAAATGACACAACGTATAAACTATAGGAATTATTTGCATAATTTGTACTAAATTTTATTATTTTAGATCAAGAGAATTTATTTATTTAAAAAATGCGTGAACAAAACAATTAATTGTTGGTAAAGGAAGGATAAAATGTGTGAAGATTAATGGGACCCATTCCCCATCAAGTGACTCCAGTTTGTGCATACAGCTGACATCCTCGTATGATCAACAAGTATGAGGGTAATGCCTCAATCATTAATTATGGGTTAGAAAGCTATCAACATAAAGGCAGCAACTAAATCTTTATGCATGCTTAAGTGAGAGAGATAATTATTCAATGTTTTTGAAGCGTGTACGACATATCATGTTTTCACTAATAGTCACTGATTTAGATTGTAGTGTTTATTAATTTTGTGTAGTTATTTTAAGAGATAACATGATGTGTCAATTGATAATAGTCCTTAGTATTGATTATTGTTAAAAATTATAGAAAAATATGTAAAAATGTTTTGAGACATGTAGAAAGTATATTGTGATTATAAATATTTTAATATTTTATATTTTTTTATTAACAACTCGTTAGACCTTTTTCGCAAAATTTATATAGATGTATATAGACAGTGTTGTTGATGCAATATGAGTAGTATAGCATCATTTATATTAACTATCAACTCTCGAGAAATGATGAGAGAGAAAAAAAATTATTAAATTAATACATCCATTTATTAAAAAAAAGTTATGTGAAATCAATATAAAATAAAAAGTTATGTGAAATCAATATAAAATAAAATAGAGATTTAAATTCCACAATGGTAATGGAATGGATATTTTGATCCCCACAAGCTCTAGGCATTTCCCACCATACAACTCTGGGGTTAGATGCCATTCTTCACGGTCCCCCTTTTCTCACTCACTTTTGGTAAGTTGACAAAACAAGCATTCACTACAAGAAATATCACTTTTGGCTACCAAAATATTGGTCGCTAAAAGTTAAAAATTTAGTCGCCGAAGGGATTTACCGACCAACATTTTTTGTCGCTAATTTCGTCGGCTTTACTCTGTCGGTGATAGTATTGGCGACTAAAATCTGTTTGGTCGCCGAAAGTGTACACATTTGGCTACTAATTTTGGTTTAGTCGCCAAAAGGTATGCTTCCGCCACTAAACCATTAGTCGCCGAATGAGGGTTTTGGCTACTAACTTGTTTTCGTCGGCAAAAGGTATCACTTTTAGCTGCTACTTAATTGGTGGCCGAAAGTAGACATTTGGCTACTAATTTTGGTTTAGTCGCCAAAGGGTACGCTTTAGCCACTAAACCATTAGTCGCCGAATAAGGGTTTTGGCTACTAACTTGTTTTCGTCGGCAAAAGGTGTCACTTTTAGCTACTACATAATTGGTGGCCGAAAATAGACATTTGGCTACTAATTTTGGTTTAGTCGCCAAAAGGTACGCTTCCGCCACTAAACCATTAGTCACTAAAAGTGCTACCTATAATTTTAATTTTACTTTTGGCCACTAAAAGTTTCGTAGCCAAAAGCATTTGATTATGTATTTAGCTACCAAAATATTTGGTAGCCAAATAGTTTAACATTTTTTTTTTTTTTTAAATAAAATTTTCTAAACCACTTATATCCATTATTAATACAACCTATACAAAAACATAAATCTATAAACAATATAATCCATCAACGGTAAATATGTTATCAAGCATTCAACAACGATTACACACATTTCAGTTCCAACCATCCAAAAAATTAATATTGAACATCCACTTATATATATCTATATATTACAAATTTCATAAGAACCAAGTCTAATCTCACGTCAATAATTTAATTCCATATATAATACTGGAATACCACAATTAATTGTACACCTACAACTTCTGTACCACAACAAAAATTATATTATGTACTGCCACAAAACTATTTTGTACCACGTGCAGAGGAGTTAGCAGTGTTACTTATACATACTATTATTTCCTGCATCAATCAGCTTAGCCATATGAACATTGTACTCTGCAAGGTTTAGTAATTCATTGTGAATAAGGCCAATAGTAATATCTTTGTTGAACTTTCGATCCTCATCAGAGTAGATCACCTGTTAAAATAAATTACAACCTCATTTACTATAGTGAAAAACTGCAAAAGGATCAACACCAGTCAATCCAAAATAAATCGAGACAACTGCCATTTACAATTACAGGTAATCTATATTACATTGCAGTATTAAAACATAAAATCAAAATGAAAATAAGACCAATAGGAGAACTTGATAAAATGGTATTATTTTGCAAGACCATGATAGAAAAACAAAAACATAGACCTCAATTATCTAGCAACTGTATTTTCGAAATAAAAAAATAAAATAATAATAATAATAAGCCTTTGTAAGCAAAAATGATATCCTTTTCCCCGATTTGACCACTTTAATAATATCTATTAATCACTAATCGGTAACCATGATTAAAGTCTTTCCTATGTCCAGATGCATTACATAGAAATCATAACAAAATCGCCAGTCATGACAAAAGTAATACAACTTCACTTTAAGGATTCAAGTAAACATTCACTGGATTAATTAACAATGCCACTACACAAGAAAGTTTGCAATTGAAAGAAACTATCATACTTCGTTGTCAAGCCCAAACCAAAGAACCTGAAGTCATTATAAGCTATAAATCTATTCCAACAGGAAAAACTTAATAGAAGCATACCCAACTAGTCGGGCCTTAAGAACAAGCTTGTTAACATCACGAATGGCGGCCAGAATGGCGGATGAGCAGCGACATGGTCTTGTTTGATGCATTTTCATATAACCCCTTGAAAACGTGACACGGTGAAAATTCACACTCAAGGGTTCAAGATACGTAAGTAATTAAAAGGCATAATTCCAATTTTGGGAAGCTAACACACCTTTTGAGCCACAGCCAATGCGGCCTCATCTCGACTTACACATCTCAGAATGATTCCAGGAACCTCACCAATTACTCCCTGAACACAAACGTACCATATGATATATATATATATATATATTGACATGCACCTCCAGAAAGTTTTAAATAAGAATTTCTTAGGCAACATATTGGATTCAACTAAAAAGACAATAAACGAAATCAATACCAAAGCATATTCTTATATGTATTAAAAGACAAGGACAGTAATATGTATTAACTAATGCAAGACATCCAAACATGGACCCATCATGAGTTCTTGTTTTAGCTTTTTAATCTCTAAATCTATCTAAGTAAATTTTAGTACTTAAATGTGAAAGTAAATTGGTCCTCTCATGATTGTGTAGGTATCACGAAATTACAGAAATTTTGGATGTACTTACCATTTCATCCAAAAATTATTTGTTATAAAAATGTAAGAGAACCCATCCTTAGAGTTATTAATCCAGGATGGGTGATTGGTCCTCTCTTACAACCTACTCTTAACGCAACCGTGGAGGTAGTTCTCAATGTCATAAACGGTAATCTTCAGCTACCCATGAGGTAGTTCCTCTTCTTCTTCTTCTTTTTTAATTGAATATTCTCACTTACTTTAACTCGATAATTAAGTTGGTCCATCTGTCGGTCCTTCAGAAAAAAATATAAATAAATAAATGAATAAATAAATAAAGTTTAAAAAAATAAAATTAGTGGAAATTATATTCCTTGCTTAAAACTTGTTCTTCGACTATATATGTTTCCTATGTACTGAGACAGTAAATGAAAAAAAAAAAAAAAATCAACAAGGCATGTACAAATCCACCCAATGAGGAAAAGAAAAGAAAAGAAATGGATGTTGTGGGATTCCTTGATTTATATACACATAGTTAAATTATAAAAAAAAAAAGTATGTATAGAAAGTCAAAGTCATGATCCCGTCCCTTCAACTATCAGTTTATTGACTAAGAAGGGGAATTGGAACAAAAACTTCACAGAAAGGAAAAGTAAACCTTCCGTGAAGCCAAAAGCAGCTAGAGCAAGACATCTAGTTTATCTAATGAACATGGAATATATGAATCAAAACTCACATGTGTCATATGAATCAAGACATCTACTTTGGTGCCTTATCTGTGTCTTAATTTTTTCAAAATTATTGTGTCCTATATTTTTGTCTGTATTGATGTGTTAAAAGAAATATGAGATAAAAGAAGTGAATGAAAATCGGAAAAAGAGTTACTTCATTTTCTTTGGCAGGAGATGAACCCATTGAACATAAAGGTTTCAGGCTCTGTTGTGGATTGGCATTTGTAAGCAAGTCCAAGCTACTAAGAGAGCATTTGAGCATTTCTCCTGCTGAGGAACCACTTGAACTGAGATCACCACCCCTAGTTGATTTACCTTAACAAAACAAGAAAAAAAAGAAGTAAAATAACTGAAATGGACCGTGAGTTTAATAAATTCATTGCGCCAAACACAGGCACACAGAGAAAGAGAGAGAATGATTCAATTTAGCAGCATCTAGATCTTCAAACAAGTTTGTGAAGTAAACGCAACGAAGCAAGCAATCCAATAACTGAACTCCAACTACCATAATTATTGTAAAATTTAACCTCATTCTGTTCATTATTCTTATCTTTGTCCCAAGGAAAAGGTATGAACAAATGAATAATTGATCAGTACGTTGTTTTGATACAACAGGGAATTGGTTACTTATTGTAAGTGTTGAGCTGAACACACACATGAGAAGAAGTTAAAAGAAAAAAGAACACACACATCATCATAACCATCTAAAACCTCGAGCTTAACTCTTCTAGTGTAAGTACCTCGAGTATTTTCTCCCAATCTGTACCATATTGGTTACTTAAAATTTGACCTGCCTTGACAATAAACTGAGGCAGTTCTTTAAAGAAATCCACAATGCTGTAAAAAGCAGGGGGGAAAAAAGCTCAAGCAATGCAATGACAAATTTACTAAAAGTGATAATGAGGGGATTGAAACGATTTGAGCTTTGCAACTCTCAATATCCGCATAACATGAATCCATCTCCACCAGCCTCGACCGTACCAATATCTATAAAATAATCCTATATCTATATCTACCATTAGTTTATATAATACGAATGAAAAAATTATTATTATTAATATTTATATAATTTATCATTAATTTACCATTAGTTTTTGAATGTTACATTCATATTTTTTCAAAATCTTAAAAACCCATTTAGCCAAACATACAGTGTTTGGATCTTGGGAAAAGAAAATGAAAATAAATAAATAAAATCTTCTCTTATCCATTTCTTGAGGATTAACAATAACAATTACACAAACCCAATTGTGACTAATAATTATATATAATAAAAAAACAAAACCCATAGATTTCAATGACAAATCAATAACTAACTATGAAGCAATATTAGTTCCAAGTCGTTAAAAACTCACTCTTTCTCCATATGAAATCAATAATGAACACACGACCGAAAGTACAACCAAGTCCTTAAAAAATTCGAAAAGAATTTGTCATATATAACTACATATGACATGTCCTATATAAAGATTCATCCGATAAATACATACACATATCTATATGAACAAGAGTTTAAAAAAAAGGAATTAAAACTTCAAGTATGATTTGGTTGGTTGAAATACACATATCTATATGCACAAGAGTTTAAAAAAAAAAAACAAACAAATAAACAAAAAACAAAACAAAACTTAAAACTTCAAAGGGAAGCTGATTAGCAACACAGTTGCATGGTAAAAATATATAGTTTAGCAACACAGTTGCATGGTAATTATCCTCAAACCAGATAATATAAAATAAAAGGGAAGCTGATTAGCTGATAAAATTTATGATCTATTTATATGCTATTGTGTAATTCCATGAGAGCCCAACTAATTGATCTAGCCTCCTTTTCAATGGGTAGGGTAAAAAAACATTAATGTGTTAGCTGAGAAACTATAAGACAATCACATACCTAACCATTGTGCCCACTGTGCAATTTACTGGGAAAATAAAAGTGTCCAATGGTGGTGTTCCCTCTTTTGTTCATCGTCCCAAATATCTGCAAGTGTGGATCCCTATAATATAGATAGCTATCAATCATATAAAACAACATTTTTATTCACAATACTTCCATCCTAGTTAACCAAAAACCAAGTAGAAAATACAGAGGGATAAAAGGATTAAAAGACTAAAGAAGGAAGCGAAACAAAAACTCCCCTCTGAGCATGTCTCATCATAATCATGATTCCCAAGTAAAGGCTCATCCAAACCATCTAGCCCTGATGTCTCCAAAGGCTTAAGTTTTTTGTGCTTATTTATTCATCAGGACATACACTCAGAGACATACTCTTCTACTTGTACTTTGTTCTTTATAGTTGATTGGTTGGCTAGACTATGGTCCTGTGGTCTTTCCCAGTTGGGTTTTTCACATAAAAAACTGGGAGTTTCTTTGTGTGTGCTAGAATTACTATTTATGATTTTTCATTTACCACTGCGAAAATATGTACATGAAAACCATTACTATTTAAACAAAACTTCTATAAGTAGAATAGATCCCCAAGAAGCACCAAGAATGTTTGAAGAAGAAATAAGAACAGGAGAAGGACAACGGAAAAAAGAAGACAGCAATGGGCAAAATTAAAGTCAATAGATCCTCTCTCTGTCTCTCTCTCTCTCTCTCACACACACACACACACACACAATCTCTTAATTCATATAAACATTAGGTAAACATATTGTATATGTTGTAGATTACAAGATTCCACAAATTCTTCAAAACCAACAAAAAGCAAACCAAGCATTAATAAATCCAAAGAATTAAAGTACTACTTACTCAATAGATCCACCATGGACACCAACTGAATAAATTTCTTCTGGTACTCGTCCTTCCAGTAAGTTGTCATTCAATAGCTTCAAATGTGGGTAAATGTGTATTACTGTTGTGGATCAAAAAGGGCTATCACATGACATTTTAATGCTCAAGTCAAGTTATATGATTAGCACAATATATAAGTAACAGGTATCACTTGAGTTCAAGTTCAGTTGGACAAGTCATTTACTCATTTTCTGCTTCTTGCTTCATCTTTTCAGAAATTAGGTAGTTCAAAAGTTCATAGAAAAAGTGTAATGTTAAATTGGTAATCCATAAAAAAACTACTAGAAAAAAATAAGTAATGGTGTCTTTGAATATACTTAAAAAAATTATTACTACATAAGAGCACAGTCATTGAACTTACACAAGTTCTTTGGTGGAAGAAATTTGGACATTGAAACATATTAACAAATAAAATGAAAAAGACCAATAAAATACATGAGAGTTTTAATCTAAGAGAGTATGAGAAAAATCAGATATTCATCAATTGATGAATGAAAGATTATAGTTGAAATGCATCCACTTGGCAACGGAAATTTCAAAAGAGATGTTCAGGTGAGGGACATTCATGCTCAACTCATTGACATTCTTCTAAAGAAGTAATGCAATGTAAGTTATAAGAGTACACTAAAGTAAGGGAACATAGCAATCCTAAAGCACTAAGAGTTTGTAACCTTACAGCTTTATAAGAGACTTTTGACCCAGGCCCGAGGGTAGAGTACCTCCCAAAAAGTTTGTACTTAAGTTCCTGCAGTTGAAAAAAATATGTTTCCAAATGAGAAGTGCACAAAATTAACATCCAGGAAAGCAAAATAGCAAGCATTTGAATAAGGTTTGACACAGCAAAGGAAGAACCATAGATGCAAGTCGAAGATTTTTTTTTTATAAGGCTAGATATAAAGAAAATAGAAATCACTAAGAACAATATTACACGGAAGTAATCAAATAAAAAGGTTTATGGAATTCTAAAAAGAAATGTAAGAAACAATCGGTAACTCTTATTATATATCAACCAATTGTTTGACAAGTATGCAAAACCAAACAGAGTTTTCAGTTGAGTGAATATTCCAATCTGAGTTGTTTTCACTCAACTTGAAGATAAAATTTTATCATTAATGACTCAAACAAATTGTTTATTTGTGGGATAACTAGTTGTAGACAAGGTTTTATTAGTATTACTTTCTTTCTAATAGTAAGTAACGAGAATTCACCTTGTATAGTTTCTCTTCTTTTTTTCCCCCTTTTTCTCCTACTTTCATTTGTGTCATAGCCAAGCCAAGAAAAGTAGGTATTAATTTTCATGTATTTACTGTAATCACCAATTCCAAGTTGACTAGATTTGATATCTATCTTTTTACCTATATATCTATATCTATACTATATATAAGGAAATATAGTATCTACTCTAAAATATCTGAAAGCAACTATAGATAAAAGAGACATGCAAAACTTTATAGAAAATAAAACTTGAGATGGGTTACAATTAATACTCTACCATTGAGGAGAAAACCACCAAATACATAAATGGACAAAGGAAAGAGAGAATACCTCCCAATACTCTATATGTGTAGGTGTTGCCTGTCTAAATCCAGATGCATTTTATGTCCTCGAACTTCTTCCATCTCTCTTCTTGTCAAACCCTCAGATTGCATGAAAATGAAAATAGTGTGGAAAGCAAAATAGACTAGAAATCGCGTACAAGAAGTCTCAAATCTGGCGATTCAACTGCAAATTGAAGCGCTACAAAACCTCAGATTACGATTAGAAGCCCTAGAAATCGCGGATCGGAATCGAAATTCACAATCGCTAAGAAGAAAAAGAAAAAATCTGCGACCTTCACAAAATGAGGTTGGGGTTTTGGAAAGGCGTGAGAGAACCCGGTTGGGGATTTTGGTTGAACATATTGGGGATTTTGGGTTTTTGGGAGGAGGGGGAGCGGGAATGGAAAACAAGAAACAGATTGGGGATTTTGGATTTTTGGGGAGGGGGGAGCGGGAATAGGAAGGGGGAGGGGGGGAACCGGGCGGGAATGGAAAAAGGGGAAGGGGGGATGGAAATTTTTTTGGATTTTTTTTATTTTTATTTTCACTATAAATAAATATTTAAATAATAAAATGACTTCTTTTTTTTTTTTTTTTTTTTTTTTTTTTTTTTTTTTTGCAACAGAGGATGTCATTGCTAAAAAAATTTATTTTTTATTAAAATAATTTTTTTATAGTTAATGAATTTTTATTTTTATTTTTTCATTTAGTAAGGTCGAAAATTTTTTTGTTTCATATTTATTTTAATGAATAAAAAATTATTATTATATTTTTTATTTGGTAGAAGTAAGGATAATATTTTTCATTAAAATAAAGTTAATTTTTTATGGTCGATGTGGCATTTGCAGTGGTAGTAGTGGTAATAATGGAATGGCATTTGCAGTAGTGGTGAATGTGGTAGAGAAGATGGGTGGTGAGAGAGAGATGAGTGAGAGACAGATAAAGAAGAGATAGAGAGATAGAAAGAGAGAGCGAAAAGAGATGATCGAGAGAAAGACATAGAAAAAAAGAGAGACGAAGAGAGAAGAAAGATGAGCGAGATAGACGGAGAGATAGATAGAGAGAAGATAAATGGGCAAGAGAAAAGAGAGATAGAGAGATGAGAGAGATAGAGAGAAGAGAGATGAGCAAGAGACAAAGAGAGAAAGAGAAAGAGACAAAAACAAAGACTGACAGACAGAGAAGAGTGATGAGTGAGAGAGAGAAGAGAGGTAATATTTTGTGGTAGAGAAGATGAACCGACAGTAGTGGTGAAGGTGGTGGAAAAGAGATGATGGTAGTGGTGGTGGTGGTGGTGATGACGAAGGAGATTAGTAGTGAAGTTGTGGTAGTAGTAGAGTAGATGGAGTAGCAGGGGTGAAAGAGAGGTAATGGTAGTAGTAATGGTAGTCGTAGAGGTGAAATGGCGACCGTGGTAGTAGTTGTGGTAATGAAATGGCGTCTGCAGTAGTGGTGAAGGTGGTAGAAGAGATGAGTGGTGAGGTTTTGGGTTGCAGCGTCAATGGTGGCACGAGCAGTGGGCGAGAAGGAGGAGGAATGAGAAGGAGTTGTGTGTGAGACTGAGATGAGAAACGGAGAAGGGGTGAAAGAGAGGTAATGGTAGTAGTGAAGGTGGTGGATAAGAGATGATGGTGGTGGTGGTGGTGATGGTGATGGCGAAAGAGATTAGTGGTGAAGTTGTGGTAGTGGTAGTGTAAATGGAGTGACAGGGGTGAAAGAGAGGTAATGGTAGTAGTAGTAGCAGTAGTAGTAGTGGTGGTAGTAGAGTGGTAGCGATAGTAGTAGTAATGGTAGTCGTAGAGTTGAAGTAGCGACAGTAGGAGTAATAGTGGTGGTGGAATGGTGTTTGCAGTAGTGGTGAAGGTGGTAGAGGAGATGGGTGGTGAGAGAGAGTGATAGACAGAAAAGAAACATAGAGAGAAGAGAGCTGGACGAGAGAGAGATAGCGAGAAGAGAAAGGAGGGAGGGAGACAGAGAGAGATAGCAAGAAGAGAGATGAGCAAGAGAGACATAAAGAGAAGAGAGATGAACGAGAGAGACATAGAGAAAGATAGAGAGAAGAGAGATAAAGAGGGGAGAGAGTGAGCAATGTGAACACAATGGGGGAGAGAGATAAACAAACAGATAGACACATAGAAAGAAGAGAGATAAACAGACAGTTAGACACAGAGAAGAGAGATGAGCAAGAGAGATGAACGAAAGAGACATAGAGAGATAGAGAAAGGCAAGAAGAGATAGATATGTGAGAGACAGAGAGAGATGCAGACGGATAGACAAACAAATAGACACGAGAAGAGAGAGATGAGCAAGAGAGATAGAGACAAGAGAGATGAACGAAAGAGACATAGAGAGATAGAGAAAGGCGAAGAGATAGATATGTGAGAGACACGAGAGAGAGAGAGATGCAGAGATAGACAAACAGATAGACAGATAGATTTTTGTAATTATAATCACGACTAAAATTTAGTCGGTAAAAAATATATTAAAAACATATATTAAAAGTAACAAAAAAAATTCATTATTTAAAAAAAATTTAAATAAAAGTAAAAAATATATTAAAATGATATTTAAATAAAAATATAAGTAATAAAATTATAAATTAAAAATATTAAATTATCTTAAATATTTATCCTAAAATTTTTTTTATTGAAAAATATAATCACAAATTGAGCTTTTAATTTTATATATAAGAATATATATATATATATATATAATAAGAAAGAAAAGAAAGAAAGAAAATTAAAAAAAAGGAAAAAAATTTTAAAAAAAATTTGAGCCAGCTCAACCAGTGTTTTAAATTTTTTTGATGTTTTATTTTATTTAATTTCATTATTTAAATTTTGCCACAAAATATTTAAATTTTATTGATGTTTTATTTTATTTAATTTCATTATTTAAATTTTAATAGATGTTTTATTTAATTTCATTATTTAATTATTAATATTTTTTAAAATAAATTTATTTAAAATTTTAATTAAAAAATAACATATATTTTTATTGATATTATATTTATTTAATTTAAAAAAATATATTTATTTAATTTAAAAAAATATATTTATTTAATTGCGTAAAAAATCAAATGAAATAAAAGAAAATCAACTTTTGGCGACTAAATGTTTAGTCGCCAAAGACAAAAATTAATTTTTTATTAAAACATTCGGCGACTAAAGGATTTGGTAGCCAAATGTGTGCCTACGGCGACTAAAAGATTTTTTGTCGCTGAAAATCAACTTTTGGCGACTAAATGTTTAGTCGCCAAAGACAAAAATTATTTTTTTATTAAAACATTTGGCGACTAAAGGATTTGGTAGCCGAATGTGTGGATACGGCGATTAAAAAATTTTTTGTTGCTGAAAATCAACTTTTGGCGACTAAATGTGTAGTCGCCAAAGACAAAAATTAATTTTTTATTAAAACATTTGCCGACTAAAGCCTTTAGTAGCCGAATGCATACCTACAGCGACTAAAAAAATTTTTTGTCGCCAATTTATGCCATTTTTGCCGACTAAATTTATTTTAGTCGCCAATTGTGATATTTTTAGCTACTAAATTTTTTTTAGTCGGTAATAATCAATATTCCCCGACTAAAAATAATTAGTAGCTAAAAATTTGACTTTTGCCGACTAAATTTATTTTTGGTAGCCAAATCCGTAACATTTGGCGACTAAATTTGTTTTAGTCGCCAAAAGTGGTCGCTGTAGGTGCTTTTTCCTGTAGTGATTCTTTGTTGCAAGAAAATAGATGTAAAACAAATAACATCTTACTCATATCCCTGTCATTTCCTATTTGAGAAGGATGTTTGCTATCTTCGTGTCCAAATACCCTCAAAATAATTTTCTAGGAAATACATGAATATTTAGATTTTTTTTTTTTATAATTTTTTTTTTTTTTAAGGACTAGGTACAGGGATTACGAGAAGGTGCTCGTCAAGTTCTAAGCTTTTGGAACCATGGATTGATGAATAAAGGACCACACTTATGCACCAAAAAATGGGTACTTTGATGTTAAGGGTTGTAGGATACCAACATTTGAAATGGTGGGAAGATGCGATCTCTAATCGTGTATGATACTCGAGTGTTAGTATCACATTTGGGTGATGCAATTTTCCCCCATCTTATTCCTCTCTTATTGATTGTCCAAAAAAAAAAGTGAGAGTAATAGAATTTGAAAATTGGTATAACTAATCTTACAAAGAATTCAATAAAGTGCGACATTGGCAATAATTTTTTTCTTTTTGTGTTGATGAAGAATCTCTTTAGGGTAAAGTCACATTAAACTCACCATCATAGTGTAAATTATAAATACTCACAAATTATGTGTATTAATTAGAATTAAAGAAGTGCAACACTAGAAAGAACTACAAAATAGATAATGAACTATTGGTTCTAACATTTCGGGCAATTAATCATCAACTCGTAGTGTTTTTCTTATGTATTCTTCATACATTAGCCTTTCTATATGATGATTTGTTAGAGAAGCAAAAACCTCTTTGACATTTCTTTATTTACAATTATTTTTCTATGTGAAAACACAGAGATGAAAGACTTTTCGATGAATAGGCCTATTCGAAAATTAATTGGCTCATTCAATATTTATTACATGCTAAGCTCTGTCACCACTAGGTTGCTATGGGTTAATAGCCAATAATACTACCCAAAAAAAAAAAAAAAAAGGTTTTACCTTTTTTGGATACATGAGATATTGTTTAAGAGCTCTAGAATTACAGCAATTTTAGATTATTATTATTTTTTGGTTGTCGAAAAGAAATTTAGATTGATTGAAAATTAAGAAAGATACGAGGTATACTTAATCGCTCTGAAATCATCATACAATTTCAGATTATTTTTTATTTTGGTTGTAGAAAAGAAACTTAGATTAATTAAAAATTAAGAAAGGTACGAGACATACTCGATCCCTCTAGTATCATCATACAATTGATCATAAAGACAAGGAGGGCATAAAAGAAAAAAATTTAAAATTTGGGACTTTTGTTGATAGGGGATGGAGATAATCTACAGTTGCGAGAGGAAAAAAAAATGGTAACCAATGCTTAAGGAGAATTATTTTAATATTAAAATTTGTGTAAAAATTATTTTAAAAATAGCAAAAAAAAAAAAAAATTAAGGTCAATAAAAATGTTTTGAAATTAGTAAAACGTGTTTTTCATTTTTTACTTGTTTTATCTTTTCCTTATATTCCTGAAATACAATTTAGTTAAATCTAGTTCAAGTTTTTAGTACTACTTTTGTACGAGGTAAAAATAATTAAATTAGACTAAAAAAAAATTAATATTATGAAATTGAAAATGAATGCTTCTAGTTTTTTTTTTTTTTTTTTTTTTTTTTTTTTTTTTTTTTTTTTAATTTTAAATCATAAACTTTACAACGCAAGAAACTAGCAAACAACTTTGCAACAATCCTAATATATATATATTTTTTTTAAGTGTGAAGTTTGATAATTATTGGTTTTTTAATTACTATGTTAAATGTGGGGATGTATTTTCTGAGTACTAACACGTGGCCGAGGTGACACCGAAGTGTCAGCCGAGGTGTTACGTGACATGACAGTTATGCCGAGGTGACCTCAGAGTTGCCGAGGTTATCTCCGAAGATACCGGAGTCCGAGATAAGCGGATAAGGGACTGGAGTCCTAGAAAGAAGAAAGACTACAAGATGGATAAAGGTAATACTCTTAGGGAGTCTATCCTTATCTCTTGAAGAGTCCAAGGTAGATCCGGAATTGGAGTCCATAGAAGTAAGACTTCTAGTGGGATTGGGAAAGAGTTAAGCTATAAAAGAAAGGCATCCCCGGCGGGTCTAAGGTACGCAATTCTTAGCCACGAGCAGTAATTTAAGCACTGATATTTTCTTTGAGAGATACTGACTTGATCGTCGGAGTGCCCCCGGGTGGAAGAACCACCGCCGGAGCCTTTTCTTTCTATGCAGATTGCAGGGTGCCATCTATTCTGCCTGTGTTCTACAGCTGGATTACTAAGGAGGGCAGTGTGATCGGAAATTCACTCACACAATTTGGCGCCGTCTGTGGGAACGAAAGAAGAGTAGATGGCCAGTAACACGTAGAAGGAACAGATTGGGGACGACACTCCAGCTGGGAGTGGAAGACCCGTCGACCCTAACGCTGAAGGAGGAGACCACAACGAAGAAACTCGTGATCAGAATCACGCAGAGAAAGTCGTCGGACAAGATGGTGATACATCAAAGAAAGCGGACAGGGGCAAATACTATAACGAGGACGACCTCCAGACCTGGAAAGACAGATGTCTGAGGAGGGATGAGGAAGTAAAGGAGATGGCAAACAAGTTGGCAGACCTTCAATCGGTCGTCAACTTCATGATGCAGAATAATGTCATGTAGCCATACCCCGCAGGACACACCAATGCCAGCAGCAAACGCCCAGAAGAAGGGACGGAAAGAAATCCCCGAAGCCCCTCAGCACACGAGGAGTGGAAGGCATTCTCACCGAAACTCCAGGGAAGTCGGCCGAGAAGAGCCGAGAAGAGAAGAGTCCCGAAGGACATATCGCGAGAAGGAAGCAGACCCCAAAGAACATCGGCATGTTCCGGGGCGGATATTGTGTTCGATCGCCCCGGAGAAGGATCGAAAAGGGCCACCATGAGGCCGAGAGTAGTCGCCAAAAGGTTTGAAGTCCAATGACATGGCTGCAGGGAGAAGTAAAGAGGACTTGAGAGATTACCTCAAGAGGAAACAGGAGAATGCCGGAGCCGAAGTAACTTCCCCGGTTAAGCCGAGGACTCCATTCTCGGCAGAATTGGATAGATTCGTCGCGTCGAAAAGATTCAGTATGCCGAGGCTCCAGATATATGATGGTAAGTCGGACCCTAACTTCCATGTTGGATTATTTTTGAATTCAATGGCATTATACAGTGGGAACGAGCCGTTGCTCTGCAAAGTGTTCCCTTCATCCTTCGGGGAGATTGCATCAGATTGGTTCCATAAACTACCAAAGGGGAGTGTGAAGAGCTGGGAAGGCCTGGCCGAGATGTTTGTGGCCAGGTTCATAACAAACAAACTGCAGCCATTGAGGGTGGATGCGTTGATGGCGGATGCGTTGATGGCCCTAAAAATTAGCAAAGATGAAAGCCTTAGGGCCTATGCAAAGAGGTACTATGAGGTGTTCAATCGAATACCTGAATGCAACCAGGAGGTGGTGGTCGTGTCTTTCAAGAACGGCCTGAAGGATGACTGTCCACTACGGAAGTCTTTGGCAAAAACCCTGCCAAAGAGCATGGAAGAGCTCATGGCGAGAATCGAGAAGTATGCCAGAACCGAGGAAGATACGTCGGGGAATAAGGAGACAAAGCCAGAAAAAGGCAACGGCTCGCCGAAGCGAGGCCGAGGTAACAATGGACCCAACAAACAAGAGACAGAGTTGAGAGCAAAATAGGCGGTGACGACGGTGTTTCGAATTCCGGTCCACAAGGTCCTCGATCAAATTCGAAATCAGCCCTACTTTAGGGCGCCGGCAAGAGCACCAGGGGAATTTATGGGGAGGAACCTTGGTAGGCGTTGTGCTTACCACAATGAAGAGGGTCACCCAACTCAGGGTTGCAGAGCCCTTAAAGCACACTTAGAAGATTTGGTGAGGCAAGGCCATCTAAGAGACCTTGTGGATGAGGCCAGAACCAGGGAAGAACTGGCACGATTGAGCTCAAGCACCAGCAACCCCGCCCCCCCCCCCCAAGCGCAGCAACCACAGGCAGGTGGACCTCGGGTGGTTAACGTGATCCACTCGAAGGTGAATGAAAACGACATACGGGGGGAGACACAGAGGGTTAAACACCTGCAGCACGTCAACCAAGTCGGAATGAAAAGACCTCGGCCTGAAGATTGCCAAGGGCCGATGATAACCTTCACAGAAGCCAACCTTGATATGGTTCAGCACCCACACAATGATGCCCTAGTAGTATCCCTCCAAGTTGGAGAGTGCCAGGTGAAACGCATCCTGATTGATCAAGGCAGCTCCTGCGACATCATGTATGTCAGATGTTACAAGGAGTTAGGCCTTCACCCTGATGACATGGAGCAGTCAAACGGCCCGATGGTCGGCTTCAATGGAACGCCGACATGGCCTTTAGGCGCAACAAGCTTGGAGGTACAAGCTGGCACGAAGAAGATCAAGACAGAATTCATTGTGATTGACACGCCCTCGCCTTACAACATCATCTTGGGGAGGCCGTGGTTGCATGCAATGGGGGCAGTTCCCTCAACATTGCATCAACTGCTACGGTTCCCAACAGAACATGGGATTGAGGAAATCAAAGGAGATCGCCAGGTAAAAATTACTCCATGGCAAAGAATGAAGCTAACCTGCAGCATTCGGGAACCAGAGGAAGCAGAAGTCGGAGAAGAGGACATGAAGGTCCTAGATGATGTCGGCAAGGAGCCGACCGAGAAAAGTGAAGAAGCACTGAAGAAAATCCTCGTCCAGGAGGACGATGAAGAACGCTTCTTTCTTCTCGGCACGGGGTTGGCCGAATAAGAGGAAAGGGAGCTGGAAGCCTTTCTGAGGAAAAATATTGAGGTGTTCGCCTGGACACCATATGAAATGCCTGGCATTGACCTCGAGGTCACATGTCACAGACTTAACGCGTTAAGTCGGCCAAACCTGTGATACAACGAGCCAGAAGACCGACGTTAATGCACGTCGAGGCAGTGGAGGAGGAAGTAGACAGACTTCTAGAGGCCAGGGCCATCAGAGAAGCCAATTATCCGACATGGCTATCAAACACCGTGGTAGTAAAGAAGAAGAATGGCAAGTGGAGGGTCTGCGTAGATTTTACAAATTTGAACAAAGCTTATCCCAAAGACAGCTTCCCACTGCCAAAGATCGACCAGTTGGTGGACGCCACATCTAGACATGGAAGGATGAGCTTCTTGGACGCATATAGGGGGTATCACCAGATAGCCATGTACCCCCCGGATGAGGAGAAGACAGCGTTTATCACTCCCAAAGGTCTGTATTGTTACAGAGTCATGCCTTTTGGGTTGAAGAACGCAGGAGCAACTTACTAAAGGGTGGTAACCAAGATGTTCAAACACTTGATTGGCCGAATCAGAGAAGTCTACATTGATGACATGGTCGTGAAGACCAAGGAACCAAAGGATCATCTTCTTTGACCTAGAAGAGGTCTTTGACATACTCAGAACATATCGGCTCGACTAAACGATCGAAATGCGCATTTGGAGTCGGATCCGTAAGTTCTTGGGATACTGGTGACTAGAAGGGCATTGAAGCCACCAGATCGATCAAGGCCATTCGAATTACAGAGTCCACATCGCAAAACAGTTCAAATGCTTCTTTGGGACATGACCCTAAATAGATTCATAAGTCGAAGTTCGGACAAATGTAAACATTTTTTCAATCTGGTGAAAAAGGCCACGGATTTTCTATGGACAGAAGAATGTGAGGCCGCTTTGGCCGACCTGAAGAAGTACCTTACCTCGGTCCCAGTCCTCTCAACACCTCAACCTGGGGAGGAACTGTTTTTATACTTAGCAGTTTTAGAACACGCAGTAAGCGCTGTGATAATCCGAGAAGAGAAGGAGAGCGTAAGGTCAAGCATTATGTAAGTAAAACCTTGGCCGACGCAGAAACAAGGTATCTACCACTGGAGAAATTGATGCTGGCCTTGGTAATGGCCTCAAAGAAGTTAAACCACTATTTTCAGGCTCACAAGATAGTGGTTCTAACAGAGCACCCACTAAAATCCTTGTTGCAACAAGGAGACTTAACTGGAAGAATAGCAAGATGGGCCGTAGTTTTGGGCCAATATGACCTAGAGTTCGTGCCGAGAACGTGATAAAGGGCCAAGTCTTGGCCGACTTCGTGGCAATTCTCGCGAGTACATCGAACATCGACTCATTGGCCGAGATGAACGATGTCCGAACAAGGAAGGAGAAGCCCACCAAAGGCTAAGGAACCAAGGAAGGAAAAACTCGACCTGCAAAGATTTACATCGGCGATTCCTTTCAACTTTTTGTTGATGGGAGCTCAAACCGGCAGGGGGCAGGGGCTGGAGTAGTGTTAATTTCCCCCGATGGGGAGATATTGGAGCAGTCCATCCGACTGGGGTTCAAAGCCTCGAACAATGAGGCGGAATATGAAGCATTGATTGCTGGACTGAAGCTGGCAGTAGCAGCAGAGGCAGATGAGGTAATCATTTTTTGTGACTCACAACTCATAGTAAATCAAACTACAGGAGAGTTTGCTGCCCGAGATGAAAGGATGTCGGCGTACGCAAAAGAAGTCATCAGGCTCGCAGACATGTTTCAAAACTGCCGACTTCTTCAGGTCAGCCGAGACGATAACAACCACGCCGACGCATTGGCTAATTTAGCAAGTTCAATGCAAACCGGAAAGACGAGGACAATAATGATCGATTACCTATCAAGCCCGAGCATAGAGCCACCGAACACAATGCAAGAGGCATTATGTGTGGACATGGGACCAAGCTGGATGGATGCAATTATTGCATTCCTAAAAGAGGGAAAGCTGCCAGAAGATCGAAAGGAAGCACACAAAGTCAGATTAAAGTCGGCAAGATTCAGTCTGACAGCAAAGGACATCTCTACAGAAGATCCTTCACTGGATCTCTTTTAAGGTGTGTACACCCTCTCCAGGTCGAAGATTTTTTATATGAAATTCATGAAGGAGTTTGTGGAAGCCACACAGGGGGCAGATCGTTAGCTCACAGGGCCATTACCCAGGGGTATTGGTGGCCCTATATGCAAAAAGATGCAGAAGCCTATGTGAAGAAGTGTGAACAATGCCAGAGGTTTGCACCGTTGATACATCAGCCAGCTGCTGACCTGAACCCGGTCTCCAGCCCTTGGCCGTTTGCCCAATGGGGCATGGATCTCGTCGGACAATTGCCCCAAGTAACTGGGCAGCGGAAGTACCTACTGGTAGCAACAGACTACTTCACAAAATGGATAGAAGCAGAGCCTCTTGCCAAAATCCGAGATGTGAATGTGAAGAACTTCATCTGGAAAAACATCATCACCAGATTTGGGATTCCAAGAGCAATCATTGCCGACAACGGAACACAGTTTGACAGCAAACTCATCAAGAATTTTTGCGCAAAGTTCAAGATAAAGAATTACTTTTCAACACCAAGCTTTCCCCAAAGTAATGGGCAAGCCGAAGCATCAAACAAAGTCATTCTGGATGGAATAAAGAAGAGGCTGCAGGCAGCAAAAGGAAAGTGGGTAGACGAATTGCCCAACGTGCTCTGGGCATATTGCACTACGCCGAGAAGATCAACAGGGGAATCCCCCTTTGCCATGGCTTATGGCACAGAAGCAGTCATTCCATTGGAGATCGGCATCCTAGGGATTAGAACACAGGGAGTTGAGAATGGGTCCAATGATGTGCTCTTAGCCCGAGATCTGGATCTACTGGAAGAAAGAAGAGAGAAAGCTGCAATCCAGCTTGCAGCATACCAGCAACAACTCGCCAAAGCTTACAACAAGAAGGTTAATCCAAGGGATTTTCAAGTCAACAACTTAGTCTTGAGAAAAGTCGTCGGCAATAAGAAGGATCCCAGAGAGAGCAAGCTTGGCCCGAACTGGGAAGGTCCTTACAGAATTACTTCGGTGTTAGGAAATGGGGCATATCGGCCCGAAGATAATGAGGGCAAAGCATTGCCTAGACCATGGAACACTTGTAATTTAAAGTTTTTCTATCATTAGATGTTCTTTGATTTTTTTTTGCCGATATGATCAATAAAATCTTAGTAGAATTTTTTAGAACTTATAAAACGATGCACAATGTTGTTTTTTGAATAATGAGAACCCAAGTGGAACTTAGGTTCACATTGGGGGCAGAGAGAAGACATTAGTAATGCTTAGCTGAAGTTAAGCCAAGATTATGTTTAAACATAATTAAGCTGAGATAAATTCCTTATCTTTACTTGTTGAAATTTGTAGCAATTTACAAGTTAAAGTTAAGCCGAGATAAATTCCTTATCTTTACTTGTTGAAATTTGTAGCAATTTACAAGTTAAAGTTAAGCCGAGATAAATTCCTTATCTTTACTTGTTGAAATTTATAGCAATTTACAAGTTAAAGTTAAGCCGAGGTGAATCTTCAGGTAAACATATCCGAGGTATTTCTCCCTGAGGAGATTGTATAAAGGAGGAGAGACTTGCAAAATATTCTAAGTATAGAATCAAACAGAAGCAATGAAGAAAAATTAAAGACTACAGCATACAAAGAGAAACAGTTGTATATGAAGAAGGCACAATGGCCTAGCTGAAGTAAATTGTTCTTAAGCAACAAAAAGGCACATCGGTCAAGAAGATGAAACTTGCACTGTCCAAAGAACAAAGAAAAGAAACAAAATACAAAGAAGAAAATACAAAAGACATTCAAACTTCTTCAACTTGAACAGATGGTTGGGCTGAAACCTCCGAAGGCTCTGGCAGAGCCACCTCGGCATCTTTTTGCTTCACAACCTCTGCGTCTTCTTCTACCACAGCCTCAGCATCTTTGTCTACTATGACCTCGGCCTCCTTATCTGCCATAATCTCGGCGTCGATCTCGGCCAGAGTATTCTCAACAGTTTTCTCAGCCAGAAGTAGGTCAGAAGATAGCACGCCCGTGTTAGCTTCCTTGGGCACCTTCTCAACCTCCTCATTGTCCTCTAGGGTTAAGTCCATGACTTGGTCACCCTCAGGAGGAGACTTGGTCTCACTGGCATCCTTTGGTTTCCTCACCAAGGCCTTGTTGTCTTTATTCTCTTCATCTTCATCCTCATCCTCGGATTCAGATTCGACTTCTTCCTTAGCCTGAGTTGAAGGTGGAGGAGGGGGAAAGGGAAGAGGGATAGCTTCGGCCTTGCGCCATGGCGAGTTAGCAGGAAGATCAAGTTTTTTGGCTAAGGACATCCAACCAAGGGAAAAAACCCTGTTGCATGCCTACTTAACCTGTAACTTGTAGTCTTCTACAACATCGGCCATGCCTTGGGCATATGCCTTGTCATCGGCCGCCTTTGATTTTGCGTCATTAGTGGCCGCCATGCGCTTCTTTCTGGGCAGCTTACCGAGCCTTCTTTTCTCGCCTCTAAGAACTATTTTAATGGCTTCAAGAAATTTCTACTTCTCATCACCTCTTCTCGAGCTGCGTAATTTCTCGGTTTGATCCTCCAAGGTCTTCATTTTATTTCTGAGACTCTTGTTTTGTTTCTGAAGAGCAGCAAACTCCTTCTCCATCTCGGACAATTTCTCCTTTGCTTCAAATGCTTGCATGGAGAAGGTGTGGGCGTGTTGAATGGCCTGAAAGTTCACAAGATAGAGGTTATCACGAAATATTGCGAAACTTTACAAGTACGAAGAAAAGTGGCAGTAAGGAAAGTTATCAAATGAAAAGACTTACTTGGACAGAGGCCAAGAAGATGAGGGCGTAGTTCTCAGATTCGCTCATCTTGGCATTACGCCAAGATCACCTCAAGGAGAAGCGCAGTCTTGAGTGCCACGCCGATGTTGAAGTCGGCGCTTTAAGCGTGGCGAGACGGCTTTTCAAGTGTAATTTTGGGCTCCTGTGAACTCTGGGAACTCGACTCAAGTCGTCGCAGCATTGACCTCGTCTTTTTAGCTGAGTCGACCTTGATGGCTGGGCCTCAGCAGATCTTTTGGCGGGGGCAGAAGTGGTCTTCACGGTTGAGGTTAGTTAGGAGATGGGAAGGGCATCTTCGACCTCGGCCTCAGTAGCTTTGGCCTTTGGCTGGGCCTTTTTGACCCTTTTTGGTTTTGGTGGGGGCACCGTTTGGGATGGTACATCATCCACATCGGCTGGAAGGTCAGCGAGGAGATCTAGAACAACGGGCTTCGGGCGAACCATCTCGGCAGTTTTTACGAGACGTCGCCGACGCTTTCTTTCTGTTACTGGGATTAGGTATTGGGCTGAAGTGGATGGAAGATCGGCTGGGTTAGACGTAGAACCTTGATCTGTCCGGGCTGTAGATGTGGTTTGAGTTGTGGCTGTAGATGAGCTCTTCTTCTTCTTCCTTGGAACGTCGGGCAAAGTTGACTTGTAGGTGGGGATGAAATTTAACAGCAGTGGAGCTTTGCGTTTGTGAATGGGGAGATCTAGAAGCTTCTTCAGGTCTGTGCCTGGAAAGTAGGTTTGACGGAAGTTTTTGGGTGGCTGATGGAGGTCTGCAAGACAAACAAACAGACATTAGAAACGGGATAAGTATGGAAGACTTAAAGAGAAAACAAATAAGCAGTAACGCAGGGCTCTTACCCTTGCCCTCTTTAACTGTTCGAGGCAGAGGAAAAATATGGACATCTTCATCCGACCAAATTCCCAATTGTATAATGAGATAATCATCTCCAGCCCCCTTGTTGGAGTCTGGGAGATCGGCTATAATTTTGAATTTAGTGGACCTTGGCTTAAGGTAGTATACAAAGCCCTTCTCCTTCAGGTTAAGGGGGCACATTGTATAACAGTATTAAAGGTCGGCTAGGGTGATCCTAACCTTCTCTCGCCGGGCTAAGGCTATGACACCATTAATCACCCTATAGGAGTTGACGGTAAGTTGCATGGGGTTCAGTCTGTAGAAGTGAAGAACTTCACGGAAAAGGGGATTTAGTGGGAGCCGAAGTCCACACTCCACAAAAGCTATAACAGGGAAAGGCATGGTATTGTCTGTAGGCATGATGGAGTCATCATCCCCGGCTAGCCTAAGGTGAACGTCGGCAGGAATAGAGAATTCTTGCCTAAAATATTCTAGTTTGGTTGGGGAGTTAACCCTATTTCTCCACATACCCATGGTTTTTGGTGTAAAAGTACTAGGCTACAGAAACAGGTTACTTTCGAAGGGTTATTAGGACCTCGGCTGAAACCTAGGTGTATATTGGTGAAGTTGGTTTCAGTTTTTCCTAAGGGTTGATGGATCTATAAGCAAATCCCAAACCTAAATCTACGAAGAATGAGTATGAAGGGCAGAAATCTGGAAAACAGAAAAGCAAAAACGAAGTCTCAAATTCAAGAACAGAAAGGGTAGAAGACCAAGAACAAGAGGTGCAACAGTGCGAGTGTACATGAAATGTGCAAAAAACTGGGAAATAATACACAATAAGGTGAACGAGTCACAAACTAAATACTAGAGCAGAACAACAATGGCAAGAAATTTCAGGGATGAATCAAGAACTGGAGAAGAAAAGCGAGTTGCTTACCAGAAAAGGTGAAGGTCGGAATGAGCTATGCCGAGGTCAGACGGCGGACGCTACAGTGGCGGAAGCTTCGTAGAAATGGCAAATGCAAGACAGTAGCAGAGTCGAAAGCTTCGAGCAGTGGCGGATTCGAAGGAAAGAAAGCTTTAGAGAGAGAAAGTGTGGAGTATTCAAATGCAGAAGTGAAAAGAAAGAGAGAGGCAAACGTTTTTGTCCAAAACGTGAAACGGCGGCAAAACAAAGGTAATTATTGTGCCTAGGGCAACGCACGCGTCAGGCGGCGCGGGCAGGGAAAAGACGGCCAACAGGCGCGTCACCAGCACGGACCAATAAGAGAAAAACGCGTCAGTAGAACGGTTGAAAAATGGTGCATGACAGCTCATGCACTTGGGAGAGTTCGTGTGAATTCTTGTTCTTAGATGAAGATATGTTGGCCTGAAAATAAATGATCTAAGCTAGAAAGTTCTTGAGCCGACGTGCGAGAAAAGTTCGAATATAGGTTCCATCACCTCAGAATGCCGAGGTAATAGAACCTAGGGGGCAGTTGTGGGGATGTATTTTCTGAGTACTAACACGTGGCCGAGGTAACACCGAAGTGTCAGCCGAGGTGTTACGTGACATGACAGTTATGCCGAGGTGACCTCAGGGTTGCCGAGGTTATCTCCGAAGATACCGGAGTCCGAGATAAGCGGATAAGGGACTGGAGTCCTAGAAAGAAGAAAGACTACAAGATGGATAAAGGTAATACTGTTAGGGAGTCTATCCTTATCTCTTGAAGAGTCCAAGGTAGATCCGGAATTGGAGTCCATAGAAGTAAGACTTCTAGTGGGATTGGGAGAGAGTTAAGCTATAAAAGAAGGGCATCCCCGGCGGGTCTAAGGTACGCAATTCTTAGCCTTGAGCAGTAATTTAAGCACTGATATTATCTTTGAGAGATACTGACTTGATCGTCGGAGTGCTCCCGGGTGGAAGAACTACCGCCGGAGCCTTTTCTTTCTGTGCAGATTGCAGGGTGCCATCTATTCTGCCTGTGTTCTACAGCTGGATTACTAAGGAGGGCAGTGTGATCGGAAATTCACTCACACATTAAAAATGGAAACTACATCAAGATTATCAACGACACTAATGAAAATTGAGTGCCTTTGCTACATCTTGCATTGCAGGAATCACTTTATATCCCTGATTTTACCATTCAAAACAGACATTACAATAAAATATTTCGATTTTTTTATTATTAAACACAATGCAATGAATTTTATATGTATTTATTTATATAATACTATCTTTATATTTAAAAAATAAAAAAAATAAGTGTGAAATTTATTTATTTATAGCATTACCACCTTATTAAAATCTTATACAAAACAACTTGGCGCATGCTTCTTTGATTAAAAAATAATAATTTGCATGCCTTGCGTTGAAATATGATTTCATTTTTTATTAATTAATCTCTAATTTTTTAGATATCTTAATACAATGAAGCAGGAAGAAAAAAACCGACATTTGCCATAATAGATTAAAATTATTTCATGAACAAAGAAATATATATATATATATATATAAAATTACGTTTTCTAGGTCATGTCTTCTCCAGGTAATTTTTCTTTTTCCTTTTTTTTTTTTACTCAAAAATTAATTTTTAGGTCAAACAACAAAAATATCTTTATAGTATGACTAAAAATTAATTACTATCATGCATTTTGGAGTAAGTTTGCACGTAGATGTAGAGAGTGAAAATCATCCAGAGATGATATAAGTTGTTGGATTTGTGGTACAATGGCAACTTGGGATTCTTTGTTACCTTGAAGATTGAAATTTGGACTATCCGCTTCTTGTTTGTTTGAAGGGATTGAAGGGTGGGATATGATTAGAGAGGGGATAGGATTTATATCCGTTATTTGATTTTTTAATTTTGCTCTAGCTTATTAATTTTAATATTTGTTTGGACGGACTGGATTAGCATTCTCATGACTAATAATCTTAGGCTATATTTGTTTGGGCGGACTGGATTAGCATTCTCATGACTAATAGTCCTAGGATTACGAATCCGTTGGATTATGTATCCTATCTTAACTAATAGTCAAGTTTAAAATAATTAGTCCGTACTTCAATTGTTTAACCAAACATCGGATTAATAATTTTATTAGACTATTAGTCCAATCCCAAGCTCATGTCCACCCAAACAAACATGGCCTTAGGACTATAAATTCGTTGGATTATGTATTCTATCTTAACTAATAGTCAAGTTTAAAATAATTAGTCCGTACTTTAATTGTTTAACCAAATATCGAATTAATAATTTTATTGGACTATTAGTCCAATCCCAAGCTCATGTCCATCCAAACAAATATGGCATGGACTATTGTGTCCCATGGGAGGGACACAATTAGGAGATAAGGGGGATATAAGGTTAAGTAGTAAAATGACCATTTTGACCGTCTACTATTTAATTATGTATTATATTTAATAAAATTTAAATGTCTCAATTTAAAAATAAAATAATTTAATTTAATTTTTATTGATGTTTTATTTATTTAATTTTTTATAGATATTTTATTGATGTTTTATTTTAAAATTTTGTTTATATTTTATTTAATTTCATTATTTAATTATTATTATTTTTTAAAATAAATCTATTTAAAATTTTAATTAAAAAATAAAATATATTTTTATTGATATTTTATTTATTTGATTTATTTAATTTTTAAAAAATAAAATAAAATTTTATTTAATCTAGATAAAAATAATTAAAATATTAAAAATATGTTTAATATTGCTATTACTCAGTAAATAATTGAAAAGGGTAAAATAGTCATTTGAGATACATATCCTATCTAACCAAATAGTTCAAGTACTATGAATCCCAGGATTATAATCCGATTGATTTTAATCCTCTCTTATCCGGTCCGTCCAAACAAACACACCTAAAGAATTAACAATTATTTTGAAGATGTTCATAAGATTTGAATGTATTGTCAATCATATTATGAGAAAAATAAATAATTGTGCGGATAAATAGTTAAGTTTGGAATAGAATAGAAAGATCATTTTAAGATCGTGCAATACTCGTTAGGAGCCATTAAATTTTTTTTGTTGTTGATATAAATAAAATATGTTTTGAGAAAACATAATTCTTTATTTTGTTCTCTATTTTGCTTTTAATTTCTCAAACATTTAAAATATAGAGATAGAGGAGGAGGAGGATGAGGAGAATTTATAATTAGTAAACCCTTACTCAATCAAATTATGAAAAACAAACTAAAGTGACAGATATTTGCATGGTTTATTCTTTTACATCTCACCCAAAAAACAAAAAATTGAGAAAAAAAAAAAAAAAAAGAAGAAGGAAAAAGGAGAACAAAAAATTATGGTTATGTACAGACCAACCGGCTGCTGAATCATGTGACTTGGGTCCACCGCAATTCTTCCCTGTCGACATGTGTGTATTGATTTAAATTTAGTGATAAGGAAAATCTTTTGCAAAGATTTTGATATTGGGCTAACAAACCATTGAGCTGTCATGTATGAAAATTATTAGGGTAGTTGGATTTAATTCCTTAAAAATAAATTTTAGTAGAATTATTGTTATAAATTAATTTTTATGATTATTTTTTTTGTAGATATTGTTAAAAATTAATGATTAATAATTTTTTTATAGCGAATTTTTAAACTGACATTAAAAGTTAAAAATTAATAATTAATAATATTTTTTAAAAATTTTTAATAAAAAATATCATTAATTATCATAAAATTTATAAAATAATAAATTTATCTATTAATACCTATATATAAGTCTCCCAAATTATTATGTTATATGATATGTGTGCCTCTCCCTAGGGACACCTTTTGTGTGTTTACCTTAAAAAATTGTGACATGTCAGGAATTTTGTAGCTGCTCTATCTCACTGTCTAATTGGGTGTTGACATGAAGTGTTTGGAAGATTGAATTAAAAATAAAAAAAAAAATTAAAAAAATAGGCGAAGTGTTTGGAAGAAATTATATTAGAAAAAATTATATCTTTGACCAAGTTTACAATGAAATAAAATCATGGTAAAAATTAGTATTTATTATAAAATTAAAGAAAATAAAGACGAAAAAGTCACAATGGAAGATGAAATAAAATATCACACATATAATACACAATTTTTTTATATATTCATTATCATGCAAACTCACTTATTTATAGGTGATAAAACCTTCCCTATAAACCACTATTCATCACACCATGTGGTTTATCACATGACATATCACACTTCTCACATGATAAAACTTTTCTCATATTTTTACTTTGGCCCAAAACTCATTATAATTCCAATTGCATCTCTTTTGATGGTTATCTAAATATTTCACAACACTCTACCTTGAATAACTATATATTAAGAATATGTTTCATTAAAATCTTACCAAGAAAAATTCAGTGGGAAAAAATCTTTGGAGAAGGAAAAAGAATACAATATTTTTGTATATGATTTGTGTAGATTGCCTCATTAAAACTTTACTAAGGAAAACTCGGTGGGAAAAAACCTTAGACTGTAACGCCCCAAGAAAAATATACAATAATAGTGCATTGATCTCTGCTCTTCATGAAAACAGAAGTAATTCTTCAACATTTGAATACATGATCATAAGGTTTTCTTTTTAAAAAATAATTCCACATGCGGATATACATTCAATGACTTCTAACACATGAATCTATAGCATGTAGAACATTCAGTCAAAATAATTAAATGCCCTCAAGTGCTACAAATTCCAAGGCTTAAGCTCGGTTACACAAAAATGGTTACTCGAACCCATACAGATATAGCCATTGGCTTACAAAATATAATCATAACAAAACAAGAACCTTGTGCTCTCAACATGCACATCCGGAAAAATCGCCACATCCTTTCCTGCACTAAGATCCCATAGGGTCACCGTAAAGCCCAGTAGAAAATTCTTAACAAAGTATATACATTTTATATAAGTCCTATGAAATGAAATGTACATGCCATGCCATGCAAGGTATCATTTCTTTTTATCATTTGAAAACCAACATGCACAATGAAAACTTGAAATTTCACTAGATTTAATGATTTTAAATCAAATTCTCGGGGCGATAAATACGACTCAGGTAATCCCTAGGTTGGTGTCTGCAAATAGGCATAACTAGTACTACAAAATCCTACTTTACCGGTAGCTAACCAGAAGGCACGTGGTATCTCATTCGCGCGTGTTTTTGGTCTTTCACCCTGGATACTCAAGCCAACTTAATCAATTTCATTTACACCCCTATCCGGACTTACCAATGTATTTACTCCAAACATTTCAATGAGATCATAGTGGCTATAACGCGTGCGAAAGGCCATTTTCTAGATGTCCTCCTCCAAGACTCTCAACTAGTGGTACCCTGACCTCAAATCTATCTTTGAGAAGCAGCGAGATCCTCTAAGTTGGTCAAATATATCATCTATTCTGGGTAGAAGATACTTGTTTTGAACGGTAACCCGATTCAACTTGTGATAATCGATACATAACCGTAACGACCCATCCTTCTTTTTTGCAAAGAGTCGGTGCTCTCCAAGGTGATATAATAGGGTGAATGAAGCCCTTATCTAAAAGCTCTTGGAGTTGAATCTTCAACTCGTGCAATTCAGCCGGTGCAAATCTATAAGGTGCCATGGAAATCGGTACTAAGTCAATGGAGAACTCGATCTCTCGGTGGGGTGGCAATTTAGTAAGATCCTTGGGAAATATATCTGAGTAGTCACAAACTACCCTTGGCAATTCAACATGAGCCCCGTTACTCTCACTATCGCAGAGAGTCACAAGAAGACCACTAAGTTCGTCCTTACCACGAGGGCCAAAAACTGATGACAAGACCCAATTAACCCGGTCCCCTAGAAAATAGAAACAGTCACCCTTCGAGGTGCACACTGTAACTCTTTGACAATAACAGTCAATCATAGCTCGATATGAAGATAACCAATCCATACCTAAAATGACATCAAAACTTGACATATCTAGCAACACAAAAGCGAACAAAAGTCGATGCCCAGCAACCTCTATCTCACAACCATGACACCCTCAGTCTAAATCAACCGTACCCCCAACTGGTGACTCTACCCTGAACGGAGACACTAACCGTGCCATCTCTAACCCCAATGTAGAAGCAAATGCAGTAAATATAAATGAATGAGACGCACCCGTATCTATCAACACATTAGCCAAAGAATTACACATAACAAAAATACCTCTCATAACTGAGGATCCTGGTAACTGCTCTGGCGCGGTAATAGTATACACGCGCCCTTGTGGTCTCTGATTAACCTACTTATCTCTCAGAGCATAGGCCTGCTATACTGACTGAGCCGAAGTGGCTCCCTGATTAGCTCGTGAAGTCTGAGCTGAGTGAGCCTACTAGTGGCTCTGAGTCTGCCTCAACCCTGATGCGCCAGACGCGCCTCCCAATTGCGGGCAAACTTTCCTTATATGTCTTGCCTGGCCACACTGAAAACAAGTAAGCCATTGCCCTCTACTCTGAGACTGATTTTGAGATCGATTAGGTGGCGGTGGCGATAACATCTGTTGCCTTCCTCCCTTTTGTGGGCAGGAAAAGGCCTTGTGACCCGGTTGGCCACACTTGAAATACGAGAAATTACTTGGTGTGCTCTTCCCCGGGCCCGCACTATGCAAGGAAAAGGTAAATCTAGATTGTTATGACTGGAATTGGGATGAAAAGGTTCCCCTGTTCTTCTTACTGGGTCTAAAATCTCTCTATGACTCTTAGCTTCTAGACCTCGAACCCCGAAGTCTCTCCTCCTCGACTTGCACTGTAATCTCCACATGTGCCGCCATCTCCATAAGGCGATCATAGTTTCGAATCATATTTCCGGCAACCTTGAATAAGATTTTTGTTCTCAACCTCTTCTCAAACTTTATGCAACGACGTTCTTTCGTTGCCACCAACTCCGGCGCAAACCGGGACAAACTAGTGAAGGCCACTTCAAACTTGGCCACAGATAGGTTAAGTTGCTTGAGGTCTTGAAACTCTTGCCTCAACCTCTCTCTAGCAGTGGGAGGTAAATACTTGTCTTGGAAAGCAATCACAAAGGCTTCCCATGTCGGCTCCACTCTACCCTTAGCGTACTTCCACCATTGACCTGCATCCTCCTTAAGGTAATAACTTGCTAGAGTCACCCTTAGCTCGCTATCTTCAATGTAGAGCATCTCAAATGTCTTCACCATTTGCTCGAGCCACTCATTCGCTTTCTTTAGCTCGGGGCCACCATGGAACTCATCCGGTTTGGCTCGTAAAAACTCTCTAGTGAGAAAACTCACCTTTGTCTTCACGGCGTTCTCTCTGGCTTGGTTCTCCGCCCACAACATATTCATCGATTTCCTTAGAGCCCCCACCATTTCTCGGGCTAGGGCCCCCATTGCGGCTTGACCCGCTTGCCCTACTTGCTCGGCCACATTAGCTTGGCTCGCTTGCTCGGCCGCATTGGTTTGGCCGAACCCTTCCTCTTGCACCGAAACCTCATGGACTAGTACTTCATGTACACCTCGGCGAGGTCTACTGCGCCTCCCACCTCTTCCACCACGGGTTTGACCCCTTCTTAACATCCTAATTAAGAATTAAGGCAAACAATTCAGCATATAGCCTCAAATGTGCTCATAACCTGCCTCGCACGTTTGACTACAACAATTTTATATATTTCTCTACCATATAAACAATTTAGTTTCACTCCACATAAGCACTTAGTCACATAAATATATATGAATTATTCCTTTGCGATGAAATTCGTCCCACAAAACACCAAGAATTCTTAGTAGAATGAAGTCCTATAAACATGTTATCACATAGTCACAGAATATACAACATCTCCTAATCATGCAAAATGAACCCTTTGTGGCAAAACAACCACTTCCCGTGAGCCCCAAGTATTCAAACCCGGTAGCTCTAATACCAAGTTGTAACGTCCCAAGAGAATAATACAATAATAGTGCATTGATCTTTACTCTTCGTGAAAATAGAAGTAATTTTTCACCATTTGAATACATGATCATAAGGTTTTCTTTTTACAAAATAGTTCCACATGCGGATATACATTCAATGACTTCTAACACATGAATCTATAGCATGTAGAACATTCAGTCAAAATAATTAAATGCCCTTAAGGAATACAAATTCTAAGGTTTAAGCCCGGTTACACAAAAATGGTTACTCGAACCCATACAGATACAACCCTTAGCTTACAAAATATAATCATAACAAAACAAGAGCCTTGTGCTCTCAACATGCACATCTACACCCTTAGTTCAACGGAATCGCCACATCTTTTCCTGCATCAAGATCCCATAGGGTGAGCATAAAACCCAGTAGGAAATTCTTAACAAAGTATATACATTTTATACAAATCCCATGAAATGAAATGTACATGCCATGCCATGCCATGGAAGGTATCATTTCTTTTTATCATTTGAAAACCAACATGTATAATGAAAACTTGAAATTTCACTAGATTCAATGATTTTAAATCAAATTTATGGGGCGGTAAATATGACTCAGGTAATCCCTAGGTTGGTGTCTGCAAGTAGGCATAACTAGCACTACCAAATCCCCACTTTACCTGTAGCTAACCGGAAGGCATGTGGTACCTCATTTGCGCGTATTTTTGGTTTTTCATCCTGGACACTCAAGCCAACTTAATCAATTTCATCTACACCCCTATCCGGACATACCAACGTATTTACTCCAATGTAGCTCGAATTTTTCACGCCCTCTTTCGGAAGACGAATAAGCTCTACAGCATCGGACTCCGGGGTTCTGAATCTGATCTCACAAGTGCAATGTGAAATATATAAACACCAAAGAGTCCTAATCTGGCAAATCTTTTGAAAAATCAATTTTGAATCAAATTGCCAAAAATGGACTGCTTTGCCACATACAGAATAGCCACCTAAATATATATTTTTTTGTGGGAAATTTAGAAAACCCATGACTCATGCCAAAGGTCATGTGTCCGTTATCACCAAGATTGTCTCGGCTCGAAAACTTAGGTATGAGAGAGGAAGGTCATGAATTGAGCACCCCCGCTCACCCAATCAAAGATCGGCCTCTACTAATCTTGATATGAATCTTACTTACATCATATGTTGTTGTTCTGGTTTATTAGGCTAGCATTACTATGTGATGTGCACACACACAAGTATAGACTAACTTTTGCAAGAATTGGAACACTTGATTCATGTTTATTTTAAAAATTGTTTCGAAATATGTATCACTTGAAAAGTGATTGCATATAAACATTTACTCAAATTATTTCAATTCAAGAAATTAGCCTTCATCCACAGGCATTCAAGCAATTTAACACTTAAGCACTTAGTCTCATGACAAGCATGCTAAGCATGGCAACAATCACACGTATGCGATATGCTAAAGTAAGTAAAGGCTCACCTAGTACTCCAAGCCAAAAGAGAAATAAGTTAGAAAATGCATGATCCCTAACTATGCAATATGACTAATGCAACACATGTGATATGCAATTAATAGGCTCGGCTACTAATATGACATATGAAGCAATTTGATAGCATGCGGTCTAAGCACGTATTCAAAGAAGCATTAAACTAACAATGCAAGTTAGAATGATGAACTGAGACTCGGTGCATGCAAAACAAGTGGATACAAGTATGAAGTATGCTAAACAAAATATGATGTCCCTAAACTAACCATCATAAGCTAGTAAATAAAAGGGAGAAAGACGTGGTGTTGGAAGACATACACATTATTACAAGTTTGCGCCCTCACGAAGGAGGGTCTGAATGAACTAACTAGCTAATTAATTAAAGCTAAGCTAATTAAGCTAACTATTACAAACCGAAATGAATAATTAGCTAAACTACTTAACTAATTATTACAACAAATTAATTAACTATTCTAGCTAATTAAAATAATTACAACACTTTTACAAAATCAACTAGCTACAACTAATTAGTTACAATAAATATCTAAGTTAAATATTTAAACTTAAATAGGCTCGGTACACGAGGAATGCTCATGCACATGCTCAATTTTCATCTGAAAAAGCCAATGTTTTGCTTGAGAAAGCCTCATTGCACGCTTGAACACTTATACCTTTGTCCACTTCAGAATGTCTCGCTCTGCTAAAAAAAAATACTGTTGGATTTTGCAGAGGTGGTTGGTCGGCTAGGAGTGATGGCCTACCGTCCACCAAAGGTAGCCTGCCGGTCACTACTGCATAGTTCATTTTGCTATAACAGAGAACAAACAGAGCATGTACAGGGTATTCTCAAGGGTTTGTTTCCACAATTCACCCCTCCTTATCATGAACAAATCAAAGGAGAGAGAAAACTTGGTCCACAAACCATTAACTCAAGCAATTTCATTGCATGATGGCTTATGAACCAAAGTGTGCAAGTTCAATAAATGTAACAAAATAAGACTCTAACCTCCTTCCTTTCATGAATTGATCAAGGGAAGTGGTAACCTTGGAAACTTGAACCATTTCATCACTAATGAGTATGAAATGCCTCAAGCTTCCATGTGTTCAATTAACGTCTGATTGAACACAAAACCAAATTCTTATCTTGCATCATTTTAGTCCCATTTTAATTACTTCATTTTAATTACCAACCATCCTTTAATTCATTGATTCCAAAAGTGAATTTAAGTCCTCTAATGGAAAGAGGGCTCAAATCAAGTGTTGTTTTGGGCATGAAAGAGACATTATACCGTTGGTAATGAACCCCCAAAGGGATTAAATCATTAAGCATGACATCTCAATCTCATGCTTAAATAGTAAGTAATTTGAAACCACTTTCAAAGCAAAAAAAAAAAACAAAAGCCAAGAAAGGAGGGAGGTTTCAGATATGATTAAGAGTGATCATAAGTATGGAAAGCCATAAATAAATCTAATCAACTTAAATAAGATGGTGTCTAAGGCCTAAAACACCAAACTCATGAGGACAATTACATTATAAGCATGCAAAACAAAGCTCAAATGCAAATATCAACCAAAAATAGTGCTAAAACAATCTAAAAATAGTCCTAAAATATACTAGAATTAAGGCAAAAATAGCTAGATTAATAAGCTAAAATATGGAGCATGCTAGGCTAGTAAGCAAGACGCAAGGAGGGGAGGCTAACCCCTCCAAATTTGGACTTCAAAACATGATTTTAGCCACTGAAATAACTTTGAAAATCAGTACTTAAAAGCTCAAAAAAAGATAGTGACAGGATGGGAAACACAAGGAAAAAGGCCTTCAAAACAAGGTGCAAAGAAGGGTGAACCACCCCTCAACCTTTAATGGCCTTAAAACCCAAGTTTCATCCAAAAAATACAGAGTTTTTATAGCCTAAAAACAGTTGGAAAATTGCAAGAAAAAGAGTAGTTAAAACAAGTAAAGAGGCAAAGCCTTATACCTCTTGAAAAGGAAATCAATTCCAAGCAATAAAACTAAGCAAACACATCCTCAAGAGCTCAAACAAGGCTCAAGAATACCTCAGCTCAAATATGAAGAGGTTTGGTTAAGAGTGTATAGGCAAAGGTGAAAGATATGTAAGCAAGGGTTAAGAAATTTGGAAGAGAGAGAGAGAGAGAGAGAGAGAGAATTGTAGAAAGAGAGGAAAAATTTTGCTCCAAAATTTTTCTAACCTTAAAACAAGAAAGGGAGATCTCCTATATATAGAAAACATGAATTTCCCTCAAGAACATCCAACCATTCACGTGGGAGCAGATGCAAGCATCTGTGCAAACAGCTAGCACAATTGTCACAAAATATCTGCAAAAGACATTGGTGGCCAGCCGCCCATCACTGGTGGCTGGCAAGCCACATCAGTGGCCAGCAACCAAGAGTGATGGCCGGTAGCCCAAAGAGGTGGCTGGCAAGCCATCAGAGGTTGCAGGCTTGAATATCTCAGGTTTGGTCTAAGAATGAGGCAACAGAGGTATAAGGTTTGAAAGACTCAAGGTTGTGACATTCTACTGAGGACTTTGAGAACTTGACAAGCAAATACACTCATCATTGGGTGTGCATGCGATGACGTCCAAGTCGTAAGAGCCGTAAAAAATGGGTTGTCTACAGTTGCCCCTCTTTGACAGAACTCAGAGTCATGAAATGACGTGAGTGAATGTCAAAGCCCGAAGACGACCCATTTTGATAAGGCCGTAATACTTGGACAAACAATCAAGACAAAAATAAATGGTTGCGCCCGTAGGCTGCCTATGTATCCCTTTGCAAGGAATCAAACCAGCGTAGTTCAGGAACAGAATACAAAATGATATCCACAATGACTTTGAAAGCTGGACTCATACGCTTCACGAAGTCGGTTATTTTGAAAACTCATGCTCATGCAAGATAATGCAATAACCAATAACAAATACAATAAGCAAAAATAAGACAACAACATATGAATGTATGAATAAGCAGCACGTTCTGACCACTCCAAAACACGAAAAAAATTGCTCGGGCTCATGGGTTGCGCCTCACGCATCCTGAGAAACTGAGAAACAAAAAAAATTGCTCGGGCTCGGGCTTCACGCACAGGGCCGGCCTTGAGATTTGTGAGGCCTAAGGCGAATTATGAAAATGGGGCCCTTCTAATATATTTTTTTTAATAAAAAATTTATGCATAAAATGATAAGTATCCACAAATTTTTTATTTAAGTATACTTGAACATATAATCATTAACATTATAAATTAAAATTTACTTTCATATATTAAGATAGGAAGAAATCAGTACAATGACTCAAAAACATTAAAAACTGGTTTTGTTGCTTTATAGTTTAGCAATATCCAGTTTACAAGTAACCCAACGATCACTTAAATACTACTCTTCTTGCATTTTTAGCTGCAAAATCACTAATTAAGTTTGTATAATCTAATTTATCTACCAAATCCTTTTCAATAGACAATATAGCTAATCCATTCAACCTTTCTTGTGACATTGTTGATCGAAGGTAGGATTTGATCAATTTTAACTTTGAAAAAACTTCTTTCTCCAGAGGCAACGGTAATTGGAATAGTCAGTAATATTCTATACACAATCTAGGCATTTGGAAAACAACCATCCATTAATTTCAAATAATTCATCACCTCAATTGGCCTATTGATTTCTTTTGGCAAAATTTCTTTGAACACTTTCAACTCAGAAAATAAATCTCTTCCATCAATATCCATAAGTCCATCATGTTTCAAAAAGTCTTTAAGATTAGCACAATAAGTCTTCAAGCACTCATCATTGGTAGAATTTAACTTCTTCAAATCAAACAAAAATCCAAAAATTTCTTCATATATTTGAAATTGTTCAAATCTACTCTTAAGTGAAGAAAGAGCTTGATCTCTTATATATATGAAATAATTAACTCTAAAGGATTCTTCAGCTGATTGTGCAACCTCTTCACTAAAATTCTCATCAAAATGCTTCTTTCTATGAATGACACGCCTTTCACGAAATGTAGGTTCAATCTCCATTTCAATTGCAACTTCTTTAGCTTCAATCATGGCCTCCAAAAATCCAATTTCTCTATACTTTTCAAGAAATGTAATGAGTCCTTTTAATTGATGTATAGAAACATCAATATGCATGTCTTCAGCTTGAAATGTCTTGCTAACAGAATTAACAGCAAACAACAGATTGTGCCAAATAATCATGCCAAGCAAAAACTCAAAGTTCTCAATTTCAGATGTAACTAAGGATTCAGCTTCACACTTTGTATTGGGCTCATCAGGTTCTTTTTTCAACTGAATTAAAGCATCTCTAATTTCTGGAGCTTGGTACCGTATAGCTTTGACACTTTCAATGCGACTTTCCCAACGAGTTTGTGATAATGGCTTAAGTGTGAGACCTTCCACATTGTCTTTGAAAATTTTTCACCTTTTTGTAGAAGATGAAAACAACACATATATGCGTTGTACCAGTCTAAGAAATAGATAGCTTTGGAACAAGAGGTAGCGATATCACAAAGGGCAAGATTAAGACTATGACACCCACATAGCGTGTAGAATGCTCTTGGATTTATTTCAAGTACTCTCTTTTGTACACCTTTGTGTCTCCCTTTCATATTAGAGCCATTATCATATCCTTGCCCTCTTATATCACCAATATCAAGCTGGAGTGTGTGCAATGCCTCTCCAAGTACATTAAAAAGTCCCAACCCCGATGTATCATCCACTTTCAAAAATTCTAAAAAGAATTCTTCTACCTTTACCGGACTAGTTGAAACATCTACACATCTTATCACAAGAGACATTTGTTTTTCATGACTAACATCTGGAGTATAATCAAGAACAATTGAAAAATATCTCGCTTCTTTGATTCTTGCCACAATCATACTCTTGATCTCACTTGCTAACATCTGTATCAATTCATTTTGGATTTTGTGGCCAAGATAATGGTAATGAATTTCACTCATTTGAATACGTTGAATGTGCTCTTGCATTACTGGATCAAATTTAGCAAGCATTTCAATTAAGTTTAAAAAGATTCCATTTCTTTCTTGATAAATCTTCTTATTGTTTCCACGAAAAGCTAAATTATTTTTAGTAAAAGTGATCACAATAGCAATTATCCTTAGTAACACTTGTCTCCAGTGTTCTCTCTCTTTGTTGATTTGTTCTTGAACACTTCTATCAATTGTTTCATTCTTCTTCAATTTGCTTTCCAATTCAATCCATTTGCTCATGCGAATAAAGTGCTCATTACTAGTTTCATGACTTCTGAGCCTGTTGCCCATATTCTTCCAATCTTTCAATCCATCAGTAGCCCAATGAATATTGTTCTCATCTTGCTTAAACAACTTGCAACAAAAGCAAAACACTTTGTCTGAAGCATCTGAATATACTAGCCACTCCCTATCCTGCTTCTCTCCATTTTGTAACTGTCGGATGTAAAATGTAGAAGAAAAATGCCTATCTTTGTCATCTAGGGGAAAGTTCACACCATTACCTCTTATAGGACCTCTTTCAACTAATAAATCTCTTAAATTTTGATCAATCTTGTCCCAATTACTAGGGTCATAAATATTTAGAGATCCACATTCAACATTGACATCTTCAGTTTCACTAGATTCTACATTCCCCAAATCTTCATTCTCATTCTCATTCATATGTTCACTAGGTTGTTCAATCACCAAATCATCATTCTCATTATTATTCACACAATGAGTAGGTTCTTTAATTACCAAATCTTCATCATCATTGTCATTTGAACCTGAAATATCTATTTGTTTCTTGGTACCAAAATATTTATCAAGTGCTCCCGATTGAGATTGAATTAATTGTTCTACTTTCATCCTCTTCTTTCTCTTTTCATTTCCAAAACTATACTTTCTAGGAAACATGGTTATAATCACAAATACTTCAATCCACAAATCACAAACACTTCAAATCAATCCACAAAATCACAAACACTGCAAATTAATCCACAAATCACAAACACTTCAATTCACAAATCACAATCCACTAATCTGATAGCAAATAAATTATAAAAAAAATAATTTAATGAAACAAAATTAGGGCAAAAAATTTATTCAATTAAAACTGATAAATATGTAGGTAAAAAAATTAGGGCTAAATTATTTATTCCACTAAAATCTAATGGATAAAGAAGGTAAAAAAAAAATTAGGGCAAATTTATTATTCCACTAACTGATAGAGAAATAATGTAGAAAAAAAAATTAGGGCAACTTTATTTAATAAAATCTGATAATGAGAGAGAGAGAGAGAGAGAGAGAGAGAGAGAGGACTTACCATGAGAGAGAGAGAGAGTGTGTGTGAGAGAGAGTGAGTTGCTCTGCGTTTGCCTTGCTGCCTTGGACTCGGTACATAGTGCCATCTTCATTTCTTTACTTCGTTAAAGAGAGAGAGAGAGAGAGAGAGAGATGAAAGAAAAACCAACCAGAACCAGTGCACTTGAAGTGAAATGAAAGTATAGTGTTGTATATAGTATTAGTGTATGTATGGTTTTTGGGTTGGGCCCCTTCTTCGGCTTTTGTTTTTGTTTTTGTTTTGGTTTTTTTTTTTTTTTTTTCATTTTAATAAATATGGGCCAAACACATTTATAAATAAATATGGGCTAAATTTTACATGGGCCCAGTAAAACATTTTGTGGCCCTTTAAATTGATCTTAAAAAAAAAAGAAAAAGAAAAAGAAAAAAGATTGGGCCTATAACAATTTATTAAATTTTGGGGCCCTATTTTTGGGCCAAAATTTGGGGCTTAAGGCACAAGCCTTATCTGCCTCAGGTCAGGACCGGCCCTATTCACGCATCCCAAGAAACAAGAGAACTCGTTCGAGCTCGTGGTTCATGCATTCCAAGAAACAAGAAAAACTGCTCGGGCTCGCATTTCACATGTCCCGAGAAAAAAGAAAACCTGCTCGAGCTCGTGCTTCACGTGTCTCGAGAAAAAAGAAAAACTACTCAGGCTCACGCTTCATGCGTCCCAAGAAACAAGAAAAATTGCTCGGGCTAGCGTTTTACGCGTCCTGAGATAAAACACGCCGAAGGCCGCATGACACGTGTCCTAAGATACAAGAAAATCGCTCAAGCTCACGTTTCACGCGTCTCGAGATAAAACATACATAGGGCCACGTGTCACGTGTCCTGAGATACAAGAAAATCGCTCAGGCTTGTGCTTTACGCATCCCGAGATAAAACACACCCAGGGCCGCACGTCACGCTTCCTGAGAAACCAGAAAATTACTTGGGCTCGCGCTTCACGCGTCTCGAGATGAAATAGAGAGGTGTATGATAGATACACAAAGTGAACGTGTGCGATAGATGCACAAAATGAACAAGTGCGATAGATGTACAAAGTGAATAAGTGCGATAGATGCACAAAGTGAACGTGTGCGATAGATGCACAAAATGAACGTGTGCGATAGATGCACCAAGTATATAAGTGCGATAGATACACAAAGTGAATAAGTGCGATAGATGCATAAAGTGAATAAGTGCGATATAGTGACAACGCATGTTCCATGCAAGATAGACAACTGACATATGATGTTAATTGGAGGCATGTTACATGAAACAAAAGCATATTCTATGAATGAAATAAGAGCATATTCCATGCAAAATTGATAGCGTGTTCTACGCACAAATGATAAATGATATAAGACATGCATGCAGCATACGTATATGTGACATGCGCATTCTATGCAACAGAAAAGCATAAATATGTAATTCAACAAGACGGTGAAAACCAATATTCAGTGATGACCTCCGATTTACCTCTTGAAGATGTTGCAACATGTTTACAAAGGACACACCTTGTTTATGTTGGCAAGTGAGGAACATCATGCACCAAAACACAGTTTTGAGCTCTCTTAGGAACTATTTGAACACAACAGTAAATTTTCCTTACACCTCTTGGGAAACAAAGACACAAAACAACATCAGGACACAAAAGAAGGCCACCGGCCACAAGGAGAGGCTGCCGGCCACCTGCTAGCCATCAAAAAGCCTTGCCGGCCATTGGTGGCAATTCGGGGCATTTCTGTAGCACTTGTACCCCTTTTAAAACTTTTGGGAAGTGTGTTTGAATCATTTACTATGTTTTAGGAATCTTTGGTGTTGTTGTATCTTAGTTTTGGATAAGTGAAAATTGATTTAAACTTGTTGGGATTGCTTGTTCACTCGTGTTTACGTTGAAAAGTTGTTTGGAAGCTTGAAATTCTATTGTAGGGTCGACACCAGCCTTCCTAAGGATCAACCCTTACTTGTTGGTAAAGTTTCTAGAAGTGTTGCTGGAAAATAGGGTAGATACCAGACTGGAGAGGGTCGACCCTCTTATGTCTGTGTGTTAGTTGCTGAAAGATAGGGTAGACACCAGACTGGGAGAGAGTTGACCCTCTTATGTCTGTGTGTTAGTTGCTGGGAGATAGGGTAGACACTAGACTGGGAGAGGGTCGACCCTTTTATGTCTGTGTGTTGGTTGCTGGAAGATAGGGTTGACCCCCTCCTGTCTAAGTGTCGACCCCTGCGTGTTTTTTTTAAGATTTTTGGGATTCGAATAGGCCCTACCCTTGGGGGGTTTTTGGGCCTATTATTTTATTTGACCTTGGGGCTATTTGCTACTATTATAAATAGACCCAAACCACTTTCCTCTCATTACTTTTCTCCTCTTTTCCTCTTAACCCGTGATTTTTCTCATCTCTCTTTAAAACTTAACTTTTCACACTTAGATCTTCAGATCTACTCACCTAGAGCCATCTTTTCACCTTGGTCCTTTGGGAAAGGTTGTAGATCTTGTCAAGGGCTTTCTATTGATCCAAGTGGTTTGTGGTTTCGTCGCCGGTGATTTTTGAGTTGTTTTCTCTTCGCTTCAAGAGGTAGGGATTTCTTTGCTCCTTTCCAATACTTCATTTATGGATAGACATGTGGTAGTTTTTATTGCATAAAAACCATATTTATTATGGATTTTCTTGAAATCCATGAAAAAGGGGATCTAGGGTTTGATATTTGTGATTGGTGTTGTTAAATTGTTTGTTGTTGAGTAATTTGGGAAATGATTTACTATGTTTATGAAGAAAGGGAGGAATGCCCTAATTTGATATTATTGATATAATGGGTTTAAAAGGGAAGGAGTTGAATAATCTTTATATTTTGCTTATATGGGTTGGATAATTGTATTTATATCAAAACAAAATAAAAATAGGAGTAACCACAGTGTTTGTATTGTTTTAGACTAATCACATGAAGTTGAGTTGAGTTATGGTTTTGATACCAATGGGATTGGTTTTGTAAAATAAAGAGAATATGTATTAGGTTTTGGTTTTGGTATTGTAAGATGACGAGAATGAATTCTTAGAGAATGGTTGGAGTTGTGTGGATTGAAAAAATAAAGAAAAGTGGTCTTTTTGAAAGAAAATGAAATCACCACCCTTTGTAAATAAATAACGAACTTCAGGTTGGATCTTGGAACCTTCACATATTATCATTGTTATTGGACTGAAAGCCATGCGAGAATTAGATTTCTGTTTTCCTTTTGTATTAGATGCAGAAATGGATAGATATGAATGTAAATGGTGGGATTAGATATTTGAAATCTTTCACCTATGAAAATATTGATGGTTATCTATTTGGAGATTGTATATATGTTTAGAAATATATGTTTTGAGCTATCGATGGAGGATAGCTATGACTGTTGTAGAAATTGTACGTAGACTAGGTGAATTGAAATTAATCACTTGTGCTTGTCATTGAATATGACTATAACTATATACATTGGATATGTGTGGCTATTTGGGAATGGAAAGGTGTAGACGCGCCCTTGGGGCTTCGCTCTACAGTTCGGACTCGATTTTGTGTCGCGGTTCTTAATCTGAACCAAAGAGTCCGAATCCGGCAAATCGTTTGAGAAAACAGATTTTTGAAAAGTAGTGCCAAACATGGACTGCTTTGCCAGATTACAGAGTCGCCACCTAAATATTTTTTATTGGGAAATTTAGGAAACCCTGACTCAGTGCCGAAGGCCACATGTCCGTCATCACCAAAGTGGTCTTGGCTCGGGAGCTTGGGTACGATCGGGGAAGGTCAGCTATGAGCACCCCCTTTCGCCCGGTCCGAAGACCGGCCTCTACTAACCGTGATATCCAATTTTGAAAACTTTATGCGTTCTTATTCCGGTTATTAGCCTAGAATTACTATGTTATGCGCACAGCAAACAAGTATAGACTAGATTGCCTAATTTGGAAATAAACATTGCATATCCGTTTTTGTCTCGAAAAACGTGTTGTTTTCTTTTGCTACTCGCAAGTAGGCTAAAATGCGGATCTCAATGAATTGTTCCAACTCAAGCAATCCAACCTCCACCCACAGGCATTCAAACAGTTTATCACATAAGCACTTGTCCTCATGGTAAGCATGCTATCATGGCAACATTCACACACATGCGATATGCTAAAGCATAAAAGCTCACCTAGTACTCCAAGCCAAAACAGAAGCTTATTAGAAATCCATGCATGGACCTAAGCATACTGAAATGTCTAATGCAACACATGCAAAGATGTAATCTAGGCAGGCTCGGCTATCCTAAACATGGAATATGGAATGCTACAAATAACACGTATTCAATTTAGAATTGAAAGTACGATGCAGTTTGTATGATGTACGAGCCGATGCATGTCAACAAATGCATGGATGCGCATGTATTGCATAAGATATCTTTGAATTAAATATGCCCTAATCTACCATTCTAAGCGGGTAAATAAAAGGGAGAAAGAAATGGGGTTGGAAGACATACATGCCACTCACCCACACTTATTACAGATATGCCCTCACGGAGAGGGACCAAAAGAATAATATCTGATCCCAAATAATAAATCAACTATCCTAGCTAATTAATTATTACAGACCCTTAATTAATTAACAAATTAATTAAACTCTGAAAGCAATAAAAGGCCTCGGGAAGAGGATGCACGCATGCTCGGATCCGACTACTTGGGAAAGTCCGCACCATGCCACTGTTGCCTCTGTTTTTACTGCCCTGCTTCTCCAAAAATTACCAAAGTCTCAGGAAACCTTCCTTGTGTGCTGCTGAGTGCCACCGGCTGGAAGACATTCCCACCGGCTGCTTGTGGTGACCACCGGCTGCAATGGAAGTTATCGGCACAAAAAATGTGCGGTCGGCACTAAAGAGTGCGGTCGGCACTAAATTCTGCGAGAGCAGTTTGTGACAAAGCAGACGGCGAAGTGCATGGTATGGAATTTTGGGACAAATGTTTGCACCAACCATACTCCTTATCATATTTGTGACTCAAGGGAGTATAGTCCTTGGTTCTCGGACCACCAATCGCGCATTTCGATGCGTGATGGCCTAAGAGCCAAGTTGTGCACTTTCAATGGGATGAAATGCAATGCATACAATCAAATCAAGGGGCTTCTACCTCCATCATGATTTGGTCAAGAGATAGAGCATGCATGCTAATGCGATGCAACCTAGGCATGGAAGCTAAGATATGCAACATGGATATGAGGCAAGCATGCAAACATATAACATGTATTAGGTATACAACCTAAGCAAGCAAACATGTGAAGTATGCAACAACATATGCAAGCTTGCAAGATGTAATGCAAACATGTAAGTATGCAAGACATGCAACATGTTAAGCAACTCAATCAAGGAAATGCATGCCAAATGCAATGCCACTTAAACATGCGACAACACATGGTAAGCCAAGTATGCAATCAACAAGCAAGGTGAGCATATCACAACATGCGATGGAGGGTCTTAGACTAGTTTGGACAGCCCCTAAACAAGCCTGCAGTGGCTAAATGCCAAGGAAATGAAGGCTAGTGTACACACAAACATGCATGCATACAAGGTCCAACACTTAGGCATATTAAAGCAACTTTAAGCACACTTAAAGAGGGAATCATGGTTATATGGCATTCATATAAAGCTCTGAAATCATGTTATAAAAGGTGCCAAACCAAGTAAACAAGACAAGTAATGCATGCTACACACTCACACACCTAAGGCTAGCAAGCCAAAATGCAAGGTGACTATATAAGGCATGTCATGGATGGCCTAAACAACCAAAAAAAGATCTTATACATGACAAAGCAAGCACATTTTCAGTTTATGACCAGCCACAAAAACAGAAGCAAGATAGGCTAATAAAGTATGCAAAATTACGGTAAATCACATGGATTTCAAAGCAAGTAGCATAAGGATTATCCAAACAATGTTGAGCCCTTCAACAATGTTGAAGAAGGGCTCAAAATAAGCCTATTCTTAGCTTACATAATGCTCTGAAACAGATCATACACAAGCCAAATATTCTATGCAAGAAACATGGCATACAAGAGGATATTGAGATAGGTGCTAGATGCAGCCACCAAACAGCAAGGGGTCCTCAATCAAACATGAAGAGGACCCCAAAATAAGACTATTTGAAGTTTGGGTCGGAGCCCAAAAGTGCTTGCAACTAGGGCTTAGATGTGAAGCAAGAAAAAGCTAGAAAGGGGAAGATGAAGACTTACCCTTGAAGACCAAAAACCACCAGGTTTTAGACCAAGTTTAGGTGCTCCCAACCTCTGCAAAACAGCCCCAAGTCATTGGAAATGGAGTGGTAGTGGTGGTGCTAGGTGGTGGTGATGGAATGGCTCAAGAACAATGGGCTTTGGAGGTTGAATGGGAGAGATATGGAGAGAGGGGGTAGGATATATATGTATATATCAGATATACATATATATCTGCTGGTTTTTTGTTCAAACCTCTAACCCTAAGCAATGGAGAGGAAGAGCTCTTATATAGAGCAAGCAAATGGCTTACAAGAGAAGCTAAAGCAAGGGACTTCTCCAAGAAGCCAAGACAGCTGGTAGGCTTCTTGAGGAAGCCAAGACAAAGGGTTCAAGGCTTCCTCTAGAAGCCATGAGCAAAGGGTGCAAAATAAGGGCCAAAAGGTGCAAAATGGTGCAAAATAGGCACATGGATACACGTGGGTTTGGTTCTGTGCATCCCAGCTGGCACAGCTGGTGTGCACTATGCTTGGGGGGTTCAAAGAGTTCAGGTCGGCCAGAAGGTGTGATCATCGGCCAAAATAAAGTGCCGGTCGGCACTCTTTTCTGCCGGTCGGCTAAATAGAGTGCCGATGGATGATTCCTTGGTCAAAAAAAGGCCGGTGGGTATGCAAATCGAAGCCCCGGAAGTTAGCTTTCCAATGGCGTAAACCTTGCATCAAAATTCCTTCTATGCAAAAAGTTATGCCCTTTTCCGTGAAGTCGCGCAGACTCGATCCAACCGGGATGATGCCCAGCTTCAACCAATCATATCTCCTCCACCCGGACTTGGCTCTAGGAGATTCTTGAGTGCAAAGTGAAGCCCCGGAAGTCTTCTTTCCAATGATGGTGGCCTCATAGCTTAACTCCAAGTATTGAATTGAATAAGCCCGATTTATCGAGGGCTGCTCGATTCCCTTCTACCCGGATTTATGCCGAACTTCTCCCAAACCAGTTTTCTCCTCTCATTTCCTCTTTTCTTCAACTCCAAACCCCTAGACAAAGTGTTTTGAAGGGTTTGCCTCTCTCCTTTTCGAAGGAATTGAACCTGTGCCCTGCACATCTCTCAACACCGAGCAAACCATTAGTAATGCCCAAGTCTTGAGGGCGGTCAAAAATGGGGTGTCTACAGTTGCCCCTCTTTGACAGAACTCGGAAGTCATAACAATGACGTGAGTGAATGTCAAAGCCCAGAGACGACCCATTTTTGATAAGGCCGAAGACTTGGACAAACAAACAAAACATAGATAGATAAATGGTTGTGCGAGGTCCACGTATCCTTTGCAAGGAATCAAACCAACAGTAGTTAGGCAGGATGCAAAGTGATGCACAATGCAAGTGCATAACTTATGATCATGTAAAGGATGTCAGAACGGCACACATGCAACAATTTTAAGCTAGCGTACACTAGACTACACTACAATGCAGAAAGGATGTAAGAGAATTATGCGATTCTCACGAACATGTGCGTTAGATACACAAAAGTGAACGAAGTGTGATAGATACACTAAGTGAACAAACATGTGTGATGGATACACCAAAGTGAAGAGAGTGTGATGGATACACTATATGAATAAAGTGTGGTTGATACACTAAGTGAAGCAAAGTGTGACAGATATACAAAGGGAGCATGTGATAGATACAAAAAGTGAATGTGTGTGGTAGATACACAAAGGGAGCATGTGATAGATACAAAAAGTGAATGTGTGTGGTAGATACACAAAGGGAGCATGTGATAGATACAAAAAGTGAATGTGTGTGGTAGATACACAAAGCGAAAGTGTGTGATTGATACATAAAGCGAGCGTGTGATTGATACACCAAAAGCGAACACAGAGTGTGATAGATGCACTTAGTGAACAGAGTGTGATTGATACACTAAAAGTGAACACAAAGTGTGATAGATGCACTTAGTGAACAAGTATGATGGATATACTAAATGTGAACACGAAGTGTGATAGATGCACTCAGTGAACAAGTATGATGGATATACTGAATGTGAACACGAAGTGTGATAGATGCACTTAGTGAACAGGAGTATGATTGATATACTGAATGTGAACACGAAGTGTGATAGATGCACTTAGTGAACAGGAGTATGATGGATATACTAAAGGTGAACACGAAGTGTGATAGATGCACTTAGTGAACAAGTATGATTGATATACTGAGTGTGAACACGAAGTGTGATAGATGCACTTAGTGAACAGGAGTATGATTGATATACTAAAAGTGAACACAAAGTGTGATAGATGCACTTAGTGAACAGGAGTATGATTGATATACTAAAGGTGAACACGAAGTGTGATAGATGCACTTGGTGAACAAGTATGATTGATATACTAAAAGTGAACACAAAGTGTGATAGATGCACTTAGTGAACAGGAGTATGATTGATATACTAAAAGTGAACACAAAGTGTAATAGATGCACTTAGTGAACAGGAGTATGATTGATATACTGAATGTGAATAAAGTGTGTGATTGATACACTGAATGCAATGAAGTGTGTGATTGATACATTGAATGAAATGAAGTGTGTGATTGATACACTGAATGCAATGAAATGTGTGATTGATACACTGAATGCAATGAAGTGTGTGATTGATACACTGAATGCAATGAAATGTGTGATTGATACACTGAATGAAATGAAGTGTGTGATTGATACACTGATATGAAATGAAGTGTGTGATTGATACACTGAATGAAATGAAGTGTGTGGTTGATACACTGAATGTAATGAAGTGTGTGATTGATACACTAAATGAGTATGTGTGTGATAGATATACAAAATGAAAGAAGTGTGATTGATACACTAAGTGAGGATGAGTGTGATAGATACATAAAATTAGAATGTATGTGATTGATACACAAAATGAGTGAAGTGTGATTGATACACTAAGTAAACATGTGATAGAGTGTGATTGATACACAAAGTGAACGAAGTGTGATTTGACACACTAAATGAGAATATGTACAATAGATATACGAAATGAATGAAGTGTGATTGATACACTATTCTGGCTTAAAGCAGACTTGATCTTGAGCTTGAGGTAGAGGTACACTCATACTTTGGAGCATTGGCAAGGCCTGAAGAGGTACACACGGGATGTAGTCTCGGAACTTACTGAAGTTGAAACGAACTCAGATACTCGACGTTTTCCTCTTTTGCTTTTGCTTTGCAGTCCGGAACCATATAGCTTCAAATAGGTCCTGGTTTTACTGTTCACACTTATTGGGGGTGGGCCCTGCAATTTTATGAAAGAACGAATCTGTTTTGCACAAATGTGGAGAATGGCACTAAGACTCGAGCACAAGATGATTTGATTTCTTTTTTGAAATTAAGAAATGAGTTCTTAACAGGTATTGAGCCTATGGTGAACACAAATAAAAAGGACTCAACAAACAAAAACAAAGGTAAACAACCTAAACACATCTATTGACACTCGAAACAACTCAAAACAAGAATCGAGACAGACAAAACAAAACACAAGACTCAAATGTGCACAGGGAGCCTGTTTCATCGGGTATTGTTTCCCACCCTTTCTCATTTGTGATTCTCACATCACTCGGCCCTCAAGCTCTGTTTTTTCTGAAAAAGCCCTTTTCCTCACTTTTTCCTCTCATCGCACATATCTCTATTCTTCAATCTCTCATTTTTCAATCCCTCCCCTGGATGGTTGATGGATAAACAGCAAGTTGTGGGCTCGTGCCTCTAGCATTCTGCTAGATTCTCATTCTGGTTCACAACAGTGAGTTTCTCCCACAGAGGAGTTGTGTTACAACTGGGTGTGTAGCAAATCTGCAGCTAACATCGGTTGATGATGCCCTGCTGGGGAGTTTGGACGTGGTTAGATCTGTCCAGATGAGGAAGTGGAACATCTTGCCCCATTCCAATTTATGCTTCGCGCATGGCTTGATACCTCGCTGCTTGGAGGACGAGGGAGCTTTCATTTTGTCGTTGACTTGATTGTGCCCTCTTACGTAGGTAGAGTGCCCTTCTTGGCAAGTATATTGATGATGGGGAAAAGACAGAACATCTGACTCAACTGTGCCCCTAGTTCATCATTTTGACCATTTTTTGATTTTAAAACAATTTTGACCAACATGAAAGTTAGATTAACATGCTTATTCGATTTTTGATTTGAAATCATGCAAGTCAGGTTGTAAGCACTGAAAATTTTCCTTTTTTGGGTCCGAGAAAATGGTCCAGTTTTGGAAAAATGGAATGATTTTTGAGAGAATAGTCAACCTTAGTAGAAATTCTCAAAAACTGTTTTTGCAAACGGCCACCGCTTTAACAAGCAGGGAACCAACTCTTTGAGATGCACAACCTCGGACCCATAAGCAATGGAAAATTGCCCCTTGTCTGAAGGATACTGCATGGCAACGGAAAGTTGCCCCTTGTTTGAAATGACATCGCGGCATTTTGAATGGCAACGGAAAGTTGCCCCTTGTTTGGATGATGCCGCAGCGCATTATAGTCAGTCCTCAGAGCGACGAACACAACCAGACTCTTGGATACAGAGGAGGCATAGATGATCAAAACCATCACATGGACACAATTGATTTGGAAGTGTTTACCTTGGACTTCAGGATGAAGTTGCTCACGATCCCAAACATGGGAATCAAGCCTTACGTAGTTCGGGGTTAAGGTACACTCGGGTATTAACCTCTCATTTTTATGCTCTAACTTTTGCCAAGGCGCCTGTTGCAGGTTTTCGACCTTGCGAGCTTTGTTCTTCTTTCTTTTCTTTTCTTTTCTTCTCTTTTGTTTTCTTTTGCATTTTTCTTTTCTTTTCTTTTTGCATTTGTTGTATCTTTACATTTTTGCTCTTTTTTCTTTTTCTTCATTCTTTTCTTTGCTCTAACTTTTGCCTGGGTCGCCCTTCCGGGTTTTCGGCCCAGCGAGCCTCTCAAAGGGTAAAAATGTAACAAGTCCATGCCAAATGGTTTTGAGATTGAAGCCCTCTGTATCCAGGAGAGTGGCTGTTGTATTGATTTGTAAAAAAATCCACCTTTGGCTCTTCGAGCACATTGGATATTTTTTGCCCCTAGTTCGAGGGGTGCTTCTGATCTAACTTTGCAAGCTTCTTCTGATGAGATCTGATCTTCTTGGTCTGACTTTGGTGCCTCTTGTTTGAGGGTTGCTTCAAATCTGGCCACACAGGCCTTTCTTGATGGTTGATCGTTGAATACTCTGAACCCAAGGTCAAAGTTTTTCGAGGGCAAAGGGATTGAATCTTGAGGCTGAGAGCGATCCTAAGCTGCACAATCTCAAGAGTGATTCCACACAAGTCTTCGCAGGATCACAAGAAAACATTTTTTGAAAGTTTTAAGAAGGCATTTAATCGTCATACGAAGATGGTGTGGAACCAATCTGGATCAAAGCTAGGGTCCTTCTCAGTACTCACACTGACACGCATGATTTCATTCATTAAGGGCTTAGCACGCCTTTCTTTCTCTCAAGTTGATCAATTTTTGCAAAACCCAAGGAATTCCTTCCTCTTTGTTTTTACCACAGTGTTCAAAAAGTTTTGAAAAACTCAAGTCATTGCAATGAATTCAAGGCACAGAAAAGACACAGCTTTTAGTCAAATACTGCCGTCTCATTCAGAATTTCCGGCATAACTGGCACAAGGTAGAAGCAAACACGAGAGTGTGAAAATCACTGCTGTTCCATTCAAAATCTGTTGGCATAACTGACTCCCTGGCAGAAACAGACTCAAAACAAAATGAAAAGACAGATGCAAAACAAGCAAGTGATGTCCGAGGTAACTCCCCCGAAATCACCCGACTTTAACAAAACAGGACTGACTCGATACAACAAGACAGACCCTGACCGACTCAGTATGAAAAGACTGACTCAATACAAAAAGACAAGACTGACCCAATACCTAAGTCAGAAAGTACAAAACTAGCATTTCCAAATGCTCAAAACAGTGTGTGCCATTCCCACATCTGAAGTAAACTGAGCGCTGCCCGCAGGTGGTCCATCCCCTGATCACATACTCGTACTGTCCCCCCAAGTTCACCGATCTGATGATAGACTTTACTGAGCTGGTGCGACGATGACCTTGTTGTCAATCAAATTTTGTATCTCATGGCGGAGACGGACGAATGGCCAAGATCATGACCGGTTTGTTGATGGAAGGCATGATTTAGCCGGTCATGATTTGCGGAGAGGATCGGGTAGGGGCCGTTGTTCTAACGGTCTCAGATGTCCTTTCCTGAGTGGGCCCCCTAGAGCTTTAGGCAAAGACATGAAGAGTGGGGTGAAAACCCGCATGCCTCGGGTCAGATAGTCTGAAGTTCGGGAGTCTGAAGTGGATGCACCAACAAAGGGGTGGCTCTCGGTGTGGTGGTGGCAACCATGCCCATATCTCGAAAATCTTGCAACAGATCACCATTGGCGGTTGCATTCAAACCGGGTAAACGCCTCCCTGGTCGCTTCCTTCTCCTAGTCAATGAGGCCCTGTTTCAAAGATCTCGATTTGTACCCCAATCTCGTGCAAGTCCGAAGGTGGGAAGGGGTAGGACGATCACTTTTGCATGAGTTTTGGCCGGAGGTTGCGCACAACCATCCGGATCCGATCCTTATCAACGGGCTCGACGGTCATTGTCGAAGCCTTAGCCCTCCAATGGCCACAAAGTCCTGAGAAGCTCTCATTTGGCTCTTGTTCGTTGTCTCAAGATCACGGGTGGTGACCTCGATCCGAGTATTATAGGAGTATTGAGCAACAAGGCCTCACCATCTCCTCCCGCCTTTTGACGGATCCTCCAATTTTATGCATCAGATAGCCGCTATACTTGACAAGGTCCGCCGAATAATGACAATTTCTGGCCGTGGTCAAACCCATTGGCCTCGTGGATATCGTAAAATAGGCGAGGTGCACCATTGGGTCTCCAGAGCCATCGAATCGATCGATATGTGGCATCTTGAATTGCCGGCAAATACACATACCGCTGCTTGGTGTATCCATCTTCGATGTCGTGGATGGTCTTGACTCTGGGATCTCTTGAACATTTTTTCCAACTTACTCAAATTTTAGTGTCAGGTCTACTAACTCAAAAGGAGAGTCCCAGACATTGATAGGCGTACGCTTTGGATAGTTGCGGTAGAATCGGGGCGAGCCAGATTGGAAGGTCTCAGATCCTCTTGGACATTTTGGACATTTGGCGTCTCCCCAGGTGCTGGAGCTCCGGGTGGGGGAGGAGCCTGATGTGAAGTGGATGTTCCTGTTTGCTGCTCTAACCTGGCAATTGTTTTTGCCTGTTGGGCTATGACCACAGCCTGTTGCTTGGCGATTTCGCTGATGACAAAGATCTTGTCCGCATGGCTTTCATACTATCCTGGAGTTGGTGCACCATCTCTTCCAAACTCGACATATTGCCCCGGTCTAACTGAGCAACCCAGATATCTGCTTCTCGCAGAGGATCGAAATCTCAACCCGACTCCTCAAGGATCACCGACGGTAGCCGTAATTGCGGTGGTCTATGTCCGACCGGCCTTCTTCGCCGTGATTACCCTTGAATCGAAGTCTCCGACCGACAAAGTCTATCAAGACAAATTCAATGTACCCGGGATAGTCGAGCCTTCGGTTATGATTCCAGGACTACCTAGCAAAAGAGAAAACCGACAAAGATCTTAGCTCAATTTCATCGACGGATACGAGCAAAGCCGAATGATCAGATTCTATTATCGATCATCGTTCTCAAAATTATTGCCCCAAATCAATTTGATACCCGCAGATATAATCGATTCTCAAAATCGACATCGGTGCCCTCAGTTCGATACCCAGACTTGCAAATTGGTATATGTATTACTAGAGAGATACACTCTAAAAGCACATAGCAAGTAAATGAGAGCCAATACACCCCTATGTTGGGGTAGGGTTTCGCCCTATTTTGTCAGAGCTAGGGTTTCACCACGACGCAATGACTTCAAACAACCTAAAATCGTAAGCAACCCGTCCTAGTTTGGAATGGTCACTATGGATTAATATGCACTAGGTCGAATGGTCAAAGGGTGCCCTAAAACCGGGTTTGTGTTCCCATATCGGCAGAGCCCAAGAATCGTCAAATTTTATGGACATGCCTTGACAAGACAAGCCTCCAAAGAACCGCCAGAATAGCAGATGGCCAACACGGTCCTAGGCGCACTTTGCACATGCAATGCAAAGAAACACATAAGTGTAGTCAAACAGATATCACGAAGTTCGAGTCAAGCTCCAAACTCCTCAGTGAGTCGCCAAATCGTGAGACGCGCTTGGGGCTTCGCCTACGCTCGACTCGATTTTGTGTCGGTTCTAATCTGAACCAAAGAGTCCGAATCCGCAAATCGCTTTGAGAAAACAGATTTTTGAAAAGTAGTGCCAAACATGGATCGCTTTAGATTACTGAGTCGCCACCTAAATATTTTTTAATTGGGAAATTTAGGAAACCCGACTCAGGTCAAGGCCACATGTCCGCTATCACCAAAGTGGTCTTGGCTCGGGAGCTTGGGTACGATCGGGAAGGTCACTATGAGCATTCTTTCGCCGGTCCAAGACCGCCTCTACTAACCGTGATATCCAATTTTGAAAACTTTATGTTCTTATTCCTTATTAGCCTAGAATTACTATGTTATGCGCACAGCAAACAAGTATAGACTAGATTGCCTAATTTGGAAATAAACATTGCATATCCGTTTTTGTCTCAAAAAACGTGTTGTTTTCTTTTGCTACTCGCAAGTAGGCTAAAATGCGGATCTCAATGAATTGTTCCAACTCAAGCAATCCAACCTCCACCCACAGGCATTCAAACAGTTTATCACATAAGCACTTGTCCTCATGGTAAGCATGCTATCATGGCAACATTCACACACATGCGATATGCTAAAGCATAAAAGCTCACCTAGTACTCCAAGCCAAAACAGAAGCTTATTAGAAATCCATGCATGGACCTAAGCATACTGAAATGTCTAATGCAACACATGCAAAGATGTAATCTAGGCAGGCTCGGCTATCCTAAACATGGAATATGGAATGCTACAAATAACACGTATTCAATTTGGAATTGAAAGTACGATGCAGTTTGTATGATGTACCGAGCCCGATGCATGTCAACAAATGCATGGATGCACGCATGTATTGCATAAGATATGCTGAATTAAATATGCCCTAATCTACCATTCTAAGCAGGTAAATAAAAGGGAGAAAGAAATGGGGGTTGGAAGACATACATGCCACTCACCCACACTTATTACAGATATGCCCTCACACGGAGGGACCAAAAGAATAATATACAGTCCCAAATAATAAATCAACTATCCTAGCTAATTAATTATTACAGACCCTTAATTAATTAACAAATTAATTAAACTACTGAAAGCAATAAAAGGCCTCGGGAAGAGGGATGCACGCATGCTCGGATCCGACTACTTGAAAGTCCGCACCATGCCATCAAGGCTGCTTTTACCCCGCTTCTCCAAAATTACCAAAGTCTCAGAAACCTTCCTTGTGTGTCATTGAGTGCCACCGGGCCGAAGACATTCCCACCGGGCCGCCAGGTGACCACCGGCCGCAATGGAAGTTATCGGCACAAAAATGTGCGGTCGGCACTAAAGAGTGCAGAGACAGCTTTTGACAAAGAACAGACAAGAAAGAAGGCATGGTATGGAATTTTGGGACAAATGTTTGCACCAACCATACTCCTTATCATATTTGTGACTCAAGGGAGTATAGTCCTTGGTTCTCGGACCACCAACAAGATTTCGATGCGTGATGGCCTAAGAGCCAAGTTGTGCACTTTCAATGGGATGAAATGCAATGCATACAATCAAATCAAGGGGCTTCTACCTCCATCATGATTTGGTCAAGAGATAGAGCATGCATGCTAATGCGATGCAACCTAGGCATGGAAGCTAAGATATGCAACATGGATATGAGGCAAGCATGCAAACATATAACATGTATTAGGTATACAACCTAAGCAAGCAAACATGTGAAGTATGCAACAACATATGCAAGCTTGCAAGATGTAATGCAAACATGTAAGTATGCAAGACATGCAACATGTTAAGCAACTCAATCAAGGAAATGCATGCCAAATGCAATGCCACTTAAACATGCGACAACACATGGTAAGCCAAGTATGCAATCAACAAGCAAGGTGAGCATATCACAACATGCGATGGAGGGTCTTAGACTAGTTTGGACAGCCCCTAAACAAGCCCAGAACAGTGGCTAAATGCCAAGGAAATGAAGGCTAGTGTACACACAAACATGCATGCATACAAGGTCCAACACTTAGGCATATTAAAGCAACTTTTAAGCACACTTAAAAGAGGGAATCATGGTTATATGGCATGCATATAAAGCTCTGAAATCATGTTATAAAAGGTGCCAAACCAAGTAAACAAGACAAGTAATGCATGCTACACACTCACACACCTAAGGCTAGCAAGCCAAAATGCAAGGTGACTATATAAGGCATGTCATGGATGGCCTAAACAACCAAAAAAAGATCTTATACATGACAAAGCAAGCACATTTTCAGTTTATGACCAGCCACAAAAACAGAAGCAAGATAGGCTAATAAAGCATGCAAAATTACGGTAAATCACATGGATTTCAAAGCAAGTAGCATAAGGATTATCCAAACAATGTTAAGCCCTTCAACAATGTTGAAGAAGGGCTCAAAATAAGCCTATTCTTAGCTTACATAATGCTCTGAAACAGATCATACACAAGCCAAATATTCTATGCAAGAAACATGGCATACAAGAGGATATTGAGATAGGTGCTAGATGCAGCCACCAAACAGCAAGGGGTCCTCAATCAAACATGAAGAGGACCCCAAAATAAGACTATTTGAAGTTTGGGTCGGAGCCCAAAAGTGCTTGCAACTAGGGCTTAGATGTGAAGCAAGAAAAGCTAGAAAGGGAAGATGAAGACTTACCCTTGAAGACCCAAGAAACCAAACAGGTTTTAGACCAAGTTTAGGTGCTCCCAACCTCGCAAAACAGCCCCAAGTCGTTGGAAATGGAGTGGTAGTGGTGGTGCTAGGTGGTGGTGATGGAATGGCTCAAGAACAATGGGCTTTGGAGGTTGAATGGGAGAGATATGGAGAGAGGGGTAGGATATATATGTATATATCGATATACATATATATCTCGCCGGTTTTTGTTCAAACCTCTAACCCTAAGCAATGGAGAGGAAGAGTTTTATATAGAGCAAGCAAATGGCTTACAAGAGAAGCTAAAGCAAGGGACTTCTCCAAGAAGCCAAGACAGCTGGTAGGCTTCTTGAGGAAGCCAAGACAAAGGGGTCAAGGCTTCCTCTAGAAGCCATGAGCAAAGGGTGCAAAATAAGGGCCAAAAGGTGCAAAATGGTGCAAAATAGGCACATGGATGCACGTGGGTCTGGTTCTGTGCATCCCAAATGGCACACTGGTGTGCACTATGCTTGGGGGTTCAAAGAGTTCAGGTCGGCCGAAGGTGTGATCATCGGCCAAAATAGTGCCGGTCGGCACTCTTTTCTGCCGGTCGGCTAAATAGAGTGCCGATGGATGATTCCTTGGTCAAAACATGGCCGGTGGGTATGCAAATCGAAGCCCCGGAAGTTAGCTTTCCAATGGCGCAAACCTTGCATCAAAATTCCTTCTGTGCAAAAAGTTATGCCCTATTCCGTGAAGGCGTGCAGACCCGATCCAACCGTGATGATGCCCACCTTCAACCAATCATATCTCCTCCACCCGGACTTGGCTCTAGGAGATTCTTGAGTGCAAAGTGAAGCCCCGGAAGTCTTCTTTCCAATGATGGTGGCCTCATAGCTTAACTCCAAGTATTGAATTGAATAAGCCCGATTTAGCGAGGGCTGCTCGATTCCCTTCTACCCGGATCTATGCCGAACTTCTCCCAAACCAGTTTTCTCCTCTCCTTTCCTCTTTTCTTCAACTCCAAACCCCTAGACAAAGTGTTTTGAAGGGTTTGCCTCTCTCCTTGTCGAAGGAATAGAACCTGTTCCCTGCACATCTCTCAACACCGAGCAAACCATCAGTAATGCCCAAGTCTTGAGGGCGGTCAAAAATGGGGTGTCTACAAAAGGGGATATACTCCATATGTGATTATGTGTTCATATACATTGTGTATGTGTTACACTTATGTTGTTATGCATTCTAGTATGTTGAAATGGTTGGGAATGTGCTTGCGCTTCGAATGAGAGGTACCAGTACCTTCCAGCTAGTGCCTGGAGAACTTGGCAGCGGTTAGAATGAGAGGTACCAGTACCTTCTAGCTAGCGCCTGGAGAACTTGGCAGAGGTGTATCCTTGACTTGGAATTTCGTTATGGAAAGGTGTATCCTTGGCTTGGCCTTTGTTATGGAAAGGTGTATCCTTGACTTGGCATTTCGTGATGGAAAGGTGTATCCTTAGCTTACCTTGCTTAAGGCAGATAGAGCAAAACTTATTTATCATTATCGTCTCAGTGTATATGTGTATATTATGGGTCATGATAGTTATGGTTTTGGAAGGCCGAGTTGCCTCATTCGTTGAGTAGATAGTTGTTAGTTGCTTGTTGTTTTCCCTTTGTACTGAATGTATATATGTATAGACATGAATTTGTTGGAAACGGACGTAAGTATTGTATTGAGATTGTGAATAATGTGAAGGACATCGAATACACAGAAACATGTTTCAAAAGATAAATCAGGTGTAAGTCTGGAAAGTGAAAGAAAACGTAATGGGCTTGGTGAAATTATTTTTTTCTGAAATTTGTTATAATCATATGAATTTTTGGAAAAAGGTAACAAGAAGAAAGAAAAGTGAATTGCTTATGTTATTGAATGAAATGAACGATTTTGAGAAAAGTTCTTATATTCGTATATTTTTGTATAAACCATCACATTATTTATGTAGTATGAGACTAAGCATTCATGATCATAGCTATCTGCAAGTTGCTATTGTTTAGGATCATGTTGAGATCCCTACTGGACTTTATGTTCATCCCACGTTGCTAATCCTTTTTCAGGTGAACGTCGAGATGGGTTTTAAGATCGAGGATCTGCTTTATGTGTTGGCCATGGGGCTTTTTATTTGTGGGCAGAATGCCATTAATGTAAAAAGGGTTAAACCCTTTCTTTTACTTTAAAGATGTAAGCTTGCGGGCAATTTATTTAGTTAGGTACATGTTGCATTTTCAGATAAGGGAATCTTTATCTATTCTTACAAATGATTTAAAGAGTTTCCGCATGTTATCTCTGAAATTGAATAAACTTAATGAATTTGGTAATGGATTCCGAGTAATAAAATGTGGGACGTGACAATTTCTGTCCTTTTGCTCACGAGTCTTTAAATACAAGCCTCAAGGCTTCATTTCTTCACAACCCTAGGTCTGAAAATCTTCTCTCTCTCTCTCTCCCTTTAGACACTTTCCCTCTCTAGATTCAAGCTTTACACGCATTTTCCAACGCCCCACGCACACTTTATTCATTAAACCCTCTTCATTCTTAACATTTTGAACTGATCAAAAATTGTTTTTGACGCTTTTTTTTTCCCTCATTTTCACCCCTTTGGGCTTGTTCTTCTCAAGTTTCTTTCGGGTTTCGTGAACTTTTTTGGGCCTTGACTTTTTCTCCTATTTTCTCTCTCCTAGGGTTGACTTTTTCCAAGTTTTTCCTCTTTTTTCCATTTTTCTTCACTTTTCACCTACTTTTTACCCATTTTCCAGTTGGAAAATGAGATTCCACGTGACGAAGCCCCTTTAGAGGTTCCGCCTGCATTCCCACCCGTTATTAAGGTAGAGGAGCCAGTAGTTGCTAAGGCAAGTAAGGCGTCTCAGGGCATTAAGGCCGACCTTGAGGCGGAGTTTAAGCTCGAGTTTGAGCCAGCGCCGTTACCTTTAAGGGTACGGCCATTTGATCCGGTGAGATATCATCCCCGCACGCATATATTACTGCCTGCAAGCATTAGGCGGCTAAGCGAGTTTGCTCACGATGTACCAAAGGACCTCCTGTTGAGAGAGCCGACTTTCCACCTTTCATCCAACGCCACTGAGGTATGAACACTATTTTCAAGCATTCCTACCTCTCTTGTAACTGCATTTCTTGTATTGTCTTTCATCTTACTGTACTTTTTCATCACTATCTTTCATCTGATTATACTGCCTTTTATCTGACTGTACTTTTATCACTGTGTTTTATCTAATTCATCTATTCTTTGCCACAAGGAGAGTTCAGTGCCTACGGAGGGTACGGAGCTATGACAGCGAGAGATTGGTATAACGAGCTCCCTGCTAGAGTCTGTGATATTGTCGATGAGACTGGTTTTGGACTTTTCTCCTCTGGCCTAACATGGGTCATTATGAGCCATCATCTTCTAGGAGCGCTTATGGAAAAGTGGTGGGATACCACTAACTCCTTACGACTTCGCCATGATCACAGGCTTAGGAGTAAGGGGCGATTTGATCCCCTTTGACACCGACATGAGGGAGTGAGAGGCTGTCTAGATCGAGCTGTTGGGAGCGCGCCCACCTCTGTACCAGCTAGCCATGGTGAGAAACAGTTGGTTTGTCAAGCAATTCCGAGAGAGCGAGCTCGTGACGCTGGAGGAGATGAAGCAGTACACTCGAGGCTTCTTGATATTTATCCTCGGTAGCACCTTGTTTTCGAATAGGTGGAACACAATGGGCTTATATCTGTTAAGCGCCCTGGTGACTTTTCCCTGGGTACGCTTCTACGACTGGGGCGGAGTTGGCCTCGCCACCCAATACGGCTATATGAGCTTTACCTCCTGCTTGAGGAGAGAACTGATCGGAGGCTACTTGCGAGCCTAGGAGGTATGCATTTCAGTTCCCTTTTTGCACTTTACGCTTTCTATTTTACATTTTTTGCTTTATATCTGTTCAACGCGTATGCTTTCTGCTTTGTACTTTTGCATCTGTTTATACATTGTGTTTTCTACTTTGTGCTTTTTGCATCTGTTCATACATTGTTGATCACATGTCACTGCATTTTCTTTATGGCTGTGGGTTTATGCATATTTTCTTGCCCTCGCCTCAGAGCCCATAGAAGGGCTCCCCCCGATGGTCCTTTACTCGAGACGATATGATGGTAGTTGGCAGCACCGAAGTGGCGAGTCATTTTCCTTCTTCCGCCACTACTTTGACACTGTGGTCTCCCATGAGGTAACCCGAGACATAGTCATTTTTGCTTTAACACTGTTTTGATTCACATTTTAGCAACTGACAACAACTAATAATCTGTACACTCTCCATTTGTAGATCACGTGGTAGCCTTGGGCCATGATGCTGGCTGGGGTACGGGACCAGTATTCGGTAGCGTGGGCCACATCACGCCTTTGGATCCTACTGGAGGGTCTAGTCTGCCGGGCTTGGTTCTTGAGCAAGAGATTCGTTCACCAGACCGTGGGCTTGTCGGATCCAATAGTTCCGATGCCATCCCTAAAGTTTATGAGGACAACGGACAGGCTATCTGTTGATGCAGTCACACAGTTTATGGTGGGCTTTGATGCTGATTACTTCAGAGATGAGGGCGACTACACGACCGTTATTTAGACTCACCCCATGCCACCTCTGACAGGCGCTTACGGAGGCGAGGGGGCGAGGGCTCCTGCGGCAACTAGGGTGACTAAGGACCGTGTTAGAGGGGTTCCCCTTGCGTAGCAAAGCGCCCGTTAGCTGGAGCTTCCCACTACGCTCACATGTTGGAAACATACTGGGGTTGTTTACCAGATCCCGATCGAGTCGGCCGAGGCTGGACACGAGCTTGTCGGGGATCAGGGTTCGTCTCAGGTATGGACCATTCTTTACGCTTGGCAACCCACATTTCATTTCAAATATATTTATTGCAAACACTGATCATTCAAATGCATTTGTAAGCATCCATAGAGTACACGGGGAGTTATCTTGAGCTGATAGATTCATTGATGGGCATGGTGCAGAGGAGGGAGATGCTGTTTGGTCTCCATGGTATCCAGGTAATTTCTTCAGTTTGCACTTCGTGCTATCATCTTTTCGCTAATACACTGGCATTTCAACTGTAAACTTTCCCAAACTGCATTGATACACTGCACTCACACATTGCATCCACACACTGTACTCATATTGTATATGATATACACACTGTAGGTGAAATGTTGACAACTGTTTCTTCCACATTCCACCTGCACCGATGGCTTTGGCGGTAGCAATAGCAGCACTGACAGTACCTCCTCCAATAGCAGGAAGGAGAGAGAAACAGGTCCCAGCTCGCGGCCGAGATGCGAGTCGCAGTCGGGGCAGAAACGGGGGTACCCGAGGCCACAATAGTCCTTCAGAGCCCATCTGGAGTGATGACGATGCTGAGACCAGTGACTCCAAAGAGGTAATGACGCGGCATTCTAAGTTATCCGAGAGTGAAGACAATGATGCTGGCCCGGGTTCCGAGAGCAGAGGTGACGATTCGGCGGGCTTTGAGGCAGAAAGCGGAGACGATACCAGCTCGGGTTCAGAGTCTGATTCTAACAGCGTTGCTGATGGAGATAGTGCCCCTGAGTCCTCCCCTCTGAGGAAGAGGATGAAGAGGGCCTCTCGGGTTTGAGGCGACTGGCACTGATTTTTGTACTTTTTGCTTAGTTTCTTTCTGTTTGGTAGCATTAGCACATTTATAGCTTCAGATAGGTTTTATTTTCTTTTGAAACTTATAGTCCTTTTTTGTAAAAACCATGATCGGAATAAAACCTCACAGTTTTTGTAAAAAGTGTTGTCATTTTTGCATTATGAGCACCATATTTGCATGATAATGGACATGGGATCGAATTTACAAATGAAAACTGAACACTTGTATTAGCACGACATTTTTAATCAGGTAATGAGCCGACCAACAACCGAAATACAAAATACAAAATACAACTCGATAAACAAAGCAAAAATTACTCAAATACAAATAAACAAGCTTCCTAAAACCAAAAAGACTCAAAACAAGACTTTAAAACACACAAAGATCAAAACAAAACACATGCTTCCATCACTGTTCAGCACAAAGGTGGACGACATGCCTGAAAAGAAGGTTGCTGACTAGAGATAGAGCTTGCCGGCTATAGAGAGTGACTTGCTAGCCATCACTGTGGCTTGCCGGCCATAAATGTGAGAATTGCCAGATTGCTAACAGCTGGCTTCCATTCACAGCCTTATCTTCTACAAAAGATTCAACTTCGTGATTTCTCTTCAGAACCTCATTTCAGCAGCAATTTCTTCCACAAATGGAGCCATTTTTTGCCGAAAAGCTCTTAGATTGGATAACGACCTTAGATAGCACGGAAAAGGTAAATTTTTGGGTTTTGACATAAATTCACTTTTTTGCTAAGCCGTACTCCACTTTGTTTTCTGTTCCTTTATGTCGCGGTTCGATGCTAGGACCCGATTACACGTCTTTCGCTTTGGGGGACAAGCAATATGTCCGACAATTGAAGAATTTCAAGCACTAATGAAATCCCAGCGCGATGAGAAAATCATGCCTCAGCCCCATTTCGGCCATGCCCAAGCTTTGGGATGGATGTGTGGGCTCACTCTGCATGAGGCTCGATCTTTGGCCCACCACAGAGAGCTAGACATTCCCAGCTTGATTCATCGATTTTCGACATTGGTGACAAAGGCGACCTTTTCTGGCGAGGTTTTCAGCAAGATGCCCTCTGCTTGTGTATGCTTGCTTATTTCCTTCTTTCCCCTAGCTTTGGCAGGTCCAACATTCGGTTGATCGAAGTGGCCCAAGGTTTGAAAGAATGGAAGAGTTACATTGGCTCGGTGCTGGCCGAAACCTTGATGGGCTTAGATGCCTTTCATCGGTGAAAGACTACTAGATTTGCGAGGAGTCCACTACTTCTTCAGGTATTGTTTCCCATCCTTTCTCATATGTGTTTCTCACATCACTCGACACTCATGCTCTATTTTTCTCTTAAAGCCTTTTTCTTACTTTTCTCTCAACATACATCTCTCTATTCTTTAATCTCTCTTTTCTTTCATCATTTCCCAGGTGTGGCTTATGGATAAGCTGAAGGTAGTGGATTCTTACCCTGAGTACTCAACTTGAAGTTATTTCTTCCACCACCGACTAGTGGATTTCCCGAATGAGGAATAGTGGTGCGACTGGATGTGCAATAGGTCTGCTATTGACATAGCTTGGGCGTTGCCCCTGGCTTAATCTGACCGAGATGAGTTACAACATGGCTCAGCAGCCTGGCAAACAGTTGATCGGATTGACGCATTGTGTGTTCTATTTCCATTTACGGTTAAGATATCAGTTCAGGTACGATCAGACCCACCTAGAGGAGGGGGTAGAGTACTCGGTTTCATTCCCTATCCGTGATTCACACTTGGCTTGGTACCTCACTGCTTGGAGGACGAGAGAGATTCTGGCTCTAGCCCTTAGTTTCAGTTATGCTATTTTTGGCGAGTGTTTGGCTTGGCTTAAGGATGAGGCACAAATCGGGCCCACTTTGGCTTCCGAAGCTTCTACAAGCACAAACAGAGGACGCAAGAGCACCTAACTCACCTATGCCCCTAGTTTATTGCTTTGACCTTTCTTTTCAAGTTTTTTTGATGTAATAAAAGCAACTTTGATTTGCATCAGAGAGTTGGAGAACTTTATGTTGAAATCAATGAAATTAAGGTTGTAAGCACTAAATTTTTTTCTTTTGGTCCAAAAATGGTCTAAGTTGTAAAAGGTAAAATTTTGAACAAAATTAACTTTTGTTAAAACTTTCCAAAATTATTTTTGAAAAGGATCACCACTTGATACGTACGGAATCAATCCTGAAGATGTACAACCCCGAATCAAAAGACCAGAAATGCCCCTGACTGAATAGCACTGCTCTTCATTGTACCCAGCTCTTCTCTCAGAGTAAAGATCACCCCCAAACTCTTAGGTAAAGGACGGAAAAAGATGACCTGATCAGACACATGGACAAGACAGTTAACTTGGAAGTGATTATGGCCGAACTTCAAGATGAAGTTGCCTACGTATCCCAAAGATGGAAATCAGGCCTTACATAGTTCGGTTTAGGTTCACTTCAGTATTAACTCTCTCATTTTGTGCTCTAACTTTTGCCAAAGTCGCCATTTCAGGTTTTCAACCTTGCGAGCTCAGTTTTTTCTTTTTTTCTAATTTTTCATGCTGTAACTTTTGCCTAGATCGCCTTTTGGGTTTTCGGCCTACCGAGCCTCTCAAGGATAATATTTCTTCAACTTGTCCATGTTGATCGGTTGTGAAAATTCTGGGCCATCTAAGTCCATGAGAATAACAACTCCACCCGACCAGATAGCTTTGATGATGTAAGGACCAGTTTGAACTTGCCCCTAGGGTCATGAATGGAAGCTCAGTTGTCTTTCAGCACTATATCTCCCTCATTGAGATTTCGGGACTTAGTTTTCTTGTTAAAAACCCTAGTAATCCTACGTTGGTAGCCCTGAACATGATACAATACTTTTAGCCTTCTCTCATCAAAAAGCATCAGCTCCTCAAATTTGTTTTGTTGCCAGTTCGCCTCTACTATCTGACACTCAACTACAACTTACAGCGATGGGATTTTTGTTTCAATTGGCAAAACAACCTCCATCCCGTAGACCAGAGAATAAGGAGTTACCTCTGTAGACACCTGGATTGAAGTTCTATAGCCCCAGAGTGCAAATGACAATTTATCTGGCCAATCCCTATAGGTCTCAACCATCTTTTGCAAGATATTCTTGATGTTCTTGTTGGCAGCCTCAACAGTTCCATTGGTTTGCGGCCGGTATGTAGATGACTTATGAAAAGCCACATTGTATTTCTCTAACAAGTCTGTCACCTCTTTCTTGAAGTGGGAGTCATTATTTGATATGATCTCGTTTGGGACTCCATATTGGCAAATGATATTGTTTCTGATGAACGTGGCCACATGCGATGCTTTCAAACCTGCATAGGACTGAGCTTCTAGCTATTTTGCAAAGTAATCAATTGCCACCAAAATGTATTCAATCCCATTCGACGCTTTTGGCGTGACTGCGCCAATTACGTCAATTTCCCAGACTAAGAAAAGCCATGGCAAAATCATGTTGTATAGTTTTGACAGTGGAATATTCATGTGATTAGCATGAATTTGGCATTTGTGGCATCGCTGAACAAAACCAATACAATTGTCCTCTACAGTGGACCAATAACAACCTTGCCTGAGAATCTTCCGGGCCAACATCACTTCGTTCATGTGCGCTCCGTACTCTCCTCCATAGATGGCCTCCATCAAGCGCTTTGACTTCTTTTCTTTGACACACAACTTGTGCATTCCCAGATGACCTCTTTTGTACAGTTTACCTCCGCAGATGATAAATTAGACAGCCATTCGCCGTATTCCCCTTTTGTTCTTGGCATTTTCCGTTGGTGGATAAATCTCATTTTCCAAGAAGTTCCAAATATCATAGGACCAAGGGTTTTTGTCTTGCGCTTCATCTATTATGGTGATAGTTTCATAGGCCGACATGTATTTCTACTCAATGATAAACGGATACTCAATGATAATCAGATGCATTCGGACTCCAAGTGGGATGTCTACCATAGATGATAGAGTTGTTAAAGTATCAGCGAACCTGTTGTTCTCTCTTAATAGATTCGTGAAAGTCAACTTTTCAAACCTAGGAATCAGAACGTCTAGGGTCTAGTGATAAACCTTCATCTTTTGTTCTTTGACTTTCCAGTCCCCATTTGCTTGAGAAACAATTAAGTTTGAGTCCCTGATAACATCTAACCTTTTTGCCCCTAGTTCTAGGGCTGCTTCTAAACCAGCGATACACACTTTATATTCTGCTTCATTATTAGACACCTTGAACCAAAGTTTGAAGGCTAAGGTATATGGGAGTCATTGGCTGCTATCAGTAACACACCTATCCCATAACAGTACTGATTGGACGCTCCGTCAAAGTACATCGTCCAAGTCTCCTCCTCCACTTGCAGAATGGCTTCATCTAGGAACAGGTATTCCACCGCCTTATCCCTTTTTACTGGGTGATCTGCCAGGAACTCTGCTACAACACTTCTTTTGACTGACTTGCGAGTGACATATTTGAGATCAAATTTGGAGATGAGAAGCAACCAATGAGCTAGCTTACCTGTAAGCGCTGGTTTCTCAAAGAGATATTTGATGGGATCTAATCTCGAAACTAGAATTACAGAGTGAGTTAACAAGTAGTGTCTCAATTTCCTGGTAGCCCATACCAAGGCTAGGCAAGTTTTCTCCAACAAAGTATAGCGGGTTTCATAATCCAGCATTTTCTTGCTCAAGTAATAGATGAATTTCTCCACCCTATCTTCAGATTCCTGAGTGAGCATGCATCCCATAGTCGTGTCTATCACTGACAGGTACAGAATCAAAGACTTCCATGGCTCCGACGGCGACAACATAGGCGTATTCTGAAGGTACTGCTTAATTTGCTCCAAGGCGAATTGACATCGATCATCCCATTGAAATTTCTTCCCTTTCTTCAGGAGACCAAATAGTGGTTCACAAGTCAAGGTTAATTTAGAAATAAACTGTCTTATGAATTCCATTTTACCCAGAAAGCCTTGCACCTCCATTTCAGTCCTTGGTGGTGGCATTTATAGGATGGCCTTAATTTTGGAAGGATCTAGTTCGATACCCCTCTGTGTGATCAAAATCAAGCATTTTCACTGCTGTTACACCGAAAGTGCATTTCTGTGGGTTCAATCTCAACCTATATTCTCTAATTCGTTGAAAGAATTTCTCCAAGGAGGTGTATTGGCCCTCTCTTTCTTTGGACTTGACAATCATGTCGTCTACGTATACTTCGACCTCTTTGCGGATACATCATGCAGAATAGTGGTCGAAGCCGTCTAATAGGTAGCTTCGGCATTCTTCAGTCCAAACAACATAACCTGATAGCAGTAGGTGCCCCACGACGTAGTAAATGTAGTTTTCTTTCTGTCCTCGGGCGCCATCAGAATCTGGTTATACCCGAAAAACCCATCCATGAAGGATAACAATGCATGACCCGCAGTGAAATCCACTAACTCATCGATGTGCGGCCGAGGAAAGTCGTCCTTTGAACTGGCTCTGTTTAAATTCCTGAAGTCCACACACACTCGGATTCTACCATCCTTTTTCGGCACTAGGATGATGTTAGCCAACCAAGTCGGATATTCAGATACTAACAAGAAACCTGCCTCGATTTGTTTGGTGGCCTCTTCTTTGATTTTTAGCGCCCAATCTGGACGGATTCTTCGCAACTTCTGCGTGACGGGTCGAGCCTCGGGGTCAAGAGGGATCCGATACTATATAATCTCAGGATCGATTCCAGGCATGTCTTTCGTAAGACCACGTGAAAACATCTTTGAAATCTTTAATAAAGTGACTAAGCACTCGTCCTCCTCCGAAGACAATGTGGACCCGATCTGGACCAGATGCGGATCCTTCATAGTACCCACATTAATAGCAATGATTTCATCAGAACAGCGTTTTGAAAACCTCTCCTCTTCTCGATTAATCAAGTTTTTCAAAACCAGAGGAATTCCTTCCTCTTTATTTTCATTAAAATTCTGAAAATCTTGGTCAATACAATAAATAAGCGACATAGAGAAATACTCAGAATCAGCACTGTTCTCATTCATAAGATCCAGCTCTTCGGTTACAACCAACTGAAAAACAAAAGAAAAAGAGGACCTGGACAAGAACTTGGCATTCGGGTTATCACCCCCGGGAATACTAGGCTCAGACTCAAAAGAATCGGAATCTGATTTTGACTCCATAGACTCAATGGAATCAGATTCTAGCTCATCACCCGACTCGGAACTAGATAGGTAGCCCTCCTCCAGTTGCCAGACAAGAGATGGTGACTCCAATACATCCAAAATGCTGTTGGATGGGTTTATACCCGGTTGTTCCCCAATCGTGGAGATGGTAAGGTTATCCCTCAATTTCTCTAAGTCAGCCGGAAGATCTGTAAGGAGACATGCCAGTGCTACCCCTATTCCAAGTTCATTGTTGTCCGAGTCACTTTTCATTCTCTTTTCACCTTAAGCACTTGGTTCAGCCTTTTCCTCAGCATCACTATCTTGCAACTACAGGTCAAAAAAGATTTCGAATCCAGGGACACGTAGCTTTGTGGAATTCATCTTGGGCTTGGGAAAGCTATAAAAGGAGAAGTCTTCTCCCTCCCGAACAAAGCGGCCATTCAACGTTCCCCGAATTAGCCTGTGAATGAGCTCATAGTGTTTCCTGGGCTGCTTGGCTCTGGCTCTGCTTGTCATGTCTTCCCTTTTCCTGATCCAGTCCTCTTTGGTGGGTACATAACCTAAACCAAAGGCATGTGGATTGTGTGGCACATCGGCCAATGTTGTGACACCTTTCCGGCCACTTCTTCCAAGTCCCATTCTTGGCACATGCTGCAATTTGTTCATGACATAGATAGATTAGGCATTGACATACATGCCCTCATCAACAGCCAAAATGGTTTGCACTACTCGAGCCTCAGCCAGAGTAAACCTTGAGAGGAATACATCCTCCTCGCCATGAACGATTTCCAACACTGGTGTAGTTACTTCTGGCGGGGAATGGATTGATGAATTCCCCAAAATAATCGCCACTTCCTTCCCGTAGGGTTACTTCAACATTTGGTGAAGGGTGGAGGAGACATTTTTCACATAATGCAGCCAGGGCCTCCCTAGCAGTAAGTTGAAGGTGGCCGGGACATCTAGGATATGGAACTCGATGTCCTGCTGATCTGGGCCTACCTGGACTCTGATTTATACCATGCCCATAACCTCTCTGCTTGTATTATCATATGCCTAAATTACTTGGGTTGTGGGCACGAAGTCTGCCGGTCTAAGGCTGATGGCATAAGTTGTGCGGGAAGGACATACATTGATAACTGAACCAGTGTCTATTAATACCACTGGTACCCATTTTTCCTTGCACTCAACGGATATGTACAGGGGCTTGTTGTGAGCTGAGCCTTCCGGCTATAGTTCTTTGTTAGAAAATGTTAGGGTTGGCCCGGCACCACTTAGGAAGACTAATCCTACAACTTGTTCAGGGGTAGTGTCAATGGACAATTTAGCTTTCTCCATTGCTGATAGTACTGCCTATCAATGCACCCGGAAGGCCATAAGAAGACCCCAGATTGAGATGTCAGCTTGGATTTTCTTCAGTTGCTTCAACACTGCTTTTTCTTCTAGCTGTTACTCTTTCTGTTTCTCAACCTCTGTCTTTCCTAGATGCCTCAGCTTGATCTAAGTGCGGTGGCTTGAAATATCGCCCACTTCCTGTCATGTGATTTATCCCTTCTGCATACCACGTGTTGTCTGTGAGGTACTCACCTCAGTCCTCGTCGGTGTGAGCCCAATGTAAATCGTTATCATCCCCCTATACACCTTCGGCAGCCAACAAACAGTTGTCCGGCTCCATTCGAATCACTTTCACCTCACAGGCATCCCCCGCAGGGTGTTAGGCCATTACAGCTTCCTGGTCGTCTTCAACCCTCTCTTGTGAAAATTGCTTCAGCACAGCTTTCTGTTCTGTGTCCATAGAACTCATAGTGCCCAGTTCCTAAGCTGAATTTTCTACGCTAGTGTTCTCCAACAGTTTCCCCTTTTCATCGGCTATTCCGACCACTACAACAATTCCTGCTTTCTTTTCTTCTTGTTCCATTTTAGTTCATTTCTCCATATCCGGTTCATCACTCAACCACCCAGGGTTGTCCGTTGATTTATTTAAATTGAACCAGTCAATCTGTACATCCCCGTGATCCTGTTCGTCAAAGAACTGCAGGTTGTCTAAGTTCTCCTCAAGTTCTGCCAAATCATCCAAACCTTGGCTCGGGCCATCCTCCCTAACTACATTGACCTTCACTACAGTTGGCAATACCACTTCCGGCTTGACTTGATCAATCGGCACAATGTAGCAGCTTGGATTATACACCCCCTTAGGCAAGTCCTCAGAGCACTTAGGCAACGGACTCATACTCTCCTCTAAGGTCAACCTCCATTCTTCTGTAATTGTCACCACCACAGGTTTAGGTTGAAGTGGGGACATGTCCATCATGCAGAAATCTGTGCTTTCAAGAATGAACACCGTCAGTTTGGGTAGGTGGAAAGGGGTAATATATACGCTGGGGTCGTAGGGGATTACCAGCGTATGGATTAGGTTTAGATTTTGAGGTGGGGGAACTTGATTGTGGGCCAGGAGAGGGTTCGTAGTCACATTTGGTTTGTAAGGCGGTGCGATCACCTTATTGTCAATGAGGTCTTGAATCTCATGACGCAGTCAGAAGCATTGGTCGGTGTCGTGACTATGCTGCTGGTGAAATGCGCAGTGCTTCGCTGGGTTGTGTTTTGGTGGAAGAAGATCAGGTAATAGGTGAGGCTCTAATGGTTTGAGGTGCCTCTTTTTGACCAACACCTTCATGGCTTGAGATAGGGTCATGTAGAGTTGGGTAAAGGTCCTCTAAGATCGGGCAGAGTTGGTTGAAGTTTGTGGAGTTGTATTGGCAAAGGGATTGGCGGTCTTGGTTGTGGTGGTGACAATGATCACATCCGTTGGCCGCGCAACTATACTACCACTGGTGGTTGCATTGGAACTGCGCACAAAAGGCCTCTTGGCCTACTCTTTCTCATCAGTAATCAACCATTGTTTCATGGCATCTTTAATCTGAACCCCTATCTCATGGATCTCAGTGAATATGAATAGAGGTAGGACAGTCATTTTCTGTAACAACTTCTAGTGCAGATTGCGGACTACCATCCTTTTCTGGTCTTTCTTAGAAGGTCGTGTGGTCATCACTGAAGCCTTAGCCCTCAACCTTGTCACAAATTCTGAGAAGCCCTCATTCGGCTCCTGGCGTATTGCTTTAAGATCACGAGTTGTGACCTCGATTTGTGTGTTGTATGAGTACTGAGCAATAAAGGCCTCAATCATTTCCTTCCAATTTTGTTTCACAGAATCCTCTAACTTCGCATTCCTGACATGGTTCGGCCAAAGAGAGAGAGTTTTTGCAATTTGGTCAGGCCTATCGGCCACAGGATATTTGAAAACAGCCGTAGATGAACCATGGGATCTCTGGAGCCGTTGAATCTATCGATGTGAAGCATTTTGAACCGGATCTGGCAATGTCACTGTAGAGTCGGTATACCCATCTTTTATGTTAGGAATAAAATTAATACCTTGTGCTCTTTTGAATAGCTTATCTAGCTTGTTGACTTTAAGCACAGTTGGGTCAACCTCAAATTCAAATGGAGCCTCAGTTTGATACACAGATGTTTTGGAGGCTTGTGGTGGGATCGACTCTGCCGAATTACCCTGCTTTTCAACATGGGCAGTGGCTCCAGGCGCTGGGATACTCGTAGGAGGTGCATGAGATATAGAAGCTGCTACCAGCTGTGGTTGTTGTTGTTGCAGCCTGTTTATTACCTCAGCCTGATGTGCTGTGACCTTGGCTTGATGAGCAGTATCTTGTCGTAGAGTTTCAACTGTTTGTTGAAGGTGATGGATCAATTCCTCCATATTGACCGGGGAATATTGTGCCATTGGGATAGGTGAGTGATCTCATACTGGACTAGATGTAGAAGACTGTCCTTGAGCTTGACTAGATGCAGGTGAATTGAGGGGTGACTACTGTAGAAACTGGACGGGTGAACTCTTCCTGACTCTCCTCCGTCTAGTAACTGGTGGGAGCAAAGTAAACAGAGGCTGTCCCGTAACAAGATCTCTAACTTTGCAAAGCCTTCTGACATGGGTCCAGAGCACTTGGGGGATATCCAAACTTTCCGAAGCTATGGTGTTATACTACCTAGCAAAAGAAATAAAGCAAAAATAAAGCAGTAATCAGAAACCGCACAACACCTCAACTAATGATGTTACCAACATAGATGCAATCAAAGTTGTAGGACTGCACTCAACACTAATTTCTGCCCCTAAAACGGATACCAAATTTGCAACTGATACGCACATTCCTATACAGTTTCACTATAAAGCACATACAAGTTAAGTGAGAGCCAAAACACCCCTATGAGGGGGTAAGGTTACCTTGTCCTAGTTTTGTCAGGAACTAGGGTTCAATATTCAAACAAAGCAATTTCACGCAATCCTGTATTTGGGTAATCATCCTGTCCTAGTTTGGAACAGTCTCTATGGCTTTTCAATATGCAACTAGGTCAAATGGTCAGAAGGGTACCTCAACAAGACTACCTAATATACCTCTCACACCTAACACCGAGAAGTGAAAGGAGGATCAAACAGTACAGCGGTAGTCCAAATCCAAGGATTGTGTTCCTATCATGGCAAAGGTCGTGACAAGTCAACCTTTTGGCAAGGTTTTCGGGCAAACTATCCAGGAATAGCAGATGGCAAACATAGTGACTTAAATGTACCAATGCAAATGCAATGCAAAGAAACATATAAGTGTAGATAAAATTTCATATCATGAAATTTAAGTCAAATTCTCAAAAGTCCCTAGTGGAATTGCCAAGAACTCTAGCTCGACTTTTTCGCGCCCTCTTTCGGAAGACGAATAAGCTCTATAGTATCGAACTCCTACAGTTCTGAATTTGATCTCACAAGTACAATGTGAAATAGATAAATACTAAAGAGTCCCAATCCGGCAAATCTTTTGAAAAATCGATTTTGAATCAAATTGCCAAAAATGGACTGCTTTGCCAGATACAGAGTCACCACCTAAATATTTCTTTTTTTTGGAAAAATTTAAGAAACCCATGACTAGTGCCAAAGGCCATGTGTTCGTTATCACCAAGATTGTCTTAGCTCGGGAACTTAGGTACGAGAGGGAAAGGTCATAAATTGAGCATCCCTACTCGCCCGATCAAAGATCGGTCCCAACTAATCATGATGTGAATCTTATTTGCATCATATGCTCTTGTTTCGGTTTATTAGGGTAGCATTACTATGTGATGCGCACACACACAAGTATAGACTAACTTTTGCAAGAATTGGAACACTTGATTCATGTTTGTTTTGAAAATTGTTTCAAAATATGTATCACTTGAAAAGTGATTGCATATAAACATATACTCAAATTATTCCAATTCAAGAAATTAGCCTTCATCCACAAGCATTTAAGCAATTTAACACTTAAGAACTTAGCCTCATGGCAAGCATGCTAAACCTGGCAACAATCACACGTATGCGATATGCTAAAGCGAGTAAAGGCTTACCTAGCACTTCAAGCCAAAAGAGAAATGAGTTAGAAAATGCATGATCCCTAACTATGCAATATGATTAATGCAACACATGCGATATGCAACTAATAGGCTCGACTACAAATATGGCATATGAAGCAATTTGATAGCATGCGGTTTAAGCAAGTATTCAAAGAAGCGTTAAACTAACAATGCAAGTTAGAATGATAAACCGAGCCTCGGAGCATGCAAAACAAGTGGATGCAAGCATGAAGTATGCTAAACAAAACATGATGTCTCTAAACTAACCATCATAAACTAGTAAATAAAAAGGAGAAAGACGTGGGGTTGGAAGACATACACATTATTACAAGTTTGCGCCCTCACAAATGAGGGTTTGAATAAACTAACTAGCTAACTAATTAAAGCTAAGCTAATTAAGCTAACTATTACAAATCAAAATGAATAATTAGCTAAACTACTTAACTAATTATTACAACAAATTAATTAACTATTATAGCTAATTAAAATAATTACAACACTTTTACAAAATCAACTAGGTACAACTAATTAATTACAATAAATATCTAAGTTAAGAATTTAAACTTAAACATGCTCGGTACGTGAGGAATGCTCATGCACATGCTTGGTTTCCACCCGAAAAGGCCACTGTTTTGCTTCCAGAAAGCCTCTGTTGCACAACAGAACACTTACACCTTTGTCCACTTCTAGAATGTCTCTACTCTGCTCAAAAAACACACTGTTGGATTTTGCAGAGGTAGCTAGCCGACCAGGAGTGATGGCCTACCGTCCACCAGTGATAGCCAATGGCCTGCCGACCACTGCTGCACAGTTCATCTTGCTGCAACAGAGAACAAATAGAGCATGTATAGGGTATTCTCAAGGGTTTATTCACATAATTCACCCCTCCTTATCATGAACAGATCAAAGGAGAGACAAAACTTGGTCCACAAACCATTAACTCAAGAAATTTCATTGCATGATGGCTTATGAACCAAAGTGTGCAAGTTCAATATATGCAACAAAATAAGACTCTAACCTCCTCCCTTTCATGAATTGATTAAGGGAAGTGGTGACCTTGGAAACTTGAACCATTTCATCACTAATGAATATGAAATGCCTCAAGCTTCCATGTGTTCAATTAACATCCGATTGAACACAAAACCAAATTCTTATCTTGCATCATTTTAGTCCCATTTTAATTACTTCATTTTAATTACCAACCATCCTTCAATTCATTGAGTCCAAAAGTGAATTTAAGTCCTCTAATGGAAAGAGGGCTCAAATCAAGTGTTGCTTCGGGCATGAAAGAGACATCATACCGTTGGTAATGAAACTCCAAAGGGATTAAAACATTAAGCATGACATCTCAATCCCATGCCTAAACAAATAAGTAATTTGAAACCACTTTTAAAGCAAGACAAAAGCCAAGAAAGGAGGGAGGTTGCAGATATGATTAAGAGTAATCATAAGTATGGAAAGCCATAAATAAATGCAATCAACTCAAATAAGATGGTGTCTAAGGCCTAAAACACCAAACTCATGAGGACAATTACACTATAAGCATGCAAAACAAAGCTCAAATGCAACTATTAACCAAAAATAGTGTTAAAATAGTCTTAAAATATGTTGGAATTAAGACAAAAATAGCTAGATTAATAAGCTAAAATATGGAGCATGCTAGGCTAGTAAGCAAGACACAAGGAAGGGAGGCTAACCCCTTCAAATTTGGACTTCAAAACATGATTTTAGCCACCGAAATGAATCTAAACATCAGTGTTTTAAAGCTCAAAAAAAGATAGTGAAAGGATGGGAAACACAAGGGAAAAGGCCTTCAAAACAAGGTGCAAAGAAGAGTGAACCACCCTTCAACCTTTAATGGCCTTAAAACCCAAGTTTCAGCCCAAAAATACAGAGTTTTTATAGCCCAAAAACAGTTAGAAAATTGCAAGAAAAAGAGTAGTTAAAACAAGTAAAAAGGAAAAGCCTTATACCTCTTGAAGAGGAAATCAATTCCAAGCAATAAAACCAAGCAAACACACCCTCAAGAGCTCAAACAAGGCTCAAGAATACCCCAACTCAAATATGGAGAGGTTTGGTTAAGAATGTATAGGCAAAAGTGAAGGATATGTAAGCAAGGGTTAAGAAATTTAGAAGAGAGAGAGAGAGAGAGAGAGAATTGTAAAGAGAGGAAAAATTTTGCTCCAAAATTTTTCTAACCTTAAAACAATAGAGGGAGGTCTCCTATATATAGAAAACATGAATTTTCCTAAAAAACATCCAACCATACACGTGGGAGCAGATGCAAGCGTTTGTGCAAACAGCTGGCACAACTATCACAAAATATCTGCAAAAAACATTGGTGGCCGGCAACCAAGAGTGATGGCCGGCAGCCTAAAGAGGTGGTCGGCAGGCCACCAGAGGTTGCAGGCTTGAAGATCTCAGGTTTGGTCCAAGAATGAGGCAACATGCGTGTAGGGTTTGAAGGACTCAAGGCTGTGGCATTCCGCTGAGGACTCCGAGAACTTGACAAGCAAATACACTCATCATTTGGTGTGCATGCGATGACGTCCAAGTCGTAAGGGCTGTTAAAAATGGGGTGTCTACACCCAAACATTTCAATGAGATCTTGTTTCACAACATTTCCTTCCCAATGCAAAGTTTCAAATCCTAATTCAATATTTGTAACAAGAAAAAGTATTGAAATGCCAATGCAACAATTATCAATGCCATGAAACACCCCTTTCCTTCTTCAATTATTCCATGCCATGTTCCCATAGTAATCACAACACTCATTTCTCTTTTCAATGACATTTCTCATGATAGCCATATGTTCATTATATCCTTCAATGAATAATCAACAATCTCACATTTCATGCATTCTTAATGATTTAATGATTTCATAACCACATCAACATTTTGAGCAACAACTTCCCAAAATCAACAATTCTCATATTCCATGAAATTTGTCATTTGTTATATAAAATAAGAGATTTTCCAATTATTCATTCATTTTAGCATGATAATAGGTAAACACCCATAAATTCTCAACATTTCTCACAAAAATCTCAAGTTTATAGGTTTTTGCCAAAATTAGGCATTTCTTCATCTTACAAAAAGAAAATCTCTCCAAAGCATCCTTTCTTACAATGTAGTCAAGCTCTCAAGATTTTTAAGAAAAATAAGGTATAAACCCATTTTCAAAATCATCACTACGTACGAACTAAAATCAAGTTCCTATATTTTCCAAAAGAGTTCCAAACTAACACATTCTTGCAAAAATATATATATATAACTCTAAGAAAATCCCTATCTCAAGTTTTGGAGAAGAAAATATGAGAACCCCCCAAATTTGATGGTGTTGAAATCCAATATCCACCACACAAAACGAAGCTCTCGATTAGCTCTCCAAAATTAATAAAGGATATTAGGTCAAAACTCCAATGGATTGGAAAAAATCAAGAGTTTATGGTGTTTGGTGGGGGCTTTTAGAGAGAACGAGGAGCAAACGATAGTTTTTAAAGTGAAAGAGAGGTGTGTAAAAGTGATATACACTCAGCCCAAGAAGAAAGAAAAAGCCAGATTTCGGACTCAGCGTTGTCCCGCACGTGCGCCCCTTCCTCACATGTGCAGCATGCCTTCACCGTGTGTGTGGCCTTCACTCCCGTACGTACGGCTCTCTTTTCCTCGCACCTGTTGCTTCACGTGCTTTTATTTCAGTATAGCACCCAGACCTCCCCTGTTTTCCGACGCATGCCCTAGCTCCTAGATGTAAAATTTGCCACCGAATCGAAATTCCGGATCCAACCTCATACCCCCCAGAAACATGTGAAATTCGACACCAAAATAAATTAAGAATGAGAATTGTAAGGAAAGTTTTCAAAAATGACAAACCCAAACGGTTGGCATGGCCTCAAGTCAAACCCGACACTCTAACAAGGGTGATTCCAATACAAAACAAAGAAGAATGGGACAACTTACGTATCCGATCATCACATAGACAAAGGAAAAAGAAAACAATCTGCAAATCTACTAAAATGACTCCCCCTCAATGTTGCATAATAGGTCTTTATGTTGACACATCCCAATATTATGCACCAACTTTTTGAATGTTACAATCGGTAATGCTTTAGTAAATAGATTTGCCAGATTATCACTTAAGCGTATCTGTTGAACATTAATATCACCATTCTTCTGGAGCTTATGTGTGTAAAATAATTTTGGTGAAATGTGTTTAGTCGTGTCACCTTTAATATAGCCTCCTTTGAGCAGTGTAATACAAGCAGTATTATCTTCATATAATATGGTTAGATTATCTTTTGGTCAAGACAATCCATATCTATCTTGAATATGATGGATCATGGATTTGAGCCAAATACATTCTCGATTTGCTTCATGAATTGCAAGTATCTCTGAGTGATTTGAAAAAGTGCCAGTCAATGTTTATTTTACCGATTGCTAAGATATAGCAGTATGCCCATAGGTAAAAACATATCCTATTTGTGATTTGGTTTTATGTAGATCAGAGAGATATCCAACATCTGCATATCTGATTAACCGTAGCTTGGATTTATTTGAATAAAATAAACCCATATCAGTTATTCCACAAAGATAACATAATATTTGCTTTACTCTATTCCAACGCCTTTGGGTTGGTGCAAAACTATATCTCTCTAATAAATTAATAGGGAATGCAATATCAGGCCTGTTACAATTTGTAAGATACATGAGAGCACCGATTGTACTAAGATATGGTACTTCAGGACCAAGGAGTTCTTCATTAGCTTTTCGTGGTAAAAAAAGATCCTTTTTCACATCAAGAGATCGAACAACCATAGGAGTACTCAAAAGATGAGCTTTATCCATATAAAAGTTTTTCAAGACTTTTTCTGTATATGTTGATTAATATACAAGAATCTCATTTGGCAAATGTTTGATTTGCAGGCCGAGACAAAGTTTTGTTTTGCAAAAATCTTTCATTTCAAATTTCTTCTTAAATATTTTGCAGTTTTTGTAAGTTTTTCTAGAGTTCCTACAAGTTTCAAATCATCAACATATACTGCAACAATTGCAAATCTGAATTCTGATTTCTTGATAAAAATGCATAGAAAAATCGGATCATTCACATATCCTTCTTTCAATGGATATATAGTAAGCTGATTATACCACTCCGGATTGTTTCAACCCGTATAGAGATCTTTGTAGCTTGATTGAATAAACACTTCTGGGTTTTGAATTAGATGCTTTTGGCATTTTAAATCCTTTAGGGAGTTTCATATATATATATATATATATATTACTGTCTAGTGATCTATATGAATATGTTGTAACTGCATCCATTAGACGCATATCTAATTTTTCTATAATTACCAAGCTAATCAAAAATCTGAATGTAATTGCATCTATTATGGGTGAATATGTTCCTCATAATCAATACCAGGTCTCTGCAAGAAACCTTGCACAACAAGTCGTGCTTTATATCTTACAATTTCATTTTTGCTCATTGCGTTTTCGAATAAACACCCATTTATATCCCATAGGCTGTATCCCTTCAGGGGTTTGGACTACAAATCCACATACTTCATGTTTTGTAAGCGAGTTTAACTCTACTTGTATTGCTTCTTTCTACGTTAGCCAATCATTTCTTTGTCAACATTCCTCAACAATTTGTGGTTCATTGTCATTATCACTTTTGATAATGTTTTCAGCATTACTTCTGGAAATGTCAAGAGCAACTTTAAACGAAAATATGTTGTTGATAACAATTTGATTTCTATCCCAAACTTCTCATGTACTTATATAATGTATTGATATCTCATTATTTTCAGGTACTTTTTCCACTTCAGAGAATAACTCTTCAAGAGATTCTCTTTTGGAGGTTCTTCTTCTGGAGGTTCATAAGTAGGAGATTTGGATAGACTTACTACAGCTTGTATTGTGATTCTAACCTCTTCAAGGGTGCTTTCATTTATGGGTATGATCTCTCAAGGGGATCTATTTAGAGTTTCTTCTAGAGTACTAATTATTTGTTCTTGAGCTTTCCTCTTTTGAAGAATTTTGTCTTTTGCACCACTGGGTCTCCTAACCTTCTGGCGTGCCATAGACTCATTTGCTACTATATCCACTAATTGTCCGACGGGAACATCAATTCTTGCTAGGGTATTAGCTACTGGTATGTAAGATTTTGTCAAATTTTTTGTGTCGGTCAATACTTATAGTAACAGATTTGCAATACTTTGCAAATAAATGATCCTTTGAACTTCTAGTTCACATTGATTAGTACGAGCATTAAGACGAGATAATGTCGAAGTATTCTAATTAATTTCCTCTCGAGCTTTAGGCTGCGACTTGTCTCCCCCTAATGATGGAAAAATTATTTTACCAAATTAATAATCCTCAAATCATGCCTTAAAACACATCACCAGTCAAAGGTTCTAGACATCTAATGATTAATGAAGAATCAAAACCAATATAAATTCCAAGCCTACATTGTGTACCCATCTTAGTGCATTGTGGAGATGCAATAGGAATATAAACCGCGCAACCAAACACTCTAAGGTGACTAACATTTGGTGATTGACCAAATGCAAGTTGTAATGTCGAGTACTCATGATATGCAGTTGGTCTAACATGAATCAAAGATGCTGCATGCAATATAGCATGATCCCATGCTGAAATAGGTAATTTGCTTTTCGTAAGCAAAGGCTGAGCAATTAATTGAAGTCTCTTAATAAAAGATTTAGCTAACTATTTTCGATATGAGTGTGTGCAACAGGGTGTTTGATATCGATGCCAATAGACATCAAATACTCTGGATGTAAATTCACTGGCATTATCAAGACGAATTGTCTTGATAGAATGGTTTGGAAAATGTGCTCACAATCTAATTATTTGAGTAAGGAGTCTGGCAAATGCAACATCATGTTTAGAAAGCAAACAAACATGTGACCATCTGGTTGATGCATCTATTAAAATCATAAAATAGCAAAATGGTCCACAAGAAGGGTGTATGAGTCCACATATATCCCCTTGAATTCTTTGCAAAAAGGATGAAAATTCAACAATTAGTTTTGTGGGTGATGGTTTGATAATTAATTTCCCTTGTGAACAAGAAGAACATGGATAATCACTTAGTAAAAGAATCTTTTGGTTCTTTAATGGATGTCCATGTGAGTTTATAATTATTTGACACATCATTATAGATCCCGGATGCCTGAGCCGGTTATGATAGCATAAATGTTTTTGGATCAGAGCACTTCTGGTGCATGACAATGTGTGACTCAATCATTTTTATTATTGTATAATATAATCCATATGAAAATACATGAAGTTTTTCTAATACTAGCTTCTGGATAGAATTAGTTGAAGTGATCAATAAATACTCTTCCTAACCTTTATTTGTAATTTCAATATGATAGCGATTACGACATAGATCTTTAAAACTTAACAAATTTCTTCTGGATCTGATAGAATACAAAGCTTCATCAATACAAATTTTTATTCCATTTGGAAACATAATATTGGCTCTTCTGAAGCCCTTAATTAGGTTTGTAGAATCTGAAATTGTATTGACATTAGTTTTTTTCATGATTAATTGTATAAAATATTTTGCATCACGTAAGATTTTGTACATGGTTGCACTATCCATTAGACATATATTATCGCCAATCATTTTGGAGTTAGTCAATGTATCAATGAAAGTCATGCCTAAAAAAAAATTAAAATTCATTATTCTCAAAACTTAAAATAAGAAAATACAAACTATTAAACCCAAAAATACAAACTTCAAAATCATAATCAAAATAGGACAATACATTATGATATCAAAAAAATAAAGTTAATCAATGTAAACATTTTCATCACCAATTAAATGATCAATGTTTCTTTCAAAATCTTCAAAGAAATCGGAAACATCAAGATGATTAATATCAATGGGTTCATAATGATCTGTGAAATGCATCTCAATTCCTTTTCCTTTTTCTTTTTGTTTTATGCAGGTTTGATAAAAATCCACCAAATGTTTAGGCATACGACAGGTACGCGACCAATACCCTATCATCTGTAACAAGCATTTTCATGATTCTTGGGAGGTTTATTCTGTAAACCTTTTCCCCTTTTTTTTGTGATGTTCCAGAATCATTCCACTTCTGGTGAAATGGCATGTCATTTTCCTAAACATATCCCCCCCAGATTCTGTAATTATTTCTACCTCGGCCACATTCAAAACCATGACCTCTTCCTCGTCTATGGCCGTGAAATGCAATCTCATTCACTTCAGGGAATGAAGTAGAACCGGTTGGACATGATAGATGATTTCTCAATAACAATTGATTAGTTTGTTTAGCCACAATAAAGCATAAAATCAATTCAGAGTACTTTGAAAAACAATGCTCTCTATATTGCTGTTGCAGAAGCACATTATTAACGTGAAATGTGGAGAATGTTTTTTTAAACATATATTCTCAATAATTTTTTCTCCACATAATTTTAATCGAGAGATTATTATAAATAAAGTAGAGTTGTACTCACTAACTGATTTATAATTTTGCAACCTCAGGTACAACCAATCATAACGAGCTTTTGGGAGGATTACGGTCTTCTGATACTCATATCTCTCCTTCAAATTATTCCACAAAATTAGTGGACCTTTTACTGTGAGGTATTCATTTTTTAATTCTTCTTGGAGATTATGGCGAATGAATATCATTGCCTTTGCGCGATTCTGCAGGGATGCTTCATTTTCACGTTTTATGGTATCTCCAAGATTCATTATCTCAAGATGAATCTCAATATCAAGAATCCGATAAACAGTTTTTTTTTCAGAAATGTCAAGAGCTAAGAATTCCAATTTTGAAAGATTGACATGTTTACTAAATTTAACAAAAACAATATGTTTAGTATCACCTAAATATATTAAGAAAATATAAAATTAATTTTAGAATTTATTTATACTTACTACAACATAACCACCCAGAAGTTTTGTCTTCTCAGCTGGTTAGAATCTTGTCCTGATAACGTATTATAAAACTAACGAAAATAAAGAAGAAAGAGCCACAGTAAAAGAGGAAATAAAGAATTACACATGTAATACACAATTTTTCTATATCTTCATTACCATGCAAACTCACCTACTAATAGGTGATAAAACATTCACTATAAACCACTATTCATCACACCATGTGGTTTACCACATGACATACCACACTTCTTACAAGGTAAAATTTTTTTCATATTTTTACTTTCACCCAAAATTCATTATAATTCTAATTATATCTCTTTTAATAGTTATCAAAATATTTCACAACAGTATTATACATATAAGTGATATATAGAATCAGAACCGATCCAAGGTATAGCGAGGTAGAGTCTTTGCCTGGTGGCCTTTAGGACTTCAAACAAAACATTTAAAAAAAATTGTTGTTTACTTTGCTATAATTTATTTATTTGTTTTTTATTACCATAGATTATATTATTTTAGTGTTTTTTCCCTTCTTATAAACTAGGTTTGTTATTTGTGTAAGTAACAAAATTCATTACATAATTTTGATATTTATATATAAAAAAAATTTGTCATTTTTATTTTTCTGAATGTATGAAGGATTCCGTGTTGAGATTTAGCTTAGAATCTCTAAAATTTTAGGTTAGCCCCATGTAGAAATGCTCCATATTTTATTTTTTTCACGATAATGTTGCGTTCATAGTATTTACCTGCGATAGAGTGGTTAAACACATAAATCATGTTTGATAAGTGGACATTTCTAAGTATCTCAAGATTATATACTTTTGTTCGTGAATCAAAAATGGTGTTGAAGCATTTGGAAGAAAATTTGTCGATCAAGAACAACTTACCTCGATGAAGGTAGTTTTTTAATTTGGCAACAAAAGTGTTATTTTGGTATAAGATATTCCACTTTCCCTTTGAAAAATAATTTCACATACAGTTGTGACCGGGAGCTATAAAGGAGTTGTTTTAACAGCAGCTCTAATGAGCTGGCATGGAATTAAAAAAAAAAAAAACAGGAACATACATCACATCAGCAGTGGATGGGATCCACTGCCAGCACATTAGAGTTCAAGAGCTCTATAGTCTTTTTCTTTCACATATACTAGCCTATCATCCGTGCTATGCACGGGATAATTATAGATATTTATATTTGTTTTTAATTTTTTTTAATATACAAATTATATTTTTTAAGATTTTTTATAAAAATAATTTAACAATCTTAACATTAACCATAGTGTACAGGAGAAATTAAAAAGGCTACTGCAGTAAGTATGCACGGGCTATATCTATAATTATTTGTATGAGAGGATTTTAAATGTTAATCAAGAATTTTGACCAAATTAATGAATGCAGGCATATGGATTGGAAAAGTTAATAAACAGAAGATTTTAACCAAATCAATAAATGCTGAGTTTTTTTTTTTTTTTAAATCAAAAATTTAGAAAATTAAGATTGAGAGATTGGAGCTCCCACAAGGCTTGGGGTTTAGAAACCCCATTTTCCTTAATATATTTACAATTATCTATATATGTGAATTGCGATTTTTAAATGTTTTCATTTTTTATATTATATTAAAGTTTAATATTTTGATAATAATCATATGTATTAGACTTTTCAAGGAATTAAATGTCTTCTTTTTTTATTATATTATATTAAAGTTTAATATTTGATAATAATCATATGTGTTTGACTTTTTAAGAAATTTTTTTTATACTTGTTCTTAATGTATTAAAGTGTTATTATGAGGGATAATAATTATATGTGTTGGGATTTTTTAAAGAATTCATATGTGTTGAATTTCAAAGAATTTTTTTTTTATACTTGTTCTTAATGCATTAAAGTGTTATTATGAGGATAAGACTTGAGGGTTGGGAGAAGTTAATAAATACTAAGGTTTTTTTTTTTTTTTTAAATCAAAAAATTAGGAAATTTAGATTGGGAGATTGAAACTCCCACAAAGCTTGGGGTTAAAAACCCCCTTTTGCTTAATATATAGTATAGATTAGATAAACCTCAAAATTAGTTATTCCAAATTAAAAAGTTTGAATCAATTACAAAATTATTTAATTCAATATCAAATGTTATCCACAAATCAAATATATTCAAGAAATATCATAAAGTATTATTTGTTATCTTATTTTTAATGCACTCTCAATCACAATGTAATATAATTTTTTTTAAAATATAAGAATTTTGATATACAATTGTATGATTGTAAATGATTACAATTGTATCGAACACATATTACGAAGCTCCCAAAAAAGAAAAAAATTAAAGTAAAAACCAGACCAATTCATCAATCAAATGAGTGAAAAAAACTCTTAAAAGATTATAGCATACCGAAAATTCCTCATCTTATGAGCGAGATGAGTGATACATTTGACGTTAGTACGAGAAATGTTAAAAAAATTTAAACACAACTCTTAAAATTTATTTTTAATAATATAACACAGAATTAGTAGCAGAGTCAAAAAATTAAATAAAAAATGACACTTATTAATTACAATTTTAATTTGTTTTTTCATAACCAACAATAAGAAAATAATCATAATTTTTGAATTAATATTAAGTACAAAAACTTAAATAAAATTATTACAAAAGTATTTCATATAAAATTTTACAATTAACTTCAAGTAAAATTGAAAAGAAAATATTACGTATAACTAGTGTGTCATAAATAATGCAAAAAAGTCATATATTTAAGTGTTAAAATAAATTATATAATGGTAAGAAAAATTAAATTTTTATAAAATTTGAGTAAAAATTTCATATAATAATATCACATTATTATTAATATATGATATTACTAACTAATGAATAATGTTATATGTATAAATTAGTGTATTAACTTATGTACTAATTGATGATATATGCATCAATTGGTGTAGGTAACACCACTCTAATTCATATTAATTATTGTTTAGTTTAAAAATTAATTATTTAAGATTGAATTCCATGCAATGGTGGAGTTACATGGAGATCAGGAATCATGCACTAATTAGTGTAGTTATGATATTATTATTGATCTTACGCATTATATAAATTAGAAATATTAGTTAACGTATTAATTAATGTATATAGCATTATTCTATGAATTAATATATATCGAATAAATTTAGGAATTGTTTGTAATGAATGTTGCCCACTGAAGTGTCTCAGCATTAATTCATTACACACTACAAGAAATAAGCTTTTTAGGGACAAATTTATTCCGTCTCTAAAAGTATAATATTTGTTCGGAAAAAAAAAAAAAAGTGTTTTTTTCTCGTTGCTAGGTGTGAAAATTTGTCCCAAATGGCTTCAGGAAAAGTCAAAAAATGTCTTTTAGAAACAAAATTTTGCATTTGTCACTATAAATAGAGTTTTAGAGACAAAAATATGTGGTTGCAAAAACTTTTGATTTTGAGACAACCAAAATTTGTCTCTAAAAGTCTAATTATAGTTCAATAGGTAGAGTAGTTATGGAGACAAAAATTAATTCAAATGTGAATTTAGAACAATAGTGATCCCCTCTTCCCAAAACATTAAAAAAAAGAAAGAAAAGAGAATGGAAAAATAGCTATTTCTTTAATTCTTTTGGGAAGGAAATTGGTCTTTAAACTTTTAGAGACCAATTTCTGTTGTCTCAAAAATTAATTTTGTCTCCATAACCACTCTGTCTGTTGGACTATAATTAGATTTTTAGAGATAAATTTTGGTTGTCTCAAAATCAAAAGTTTTTGCAACCACATATTTTTGTCTCTAAAAGTCTATTTATAGTGACAAATGCAAAATTTTGTCTCTAAAAGTCATTTTTTGACTTTTCCGGACGGCCCATTTGGGACAAATTTCGCGACTCGCAACGGAGAAAATTGGTTGACTTAAGTTTTTCCCAACAAATATTATACTTTTAGAGACGGAATAAATTTGTCCCTAAAAAGCTTATTTCTTGTAGTGACATGTCGATTCTGTGTTTTTATTTATTTATTATAATCATGGACTTCGAGCCACTTGTAATCTTTATGGATGGAGAATTTAAGATGGGATTTGAAAAAATAAAATAAAAAAAGTAGATAAAATATTAATAAAATATGTATATTAAATTTTATCTAATTTTATATACATTTTCCAACATCAACATTACTTCAATTACTCAATCAAGTGTCCAATTTAATCTATCTTTGTGATGTAAGAATATTCATAAGGTGATCCATATGCCACATGCTTGTTATATTTATTTATATTTTATATATATATATATTTTATTTAATCAGTTTAATAGGTAACTAACATATGTCCACTATCCCATATGGTGGTTTCATGGGAAGTTATATGGGTCCAAGCCTATCTATATATATGTCTGTGATAGCTATCAAACACAGACGTTGTTTTGTGAATAGAATAGATATGAAACTCTGTTCCTTCCACTTTTTCCATATGGTTCCGTAAAAGTGTTCTGTGAGTGAGTTTTGTTTATATATTCAATATTTAATCATTCAAGGATAAATATTCAAAGGCTTGAATATTATGGCAGGAGATATTCTTCTTTTTGAATTAAAATTATTTTAATTCTCACAATTGGTATAAGAGCCACATTTTGTCCTTGTTGTTTAGCGTTATTGTATGTTATGGAGACCAAATCTTATTGCGTTCTATTTTATATACTTGCTGGGCCTCTGTTCTGTTATGATTTCAACATGATAATTTTCTTCGTTTGTTCGATTTGTTTTGTTGGCTATAATATATTATTCTAGTTTACGCTTCCTAGTATTTTGATTAGTCTGAGCACAACACGCCTGCTTTTAGCCCTTTGTTTATTTTCTTTTGTCAAGGAGGTTTTGGAACTTGCAAGTATCATACTTTTGAATATAAAATTGATAGTCTAATACTTAATAGTGAAGTTTCAGTCAACATGATGCCATCATTATACATGACTTGTAATTGTGCCATATAGTTTAACATTATTTAAAGTTTGAATTATTAGAATGAATATTCATTGTTTGATTCATCTTAATATATATATATATATATGAAACTTGATGGATTAAAATATTAATTTGATGTCTATCAAATATGAATTATTGCATGATGTATTACTTAGAGGGATCAGTAGAATTCATTCTGTTTTGTGATTGTATTAGTTACATCTAAAATTACTCATGTTTTGAATCTATTTCATCTTGGAGAATTATTGTATGTCATTAAGTATTGATTTCTATTTATTGACAAACATTAAATAAAATAAAATAAAAATTGCGTCCTCTTATTTTGTATAAATTTTAGAAATTATCATGTTTTATTTGGATTTATTTGGTTTATTTTAAAAGGCATGAAAGACTTGAATTTATTTCTAGAATTTTCATAGAGAAATTTTAACATGCTGTTAAGGATGTTTTGTTTATTATAGTTGCATGTTTAAATACTAAGCAAATTCATAAAATGTTTTTTTAGTTTTTATAATTTTTGAGATTCATTGGCATGTTATCTAAAATAATATAATATTATATTATATGCATTAATTAAGGTAATTATTTATGCATCGAAAATTTATGTGAAATAAGAGCATATATACATTATGCATTGGACTTATGGAATTTATTTTGATCCAACTTCTAAGCAAAATCTAATATAAGGTTGAATTACATGAGTTTTGGTCTTGGGATTTTCATGTGATATTATTCTGTTTGCATGTATTATGTGCATTAAAAGATTATGTACTTATTGTGATCATATGGATTTGCTCACATTAATAAATTATGCCATAATTAAAAAGATTATATTTTGTTTTAAGATTAGCCATAGCATCTTAAAAACATAAAGATGTAGTGATCCTTAGTATTATGATCACATAAAGTTAAAATTTAATTTGGCATTTTTCATATTATAATTATGTTTTATGAATAATTTCTCAGTTCCACAGGAAAGTAATTATTTATGAAATTTAATTGGAATAAGATAATGGATTGGGTATTAAAGGGATTGAACACTCTAAACCCGCAGGTATGAGTTTTCTTTTCCTTAAATATTTCGGAATCCATTAGTCTTATTATTAAGTAATAGCAAATTTAATACAATTTAGTGACCTCTACCCACATGAAGGTTTAGATTTGTTATTAAATTTGACATTGGTTGATTCAGACTATAGTTATTGTTTCAAAGTATTAATAATGTTCTTGGTAATTGCAGTGATTTCTACCTCTGTACTATCTAATGAGTCTTCTCGTATTCCATTCTTGAATGGTGATAATTTTTCGAACTGGAAGGGCAAAATCCTTCTAACATTAGGGTGCATGGACCTCGATCTGGCACTTTGTGTGGATGAACCTCCTGAACCCACGCATTTGAGAGTTTCACAGAAAAGAGTGCTTATGATAAGTGGGAGCAATCTAATCGCTTAAATCTAATGCTCATAAAAGTCACATATCAGCCAGAGCATTAGAGGCTCAATCCCACCATCTAATGAGGTCAAGAACTACATGAGGGCTATTGAAGAGCAATTTGTTAGTTCTAACAAAGCATTGGCAAGCACCCTAATGAACAAATTATCAAGAATGAAGTAAACAATTTTAGGAGTGTGCGCGAGCACATTATGGAAATGAGGGACATTGCAACTCATCTTAAGTCCTTAGATATTGAGATTTCTGAGTCATTTCTTGTCAATTTCATACTCAATTCTCTTCATGTGGAATATAGAGCATTCCAAATTTCTTACAACACACGTAGGAAAAATGGCTCACAATGGACTTTTGACCATGTGTGTTCTAGAAGAGGAGAGATTGAAGCATGGAAAAGTGGAAAGTGCTCATTTAGCAATACATAAATAAGGGCAATGGAAAAAGGGCAAAGGTGATCAGAAATGCAAGAAGCTTGGTAAAGTGCCATTTAAAAGTCATGGCAATAAGGATGCATGCTTCTTTTGCAAGAAAAAGGGTCACATGAAGAAAGACTACCCCAAGTATAAGAAATGACTTGAGAAGAAAGACAATCTCATATCTCTTGTGTGTTATGAATCTAATTTTGTTAATACTCATCAATATGATTGGTGGATTGATTCGGTTCTACAATTCACATTGCTAATACCATGCATGATTTCCTCAGCCTAAGGAAACCGACGGGAAGTGAACAAAGCGTTTATTTGGCCAATGGGATGCGTTCGCACGTCCAAGCTGTTGGAACTTTCAAACTTGTTTTAAAGAATGACTTTATTCTGGATCTTGAAAACACTTTTTACATTCCATCTTTTTCTAAAATATTAATTTTTGTTTCTAGACTAGTACTATTTGGATTTGAATTTCAATTTGTTGGTGAAAATTTTAGTTTGTTTAAAGACTCTGTTTTTGTGGGATTTGGTACTTTAATTAATGGTATGTACAAATTAAATTTCAATCCTGTTTTTGAACAAAATCTTTTAACCTTGCATGATGATATTGGCATTAAGCGTAATATTGTTGATGAGTCCTCCTCTATTCTTTGGCGTAGGAGATTGGGACATATCTCCATTGAGAGAATAAAGAGGTTGGTTAATGATGAAGTCCTTCCGACTCTTGATTTTACCAACTTTGGTATTTGTGTGGACTGCATAAAGGGAAAGTAGACTAACAAGACCAGTAAAGGTGCCAAAAGGAGTGAGGAAATTCTTGGAATCATACACACTGATATTTGTGGACCATTTACTCCACCTTGTCTGAATGGTCAGAGATATTTTATCTTATTTATTGATGACTTTACACGATACATGTATCTCTACCTCTTGTTTGATAAGGCCGAGGCATTTGATGCCTTTAAAGTTTATAAAGCAGAGGTAGAGAAATAAACAAAAAAGAAAATTAAAATTGTGAGGTCAGACAGAGGTGGAGAATATTATGGGAGGTACATAGAATTGGGACAATTACCAGGTCCATTTGCTAAGTTCTTTAAGGAAAAAGGTATTATTGCACAATATTCAATGTCTGGCACACCACAACACAATGGTGTTGCTGAAAGAAGGAACCGAACACTTATAGACATGGTAAGGAGTATGTTTAGTTACTCTAATGTGCCTATGAATTTATGGAGTGAAGCTTTGAAAATCGTTGTGTATATCTTAAACAGGGTTCCATCCGAGGTTGTTCCCAAAACACCATTTGAGTTATGGAGGAGATGGAAGCCAAGTTTAAGACACTTACAAGTTTGGGGTTGTCCAGTTGAAGTGAGGGTGTATAACCCACATTTAAAGAAATTGGACCTCAGAGCAGTTAATGGTTTTTCTATAGGCTATGCAGAAAACTCCAAGGGCTACAGATTTTATTGTCCTTCAAATTCACTTAGAATTGTTGAAGCCAGAAATGCTAAGTTTATTGAGGAAGTTAAGCCTAGTGGGAGTTACCCTCGAAAGATAGAGTGGAAGGAATCACGGCATCCGAATACAACACCCATGAATATAGGTGAATTGGTTGTCTTTCAAGATAATCAACCCGATATTCTTGAAAATCAACAAATTCAAGAACTTCCACCACAAGAGGAACAAATCAACATAAAACCTGTACCTCAAGTCCCAATTGAGACTACAAAATTAAGGAGATTCTCACGAGCTAGAAAGTCAACAATTTCTGGTGATTATTTTGTATACTTAATGGAGTCTGATTTTGACATTGAACCTAAAGATGATCCTATTTCATTTTCCAATGCCATGAATAGGGATGATTCTAAATTTATGGTATGATGCCTTGAAAGAAGAGTTGGAATCTATAGCTAAGAATCAAGTTTGGGAGATCGCTGAGTTGCCTAAAGGAGTTAAAGTTGTTGGCTATAAATGGGTCTATAAGACCAAGAAAGACTCAAATGGCAATCTCGAATGATATAAGGCCAGACTCATAGTTAAAGGTTTCACTCAAAGAAAAGGCATCGATTATCATAATACATTTTCTCCGGTTTCAAAAAAGGATTCATTTAGAATTATCATGGCATTAGTGGCTCATTTTGATTTAGAGCTACATCAAATGGATGTGAAAATGACATTTCTGAATGGGGATCTTGAGGAAGAATTATACATGAAGCAACTTAAAGGTTTTTGTTCTGATAAAGATAGTCACTTAGTTTGCAAGCTCAAGAAATTCATATATGGACTAAAACAAGCTTTCTGACAATGGTATTTAAAGTTCCACAATGTTATTACTTCATATGGTTTTACAAAAAAAAATTTGGACAACTGTATATACCTTAAGGTTAGTGGGAGCAAATACTTTTTTCTAGTTCTATATGTAGATGACATTTTACTTGCATCTAATGATTTGGGATTGTTGCATAATACTAAATAATTTCTTTTCCAAAATTTTGAAATGAAAGATATGGGTAAAGCTTCTTATGTCATTGGCATAGAGATTCACAGAGATAGGTCCAAAGGATATTAGGATTGTCTCATAAAGCTTACATTGAAAGAGTTTTGGAGAAATTCAAGATGAGTGATTGCACTCCTAATGCAGCGCCCATTTTAAAGGGTGACAAATTCAGTTTAAGTCAATGCCTGAAGAATGATTTGGAAAAGGAACAAATGGTTAGCATTCCCTATGCGTCTGTCAAAGGCAGTTTAATGTATGCTCCGGTTTGTACATGACCTGACATTGCATTTGCAGTTGGGATGCTTGGAAGATACCAAAGCAATCTAGGAATGGAACATTGGAAAGCTGCAAAGAAAATCATGAGGTGCTTAAAGGGAACCAAGGACTACACGCTTACTTACAAGCATGTTGACTGTCTTGAGGTGGTTGGATATTCAGACTGGATTTTGGATTGTCAAGATTCTAGAAAATCCACTTTAAGATATGTCTATCTGCTAGCAGGCGGTGCTGTTTCATGAAAGAGCGCCAAAGAGACGATAATTTCATCGTCAACAATGGAAGCAGAGTTTATAGCATGCTTTGAAGCAACATCACAGATTATTTGGTTAAGGAATTTTATCACAAGACTTCAAATTGTGGATTCAATTTCTAGGCCATTAAAGGTTTACTGTGATAATTCGGCTGTGATTTTCTTCTCTAACAACAACAAAAGTGGCAGTCGAAACAAGCATATTGACATAAAGTATCTTGTTGTTCGAGGCCGTATTAAGAGCAAGAAGTCAACATTGGGCATATTAGTACCGAAATGATGATTGCAGATCCCATGACCAAAGGTCTTTATGTAAAGGTGTTTTCAAAACACGTCGAAGGCATATGATTGATTGGTTAGCTCAATAACTTTTCTAGTTGCTTTTGTTTTTGTTTTATTTTGTCATGACATTTTGATTATTATTAAAGAAAAGTATCATTTTGTGCACCTAAAGTATTTGTGACGCTATGCAGTCCATTGGGACTATTGATCCATAGGGATCATTGGACCCAGAATAACTTATTTGAAATTATTCATAAAGAATGACACCACATAAAGTTGAGAGTATCATACAATGTAATATATGGAAGGAAATACTCAATTGATAGAGTATAACCGCCATGATTCATGTATTATAACTCTAAGGTTTGGGTATTTTTATTTAATGGCCATAATTTGTTTGTTAGTTACCCGACAGTCAACAACGTGTGTTATATGTGCCAAGTGGGAGAATGTAAGAATATTCATAAAGTGGCTCATATGCCACATGCTTGTTATATTTATTTATATTATATATATATATATTATTTAATCAGTTTAATGGGTAACTAACATATGTCCACTATCCCATATGGTGGTTTCATGGGAAGTTACAACTTCCCTGATGGTGGGAAGTTATAAAGAGTTACACTTGGATATGGGTCCAAGCCTATCTATATATATATATGCCCGTGATAGCCATCAAATACAAACATTGTTTGGTGAATAGAATAAGTATGAAATTCTGTTCCTTTCACTTTTTCCATATGATTCTGTAAAAAAGTTCTGTGAGTGTGTTTTGTTTACATATTCAAAATATGATCATTCAAGGATAAAGATTCAAAAACTTAAATATCATGACAGGAGGTATTCTTCTTTCTGAATTAAAATTATTTTACTTCTCACATGTCACTCATCACTTCTTCGTCAACCAAAGTTAAAAAGATAAAATGACTTTTAATTGAACTCAAGGAGTGCATATAAACCTCAGGCTTGATTGGATTCAGATCATAATTATACTATATACTAAAAAGATATGTGTCATTTTAAATTCGGTCAAATTTGATATCGGGTCTAATTTAGTCATTCCAAGCTCGGTTCTAAAAAATATTCAAATTCCAAATCTGCCCATTTAACCCAATAAATATGAGCTATTATTTTTTTCATCTTGAATGGATATTAAATTATTTAAATCTTTTTATTTATTATTTGAATTTGGATTGTTAACAAAATTCAATGTCAAAATAAATATTATTTTTAAAAAATGTTTTGATTTATGCCCTAGAATACATATATATATACTTTTTTTTTTGTGTTTTATATTTTTACTTTATTTTCTACCTAAAATAATATAAAATTATAATTAATACTTTATAAATCGACGGGTCAGGCTGGACTACGTTAGAACTTTCAGTCCAATCTAGCCTTATAGGAAAAATAATTTTCTCAAAACTTTAAAAATATCGGGTTGGGCGAGCCAATAGACCAATGACCACCCCAAGCCCAACCCACTTTTTCACCGTGTATTGTGAAGACAATTATAAAAAAAAAGAAAGAAAAAGAAGTTGATAATCAAAAAGTACAAGTTAAAAGTATATCCTTTTTAATTTTCAAATAATTATTTCTTTTAGAGTTTTTTAAGTTATTTATGTCTAATAAAAACAAGAGTTGCACCAATCAGTCTAATACAAACTCTCAAATTAAAATAAATTGTAAACAAGTCATTTAATAGTTTTAACAAACACTCCCATTCTATTCTATTTGCTTATTGATAATTTATACATTTTCTTTTAAACTCTTAACACAAAAATGATAGATTGTACCATTTAGATTAATGACTTTTAATTTGGAGAATCATCAAAATTTGTAGTAAGAGTATTGAATAATTTCTTTAAAAGTACAAGGTTTGACATATGTTTTTTTAGCACATTTGAATTTAACATTTAATATGTGTCGAGTAAAGAAAAAGAGAAAGACAAAAACAAAAAAAAAAAAAAAAAAAGTAGTAAAATTATTTTTGTCTATTCATGTATATCTATATATTTTTATGAGTAATCAAAGAAATCAAACAAGATGAAATCAAATCTTGGGTCGCATTACAAGATTTTTTTTTAATTAATTGAGGTGTATATATTTTCATTAATTGTTACTATGGTTATGTTTGTTATATTAGATTGAGTGAGATTATAAGTACGGTCCAATTGAGTGATGGGGGTTATTAGTGTGGTGGTAATAGATTAAAAATATAAAATGAAGTGTGTGTTTTTGTACAATAGTATGATAATATTAGTTAGTTAAGATTAAATTTATAAAATTATGTAAAAACAAAATATTAAATGAAGGTGACTTCTTATTTTATGTGAAAAGAGGATAAAGGGATTGAATTAACAATCTCAAATTTCCAATGAAAATGGTAGTTCCATTATAGTCCTATAACATTTTAACATAACTAAACATGATTTTAATAATCTCATGAATTGTTAGTCAAATTCCCTCGTCGAAACTGCGAAACAAACATGGCTATTATATCAACCATTTCGGAGAGATAGAATTACTAAATAGTACCTTTGACTTTTGCATTGAATAAGTTGTTTTTGGCAAAAACTTTCAACCATTCAACAAAATTTCCTCAAAACTCCATTCAAAGTTCTCGTGGAATCCAACAACATGTCGATTCTTTCACTTCACCCACTCAATTTGAACAGGGCAACCCAACTATTTTTTTAAGAGATATTGGACTTTTTGTAAATTGATCATTTAATTTGAGAGGGTATTTAAATTTGATGGATCTATATTGGGGTCGATTATGGTGATCTAAATTATTTACTTTTTAAAATTCATTGAGTTGAATATTTATAAAAAAAATTAAGATAATCTAATATCGATAGCTATGTGTTTGAATTGCGTTTTTTTTTTAAAAAAACAGATGACAATTATAATTTCAAAAATAGCCTTTCATTTTTTATAATATAAATGTGATTCAAACATATAATTATCGATATTTGATTATTTTAATTTTTTACATAAATATTTTAATCAACGAATATAAAAGAGTAAACGATTCGGATCACTAAGGTCTGCCCCAAAATGGGTCCACTAAGCCCAAACACTCAATGAAGTTGAGATGACTAACTTGAAAGAATCCAAACCCTTTTTAACACTTAGGTGCTGTTTGATAAAGCTGAAGACTGAAATCTAAAGACTGAAAATTGAATGCTGAATTTATTAAGTTAAAAAGTTGTTTGATAAAAATTTAAGTGCTAAACTAAAAATAAATTATTTAATACGTATAAAATTAAATTTGAAATTTATTATTTTCAAATTATATATTTTAATTTTTATATTGTGATGGTGGTGGTGGTAGCGATAGCAGTGGTGGTAGTCTTGGCAATGAGCTTATAATAGTGTATACTGATACTTATATTTAGTATTTATAAATTCAGTCAAAATTAAATAAATTTCACATGATTTAAATTTTTCTTAAGTTTTAACTTACAATTTAAGAGGTACTTAAATTTTTAAGTGATATCAATTGTGGCTATCAAACAGACTTAATTAAATATCACTTAATATATTCATTTTTAAGTGCTAAATCATATTATCAAACACCTAAGGTAATATTGAGATATTTTAATAATAACAGTATATTTGTGCTATGCACGGCATAAAATATATATTTATTAAGAACAAAATTTTCTTAGGATTGACTAAATGTAATTTTAAATTAAAAAATTGTTAGAAAATCACATCCATGTTAATATTGTATAGAAAATTTGATACTTTTTTTTGAAATCTCTAATATTGGTCTTTTAGATTTTACACTTAAAAATGACAATAAAGTAGTGTTTGGTAATCTACTTCAACACTTAAACTGAATATATTAAATGAAAATCAATTAAGTTTGTTTGATAATTACAATTGATATCCCTTAAAAACTTAAGTGCCTCTTAAATTACAACCTAAAAGTTAATAAAATTTTAAGTGATATGAAACTCACTTAATTATACCTGAATTTATAAATGATAAATTACACTTTGCACCTCTATACTTTACACCAAATATCATTTTGATTCCAACACATGAAAACATAACAGCTTAACCCTCTACACTTCGTCAAATCTCACTTTGTTCTTTGTACATAAAATTGTGATAGTCAACCGCTTGTACTTTTGATCAAATCTCACTTTGATTTCTATACAAGTGTCAATATCCTATTTCTCATACTCAATTGTTTAAATCTTTAATGAATCTAGTCATGTGATAAAAATATGGCTACGACATGAGAGTAAAAAAAGAAAATCATTTACATTTTCAGCCAATACACACTTTATCTTAAAATTTACATTAAAATATAACTGTATTAGGCTAAACAAAATACATATTGTGAACAATTAAGAACATGAACTAAGGTTTTGCATAAATTGGAATCACGAAACTCTATTTTTCACGATAACATAATCTTCTGTCTATTCATCTTTTTTTTCTCTTTAATTTCTTTGTCGATTTTTTTTAATTTCAAAACTCTACTTGCATTTTCATCCAAATTTTACCATACGAACATATATTGTATTATATAACTTTCATGTGCTTATCATGTAAGATAAAGTATATGGGTGGAAAATGTGGATGATTTTTCTCTTTTACTCTTATTTCGTAATCACATTTTTGTCACATGATTTGATTTTGTTAAAGATTTAAAAATAAAGTAACAGAAGAGGGACATTAAAACTGTGTAGGGACCAAAGTGGGATTTGAGTAAAGGTACAAGGGATTGACTGTCACAATTTCATATGTAGAGACCAAAGTGAAATTTGACCAAAAGTGTAAGGAGTTGACTGTTATAATTTCATGTATAGGGGCAAAGTAAAATTTGGTATAAAGTACAAGTGTGCAAAGTATAATTTACCCGATTTATAAATATTAAACATAAAATATTGACATATTCAAATATATATATATATTGACATATAACTTACTATTACTACCACCGCCACCATTATTACTACCACCATCTTCGTCAACAATTTTACTATTGTCATAAGTACCACCACCATTTCACTATCACTACCATATCATTACCATAGTCGCCACTACTACCACCGTTACAACAACCACTACAACTCTTCATATGCATAATTATTGTTACTGTTGTCACAACCACCACTATCATTCCACGATCGTCACCACCCCGTTTTATTTATTTATTTATTTCTGCAGTATCACCCTTCCATAATCCTTATCCATTAATTTATATCACTATTAATTTATATCACTATTGACATTGACCCCATATCTAACACTGTTGTTGTCTCCTCTATCACTACCAACTCACAATTATAATATAAATTGTAAGATATACAATTTGAATATAAAAAAAAAAAAAAAAATTTTGATCTGGTACATTTTAAACAATTTGTTTTAATTTGATACTTAATTTATTATTAAACAACTTTTCAACTTAAAAAATTCTTTATTAAGTTAATTTTTAATTTTCAGTTTTCAATTTTATCAAATACTACCTAAGTCATAATAAATTTATTAAAAATTTTGAGAGGGAAATAAATTTATATATATATATATTTTTTTTTATTGGAAAGTTATTTTTCAAAAATAGTTAATTATTATACATATTTTTAAGGGTGATGCACCAATAAATCCCAAATTAACAACTTATACACTATTTAGTTCTAAAAGTTTTCTTATAGACTGAAAGGTCCCATTATAGGGAAATTGACCATAGAGGGCATATACATCAAACATCATCATCATCAAAACAACATCATCATTATCAAAACAATATCAAACATCACAACATCATTATCAAAACAACATCAAATTACAATAATGTGAAAAATTACAATGTTTGAAATTAGATTTCAAACATCATGAAAAATTACAATAATGTTTCAAATATTAGATTTCAAACATCTAATGTTCATCAGGTTTCAATAATGTTTGAAATTATAGAATGAAACATCAGATTCATTTACCATTATGAATATCAGATTTCAATAATCTAATGTTTACCATCATGAACATCAACGTCAGAACATCATGAACAAAACATCATCGAATCTGGGTTTGGATCCCACCGGCAATCGCAGAGAGAGAACCAGAGCAACATCTTGATGATATCCAGAATCTAAATCTGAATCTGTGTCTCTGTCTCTCTCTCTCAACTCTGACGTGTTTTGTAAACCCTAACAATGGCGGACCAATCGGCCGTCATCGATCTCTTTCATTAGATTCATCGCGCAACAGCCGATCCGATCTGATTCGGTTCTGTTTCATGCTTGAGATTTCGGAAGATTTCCGAAACTATTTTCTCCACTGCTTGATCCTGCCAAAGCTTCGATTTCTCTAGAATTCATCAAGGTTCGACTCGAATTCAATCGTTTTAGCATCGCTTTTTCTTGATTTGTTTTGTTTTGTTTTGTTTTTTGTTTTGTTTTGTTTTGGTTTTTTTTTTCCAGTTAGATCTTTGAAGTTTGAAATTTGTGAAATTTTTGAGTCTGTTGAAAAGCGGTGATAATGGAAGATGGAAAAGTGAACAAGGTGAGTTTTTTTTTAAAAATGAATCTGATGTTTGAAACACCCACAAACATCAAAAATATCGGATGATGTTTGATGTTGTTTTGATGATGATGTTTGATATTATTTTGATGATGATGTATAAATGAGACTAAATGGTACATAAGAAAACTTTTAGTACTAAATGGTTCAACTTTTTAAAAAATAAGATTTATGGGTAAATTTTCTTATTTTTAAATTGCATATAATAATAAAGTACAATTAATGCTTATTTTATCATGAAAAACTCTCATTCAGACTTGATATTTTGTTGGACCAAACAGTTGGAACTAGACAAACAACACAGGCTCCCAACTTATAAAATTTAATTTATGTTTTTTTTCATTTTCAAAAGTACTGCAATTTAATAAGATTTTAAAAAATGTTATTATATTGATAAAAGAATCAACAAAATAAATGTAAAATTTATATAAAAATAAAAATAAAAATTGAATGATAAAATTTTGAAAAGTAACATGGGTAGGTATATGTATTGCATGTGTTGACATCACGTTTGCTATTATAATAAACAAATAAAATTTGTTGAAATTTATTTTCCATATCAGTGTCATAAAAGGAGAATTTATGTATTACATAAGAAAAAATAATTTTTGGTGAGGAGTCTTGTGAGAGTTTTAATATCTCATGCTAATTTTTTTAATTTTAAATAATTAAGAAAATCTCTATTGGCTAACTTCCATTTAACCATATAAAAATAAAATTTTAATTAGTCCATGATTTATTTGATAATCCCAAATCAGTAGAAGAAAAAAAAAGAATTGTTTTACTCATATAAAGTGAATCTTATACTCTCATTTAATATTGTAGTGTTGTGTATCATTTAATATAGTTTAAATTTTTAGTGAGTAGTCTTGTGAGAGTTTCAATATCTCATACTAATTTTCTTAATTTTAAACAATTAAAAAAATTTATATTGACTAACTTCCAGTTAATCATTCAAAAATAAAATTTTAATTAATCCATGATTTATTTGATAATCCCACATCGGTGGTAGAAGAAGAAAAAAGTGAGTTGTTTTACTCATATAAAGTGAATTTTATACTCTCATTTAATATTGTAATATTGTGCATCATTCAATATAATTTAAATTTTAAAACAAAATTTAAAAGTTTTGATTAGTAGGTCCTTTGAGCTAGCAAATTAGGTCAAACATTTTGATTTGATTGATTCGTTAGTTTAACTGCGATTTTAGTAGTTTTATCAAAACATGTTGATTAGATTTGTTTGATTTAAAATAAACTAAAAATTGATCTGATTAAAGATTGAACAATTGAGATTGTTTAATTAGAAATAAACTTTCCGTCCCAAATAATTGTTAACTTTTATTTTATAATCTCACATTAAAAAAAGAAGAAAAAAGTGAGTTGTTTCACTTATATCAAGTGAACCTTAATATTGTAGTGTTATGCATTGTTCAATTCAAGATAGTTTAAATTTTAAAATTAAAATAACATTTAAAAGTTTTAATTAATTAATTTTTGTATTAGTTAGTTGGTCATTTGACCTAACCAATTAGGTTGAACCATTTTTGGTTTGACTGATTCACGATTTAATCATGATTTCTTATATTAATTTTCTTAATTTTAAACGATTAAAAAAAATTCCATTGATCAACTTTCATTTAACCATATAAAAATAAAACTCTAATTAGTTTATGATTTATTTTATAATCTCACATATGGAGAAGAAGAAAAAAAATAAATTGTTTCACTTAAATAAAGTAAATCTTATACTCTCATTTACTATTGTAGTGTTGTGTATAATTCAGTTTAAGACAATTTAAATTTTAAAATAAAAACTCTAATTTGTCTATGATATGATTTATTTTATAATCCCACATCGGGAGAAAAGAAAAAGTGAGTTGTTTTACTTATATAAAGTAAATCTTATACTCCAATTTAATATTGTAGTGTTTAAATTTTAAAATAAAATTTGAAAGTTTTAATTAATTAATTTTTGTGTAAGTTGGTTGGCCTTTTGACTTACCGATTAGGCTGAATCATTTTCGGTTTGACTGATTTGCTGATTCGCGATTTTAGTGGTTTTATCAAAATATATAGGTTAGATTTGTTTGATTCTAAATAAACTAAAAATTAACCTAATTGAAGATTGAATTACTGATTGCTTGATTAAAAATAAATTTCTCGCACAAATAATTTTTAATTTTTATTTTATAATCTTACATCGGAAAAAAGAAGAAGAAAAAGTGAGTTATTTCACTAATATAAAATGAACCTTATGCTCCTATTTAATATTATAGTGTTGTGCATATTTTAGCTAAAGACAATTTAAATTTTAAACTTAAAATAGCATTTAAAATTTTAATTAATTAATTTTCAGTATAAGTTGGTTGGTCTTTTAACCTAACCGATTAGGGTTGAACTGCTTTCGGTTTAACTGATTCGCTAGTTTAACTATAATCTTAGCGCTTTTATCAAAATATATTGGTTAGATTTATTTGATTCAAAATAAATTAAAGATTGATGTAATTAAAGATTAAATAAATGATATTGTTTAATTCAAATAAATTTCTCCTAACAATTGTTAATTTTATTTTACACAATCTCACAATGGAAAAAAAAAGGAAAAAGTGAGTTGTCTCGCTTATATAAAATAAACATATGCTTCTATTTAATATTATAGTGTTGTGCATGTTTATTGAAAATAATTTAAATTTTAAAATAAAATAAATTTTAAAATTTTAATTAATTAATTTTTGTGTAAGTTAGTTGGTCTTTTGACCAATTTTATCAATATATATATTGTTTTATTTCTAGAGGGCATGTTTAAGTTTTATGAGAAACTTTAACATAAAATAAACTAAAACTAAAAAAATTTTAAAATGTAATTTATTTTTATTTTATCATAAATATAAATATATATATATATGTATATATATTTTAAATTTATTCTATTTTTTTCATATTTACCAATTAAATTATGACATCTATTTCTTATTATGAACTTAAAATATATAATTAATGATATAACAACTGCAATATATATTCTAATAAAATGGTTGAAATTTGATTCTTTTAAAATTATTTTTCTACACTTTTAAAATAAATTTTATGTTATTATTTAATTTTAAAATTATTTTAATTATTTATTTACTTCGTGCATTGCATGGGTTCATATGGTAGTAATTATTGAATATGAAAGGTTGTAATTAAGGAATTTGATATATATTATTATTATAAAAAAATATCCAATAATCTACATCTGTACTATCTATACTATCTATATCTATCTCTATTCTATACTATATACTATATATATATATATATATATAACTAAATGTAGTGATCTCTTAAAAAAAATCTAAATTTTCAATTCTAACATCTCATTAAACTCCTTCTTAGGTGACACATCTATTCTTCTCTCATTCTATTTTCTTATTTTTTCCGCTTTTTTAATATATATTTTATTTCACTTTTTAATTGCTTAGGGCATGAATATATATAATATCATATGGATAGGATTTTTTCAAAATATTTATAGATAAAAGACGAGTTTGACTTTAATTCAAATTCCTTCATCAAATTTGTATCCTACTCAAAGATATTTCAAAATAAATAAATAAATTAAACTATAAATGTCACGACCCGAACCCGCCCTTATGAGTTAAGGCCATAACCGACCAGTAATCACGAGATTACCTACGACCTCAAACCAAATAAGATAAGACTCATCAGAGTAAAAGGGGCCAAACGGAAGCAAATTTAAAACTTTGTCCATAAAACCGTGCTTCTATGCACACCATAACATTCCATACGTACATATGTTAATAACTCACAACAGAAAGTGTAATGACATAAGATTCTATATAGACAGGATCATCCAAATTAAGTCAACCCATGAAAACTATATACAGACGTATTCAAAACTTCACCAACCTGACAAAATGTAAATACATAATAAAAGGGCGAAGACGGGTCTCGTGCGTGAGACACAAGGGCTGACTCTCTCAAAACCTTAGTTGTTCCATACAGACTTCACTGTGGCTGGGTCTAGACTTCTCTTGGCTCACCTACAAACACATGAATGAGCGTGAGCGAAAGCCCAGTGAATAATATCAAATCAAATACAGAAGTTACATAACAATGTAGAACAACATGTTCCAAACAGCCTTGGGCCCAATTCCTATTTCTATTTAACAGATATATAACTATACGAAATTCAAATCAAGTGACTATAGTTCCAAACATTCTGACCTTTGGCCCATTCAGATTTTCATTCATGTCAAAACGGCCTTCGGCCCGTTCATTTATGTCAAAACGGCCTTCAGCCCATTTATTTCTATCAAAATGGCCTTCGGCCCATTCGTTTACGTCAAAACGGCCTTCGACCTATACATTCGTGTCAAAACGGCCTTCGGTCCACTCATTCATGTCAAAACGACCTTAGGTCCATTTATATATGTCAAAACGACCTTCGGTCCACTCATTTCTATCAAAACGACCTTTGGTCCATTCATTTCTGTCAAACGGCCTTCGGCCCACTCATTCATGTCAAAACGACCTTCGGTCCACTCATTTATATCAAAACGACCTTCGGTCCATTCATTTCTATCAAAACGACCTTCGATCCATTCATTTCTATCAAAACGGCCTTCGGCCCATACATTCGTGTCAAAACGGTCTCTGACCCATTCACTCTATTATTCAGATCAAACTGGCCTCAGGCCCATTCAAACTTTCGTATCAAACTGGCCTTCGGCCCATTTATCCTTTCCTATCAAACTATCATTCATATTAGATTGTCGTTCATATCAGATTATCATTCATATCGGATTATCATCCGTGTCAGACTATCATTCATATCGAACTATCATTCATATCAAACTGGCCTTTGGCCCATTCGCTCTTTAGGCATAGTATGTGTTTGTCCATAATTCAAATTACAGACTTATAGGAAGCTAAGCAATTGGACAAATAGCATATTTCAAATAACTTTATTAAGATACTACTCACAGTGATCGGCATGTAGATTTGCCCTGGAATTTGACCCTACATATCACATAACACATATGGGTCACAAATAATTCAATCCGTTCTTTAATTCACATATTCCTCTTTAGGCTTTATTCTTATATCTTTAATTCGATCACAATGCTTAATGCATGCCTAAGAGTGTTTAAAAGTGAAAGGGAACGGAAAACAGAGCACAGAATGCATTTTCAAAATTTCATAAAACAGGTCCCGCCGGCGGACCCAAGAGGCCTGCAAAAGTACTGGTTAGGTCGAATTCACGCTCGATCGTGTACTCTGGCGCTCGACCGAAAGGCCTCTCTACATGGATCCCTGCTCGAGCGTGGACTTCCCCGCTCGAGCGGATTCCATGTCTGCAAAAAGTGCTGGGAGCACGAAATTCACGCTCGAGCGGCAGTTTCCCCGCTCGAGCGAACATTAAACTTTCTGGAAATTCCAGAATTGTTCTTGGAGTTCAATTTTGGTATTCAAAGGTCTCAACTCATGATTTCAGTCCCAAAATCATATAAACACATTATGTTTCAAGGGTACACAAACAATATGAAGCTAATTACTCAAAATCATGGTTTAATTCTCCAAAATCAATCAACATTCTTGTATAATCATGGCTTATGCTTTCAAATCCCATATGAGCTTCACATCTTCAATGATCAATCATGCATGCAATCTTTTAACTCCAATTCCATTTCAAATAGGTCAAATGATGCTCCAAATCATGAAGCTACACAAAACTACTCATGCATGTAAGGTTTGATGCTCGATTCCTCATATTTAACATGCTACATGCTAGAACACCCAAAATTGTAACAATTATGCACATGCATTTAACTTCAAATTCAACTCAGCCTTGGCCATGAGCTACCATACCACTTGATTTCACAAAATTACAACATTAAACTCATGAATTCACTTACCTAGAGGCCCAATCCTTCCAATCTCTAGCAAATTCTGGAGTAATCTTCCAAAATCTCCAAGTTTCTTGACCAACCTTCAATCTCCTACTCTCTCTTCCTCTAACCGACCCTCTCTTCTCTTCTTTGAGTTTATGATCAGCCAAAATGAGGCTAGGGAGAGAGAGATTGAGTGTATAAAGGCCCCCACTCAACTATTATTTTATTATAAAACAATTGGGCACTTAATTCATTAATTTCATCTGATTAATTTGATCCAAATCAATTTCTAATCAAATTTCACCGTAGGCTCTAAAAATTATGTCAATCACAATGGCGCAATCAATTTCGGGTTCTGTGGCCGATGAGGCTTTCAATTCCTACGGTGAATAGATAGAAATTCAAAACTACATATTTTTACATAAATGGTACCCAAAATCGTATCAAACACGTAATCATATGCATAATAAGGACCAATTAACATAATTCGGGACAGGGTTATCACAATAAATCTCAAAACCTTACTTCCATGACAATATAAAATTGGGCAAAATATTGGAAAACAAAAGAACCCTGCAGAGAAACTAAACAGGTGATTTAACCAATTATGCAAGATTTTTCTTATGTGAAAAGAAATATATATTTGACATCTCATATTATGTTTTTTATTCTATTTTTTCTTTTGCAGATTTTTTTGTTTGTTTTAGTTTTAGTCTATTTGGTGTATTTAATTTTTTTCTTCATAAACTAAGTTAATTGTTGAAATTATAATAACGTAGTAGATACGCTTATGCCTCCAAAATTTGTTATTCATTTTTTTAAAATTTTACAACTATAACGTACAGGAAAAAAGTAGCAATGGCAACAAAAGGCTAAAAGGCCAATACAAAGAGTGATGTTTTGTGATGCAGTTGGAGTTCACGCATTTTTTTAAAAAAAAAAATTGTTCCAATTGAAAAAAGTATTTGGAACACATTCACGAGTTTGAAAGAAGTTTTTATTTAATTTCATTTATTTTTTATTATATTTTGTTCTTCAATTATATTAATTTATGTGTTCGATTTTGTTGTAATATATAAGGAGGGCACTCAATTTAAATTCAGATGTAAATAAACTTAATTATGTAGTAGCTCTAAAATATTTTTGCTTATATTTTTATTTTTTTATTTGAGATCTTACGAGTTTAAATTTGTTTCTTTGCATATATATAGTGAGTAGGATTAAGTTTTTGAATGATAAGTTTAACTTTTGCAGTAAAAAGTCAACTACACAATGGAATATTTGAAGCACAAGATTGGATTTTAAAATCCTTAATGAATATACAAATAAATTACTTTGTTTTCAACTCATAATACTCTTTATATATATAATGAAAACCAATTGTAGACAAGGTCATTTGGATCCATTCGAAAACAAAAACTCAATATACATGTTTTTTACTTAATTAATATTTAATATTTAATTTCAATTACATCATTGAATGTCAAATAATTTTTAAACAGATTAAATTTAATATGTGAATACTTCAATAAAAGTTTGGTTAATTTCTTATAAACAAAATTATTATTCAACTATGTTTGTGTTGAAATTATAACCACATTACATATTAATGATCAAAATTTTAAAATTTAGTTTGAATGAAAATGTTTTATGTATTTAGACAAAAATCATAGGTGAGGAATTTTTTTCTATGATTGTTGAATTTTATATGCGATGTCATTGCCATAGAAATATTCATGTCATGCACATTCTATGGTTAAGACTTTATTATTTAAAATGAATGATTATATTATCATACAACATAAAGTAAAAATAAAACTAATTAAGATGTTAAACAAAAAAAAGTGATGCTATTTTATTTATTTATTTATTTAGTAGCTTCAAAATACAAAAGTTAAAATTCATAGGCTATAGACACAAAACAAATTTTAAAAAATAAAAAAGTGATCCTTGAATTTTGTTTGTAATTAAATAGCATTAGAATACAAAAACTGTTAAAAATAGAGTTAAAATTTGCATAATAAGATAACATAAATGTTTATTTTTTAACTACACAAAATTTAAATTTTAAAAAATTATAGATTACATTTAACTCTTATATAATTTTTAACTTACTACGGTTCTTATTTTTTAGTTCTTTTTTTTTACAAATTTTAAAAAATTATAGGTGGCATTTTACTCTTATCCAATTTTTAAATTACTATTCTCTCTGGTGCTTCTATTATTAGAGTTATATTAGATGTTGTTTTTTTTTTATTAAGTTTATCTTATCTTATTTTTGAATTTTTAAATTTCAACTTGATTTATTTTTCTTCCAATCTTCAATTGATATTTACTAAATTTATCTCTATCTCATTTTTCTATGATTTATCTAAATTTCTCTCTCTATATTCTTATAATCTATCTTCACATTTACACTTGATTTATTTTTTTTTTGATATTTATCTTATATTTACAAGATCTACTCTTACTCTTAATTTTCAATTAAGTTTATTCTTTTCTAGGATTTATCTGATTTTCACTTTCTATATTCTTATAGTTTATCTTCAAATTCAAACTTAATTTATTTTTATTTTTATTTTTATCTTATATTTATAGAATCTCACTCTGACATTTCTTTTTTAGTTGAGTTCAATCAAATCTATTATTTAAGTACCTATCTAAATTAATATCATAGAATTTTGTTATTAATTTTTAACATATTTAGTATTGTTTACGACCTTTTGTTACTTGTCCGTGCTTAGCACAGGTTATCACTATTATTATATAAGCAAAATGAAGTTTCTAACTTACAAGTCTTGTAGGAACTTCAAATTAACATTCTAAATTTCATAATTTTTTGATTTTTAAAAAGTAAAAAAATCTTTTATTGGCTAACTCTTATTCAAACAAAAATAAATAAATAAATAAAAATTAATATCCCTTAATTTATGATTTTCAAATGGAAAGTAGATCGAATCTTTAAAAAAAAAATTGAAAAGTATACTAATCCATTTCAAAATTCAAATTTGAGGGTCATTAAATATGAAAAACAATCTATTAATTTAAATTTAAAATTGGCACAATATAAATTTAAAATTATAATGATCTATCTCGTAATTTATAAGTTTTAAATACAAATTTAAAATTATCATAATTAACTCATAATTTTTATATTTAAGGGCAATAAGATTGACATTGAGATTATTTATATATTTTACAAAAGAATGATTTTAAGAATAAATATTATGAGAGTTTCAAAACTTCATATAAAATCTATATAATATTATAATTGAAAAACGTTGTTATCCTATTAAACCTTAAAGTTGCAATTATTATTATTTTTTTAATTTTTGTTAATATGTGTCATAATATAATTGGTTTATAAATTAATTTTAGATTCGTAAAATAAAATTTTAAATTTAGATTATTCCCTAAATTATGTTACAACAATTAAAATGAAAACAATATTTACATGTGTCATAATGATGTGTCATAATATTATTCGTCTAAACATAATATGTTATTAAATACATGTATTCCAAATATTAATCACTATTAAAAGTTTATATTTTTATTTTTTGTCATTTTTGGTTTTAAATTTTATAAAAATAAAAATAAAAATTATGCCCTTCTAAACTACAAGGACTTAAACAATAAATCTTTTTAATACAAATATTTTTTCAACAAAATACAAAAATATTAAGAAAATATATAACTTTTTTAACCATTGCCAAACATAATGGATTTTATTAATTTTTTTTGTCTCAATTGTCAATAAAACAAATTTTTTTTTAAAAAAAAAAAAATTAAGAAATGACTTTTGCTAAAATTAAATAGAAATAAACTTTTTCTTTTCTATTAAAAGTGATAGTTGGTGAAACTTATATTTTTTTTTTCTTTATGTAATAATAAAAGAAAATGGGAGTTACATGTGATAATTTATTGTTTCAGCAATCTTACAGACCCACACTTTCACCCACAATGATGTGACAAAGGAGTTGGGCTCCATGACATTGAATGTACAACAAATCAAGAGTTGACATATATGATATCGTATCATTGTAAATGTTGTGGGAATTGAATAATAATTATTTTAAATCAATTTTATAGAATAAAATTGAAAGCAAAACAGATTATGAAAAAATAGGTTTTTACAATTCAATAAAACTATATATACATATATATAGAATAAGAAGAATATGAAGAAATGGGTTCAGAAAATAGCCTGTGTGATTGTGAGAGGCACGTCAAAGACGCTATCCTAAAGTCGTTATGTGCTCCCTCCGTACAGGTTTTAACAATCACAAATGACTCCAAGATACAATCTAAAAACTTTACAGGATCTGACACGATGCACAGTTGCACCAGAAGAATTTGCCAAGAATGCATCAATTGCCCAAAAATATAGAATATAAAAATACAATAAAGAGGAGAGAAAGAGAGAGGGAGAAAGAAACTAGAGAACGTTGTATATCTTTTTCTAATATTAGAGTATTGTATATAAAAGCTCTATGGTGTCTATTAAAAACAGACACACCTATTCCTTTTGAAACCAAACACATATTTGAAATTCAAATAAATAAGATTATAAAAGAAATAAATAAATAATAAAATATAATAATAAATAAAAAATAATTAAAGTTTTGAAACTTTTAGGAAATCTCCAACAATCCCCCACAAGATTCAAAACTTTGTAAAACCGTCAAATAAATACAAAAAAATAAATAAAATAAAAAAATAATATGGGCAACTTTAAAACCATACAATTGGTGTAGGTGTTTTTCAAACTTGAACCTCACTTAGTGTTAATAGTTTCATTCTGAAAGAATCTTAGTAAACCAGGTTTTGAACTAAATCATTTTTACCAGAATTCAACATGTCACACATATGGTATGATAGATAACTGTGGCGCGGGTTAGCACTATAAGAAGCCATGTGCCCAATCTTGATTCTCATGACAGTTTTAGGAAATAGCCCTATTCCCACAGTCGCGGCTTCACGACGCTCTCACTTAGGTGAATCCTCCAAAGATAGAAGTAACGGATGTCTATCTTGCAAGAGTATGCCTGCCTCAGATTCATTTAGAGTAAATACTCTTCCATAACCATCACATTTACATCAGCACTGATATCTTAGGGATGAGCAAGAGAATATAAATAATAAGTTTAATAAAGTCTCCTCCTTTAAAGTGTTGGAATATGAGTCACACTATAAGGATTGTTCCTACCTGTTGAACTTCCTTCATGAGATCTCCAATCACAAAAGTCGAGTTACTTCCTTAGTTGACTCCCTATGGGCTTAGATCCATCCTCCTCGATAAATCTAAGACTACACTCTTAGATAAACCTTCTGTTAACTGATCAGCAATATTCTTTTTAGATTTCACAAAATTCAAAGATACAACATTTTCATTCACCAAACTTTTTATAGATTTATACCTCACTTGCATATGCCTATTCATCTTTTTATTTGTATGTGCTTGTCTCACAAATTCTATTATAGCTCTATTGTCACAATGTATGGAAATAGCAGGTATAGGATTTTTCATAAGTGAAATATCAGGGAGTAAATTTTTAATCCACTCAGCTTCAGTACACATAGTATCTAAGGCTATAAGTTCTGATTCTGTTGTACTTCTAGAGATAACGATTTGTTTTTTAGAACCCCAAGATATTGTTGCTCCACCTAACATAAATATATACCCAGTAGTAGACTTAACATCTAAGTTATCTATTATCCAATTAGCGTCGTTATAACCTTCTACCACATTAGGAAAACCACTAAAGCAAAGTGAATAATTTAGAGTTCCTCTTAAATATTTAAATACTCTTTCCACAGCAATCCAATGATCTTTACAAGGATTATGGGTATGTCTACTTAATCTCCCAACAACATAGACAATATCAGGTCTAGTCTTATTGGCAATATAGAGAAGTGATTCAATAATTTGAGAATATCTAAGTTAAGATACAAGTACATCATTATTTTTCTTCAAATTCATGCTAGGATCAAAAGGAGTTGAAACAAGTTTGAGATTATAATAATCAAACTTTTTTAACATTTTATCTAGGATTCTAGATTGATTCAATGTAATACCTTTGGTTGTTTTCTCTAATTTCATACCCAAAATTATATAAGCTTCTCCTAAATCTTTCATAACAAATTTTGAAGATAAATAAGATTTCACATTTTTAATTATCTCTAAATTTGTTCCAAATAACAAGATATCATCAACATATAAACACAAAATAATACATTCTCCATTATTTTCTTTATAGTATACGCATCTATCATGTTCATTGATCTTGAAACCAAATTCTAGAATTATCTTATCAAACTTTTCATACCACTATTTAAGAGCTTGCTTATGTCCATACAAAGATTTAACCAACTTGCAAGCTTTATGTTCTTGTCCTTTAACCACAAAACCTTCAGGTTGCTCCATATAAATTTCTTCATCTAAATCTCCATTCAAAAAGACAGTTTTAACGTCCATTTGATGAATTTCTAAATTATAAATGGATGCTAGAGCAATTAAGATTCTAATGGTTTTAATCCTAGAAACAGGTGAATAGGTATCGAAATAATCTATTCATTTCTTTTGTATAAATCTCTTGGCTACTAATCTTGCCTTATATTTATTTATACTTCCATCAGGTTTTAATTTCTTCCTAAATATCCATTTGCAACTGATAGCTTTACTTCCAGGAGGTAGATTAGTCAACTCCCAAGTATTATTTTGAAGTATAGATTCAAACTCACTATTAATGGCTTCCTTCCAAAATGGTGCATCTAAAGATGACATAGCTTCTATAAAAGTATTTGGTTCTCCTTTAGTTAAAGAAATATAAAAATCATCTCCAAAGGTTTTCTCAATTCTAGTTCTCTTACTTCTTCTAGGTTTTTTGTTTAGATGTTCATAATCATCTCTCAAAGGAATAACACTAGTATTTGTAACGCCCTCAAAATAAATCCATATAACTCAATCATTCATGATATCCATAGTCATAGGAAAATAAAAGATATTCATCCATCAGAGTATTCTTCACAAAAAGTATTACATGTTGACAACAAAAGTAAATGCCCTACGGGCTTACAAACTTTCTAAGTCAACACTTGGTTTCAACAAAAAGAGTTCTAACTCTTAACAAATTAAGCCCTTGGCCTAAATTAAATGTAATACAAAAGATAATTACAAAAGTAAGCCTTCAGCTTCTAAATCTCCTAAGCTGTGTCCTTGGAGGCGACATATCATTTGTACCTGAAAAATGATGTCCCATATAGGGTGAGCCAAAGCCCAGTAGAGATACGCTAAACATAATATGAGAATTAACTAAAACATTAACATTTAATAAATGTTTAACTCATATAAAGCAACGTATATCTCTTCCATAACCAATCTATAGTCACAACCATGTTTCAATCCCTTTCCGTCCTATTATCCAATCCAATTCATAGATATGGTTCATTGTTTATCCGAACAGTTCAAAATGAGATTAGAACTCATACTATCACCACTTCAATCATAATCAATTTATAATGAGACTACAACTCATATCATTACCACTTCAATACTTCAATTCAAAATAAGACTACAACTCATATTATTAACACTTCAATACTTCAACTCATCTACGTTATGCAAACGTAATTAAGATTACGAGACTTTCACACTGGACACTGCGGCCAACTTAGTTATCAATGGAGTCCATCCCTATCTCCTCTCAAAGGTTTGGAAGTACATCCTATCTCCTCCCAAACCATGGAGTACATCCTATCTCCTCCCAAACAAGACATATATGCAATGTATTTAAACGCTTATCATATACAATGATCAATTTAAAACACATATACAATGTGTTAATCCAACCGTCATATTCAATGACATATTCTAATTGATTAGTTTCAATTTACCTAATCATCATGCAATTCTACAACAATCATGGCTATCCTCCTCTGATAGCCCCAAACAGTTATTTCTAAACAGATAATTAAATTTATCAAACAGATAAATTAATACATTTTCATAGGTGAGTGATTAATCAATCCAACTACACCATTCCATCTCATAATTTCCAAATTTCATGATTTCCAACTCAATTTCATAATTCCACAAATTATCAAATTAATTATGCAAATTAATTATTTAAGTTCAATTAGGGCATTTTTTCCCTTTTCTCGAACATCAACCCTAAGGTTCAGTTTCATCAATCCTACAACAATAATCCCATTTTCCAAGGTCACACATACACATGGTACTTAACAATTGAAAACCCCTCTTTATATATATTTCAAAACAAACCCTAACTTTCCAAAATTTCCATAACTCCACCATTTTCACAAAATGACAAACATTTATGTTAATACTCATAAGAAGGAGTAGATTATCCCTACCTCAAAGTGGAAGCTCAAGAAGATGAAGAGTAAAATTGAAAGATGCTCCAAACCCACAACTTTTCGGATCAAAATGGAGCCCATGCGAAGCTCTACCTTCCTTACAAAGAGACTAAGGTAGAAGACCACTAGAACTAGGTGTGTTTGCAAAGAGAGTGTGTGTATAGAGAGAGAGAGAGAGAGTCGGATCTAGGGTTTTGAGGGAAAAGGGATGATGAAAAAGTGATGTACAACCCACTGCTGCTAACTAATATATGCGAGGCTTGCTCGAGTGAAGAAGTGGTCGCTCGAGCGACCAGACACAACAAACACCTCCCTCGAGCACAAGAAGCCTTGAGCACACAATGCAAAGCTTCAGGTCTGCAACCCAGAAGCACGCTCGAGCATAAGAGTCCTTGCTCGAGTGAAGAAACACAAAACATAGAGCTCGCTCACTTGAGCGAAGGAAAGCTCGCTCGAGCTAAGAAACACAACCTTCAGGTCAAAAAGAGACGCAAACGCACGCTCGAGTGTAAGAGTGCTCGCTCGAGCGAAGAGACACACCACTTAATGCTCGCTCGAGCGAAGGAACTAAAACCCAATGCTCGCTCGAGCGACAAAAGCCTCGCTCGAGCGAAGAAACCAAAATCTAGACAGTAACTATTTGATTCAAATCACACCCAACCTATTCCAAACTTTCCTAACACATCCCAAAACTCAAATACAAAGAATTTAAGGATGGAAACAAGATATAAACAACAACCAACACTACAGAACCTAAGTCCGGAACACCATATACGATGGAGGAAAGCCTTGATCGCTATAACCTCCCCCCCTTAAAGAATTTCGTCCCCGAAATTAGAATTATAAGTTTCAAAATTTTAGTCTCTTCAATTCTCAATATGATTCAATACAACATTTATCAACATGATCCACTACCGATCATCCCATCTCTTCTCAAGAGAACAACTTTACAAATAGAGCTCAATATGCATTATTAACATGCATTCTTTTGAATTTTAACCAATTCCAATATACATACCTTACAATTTCATAACATATGCAATGTTAAAAACATATTTTCATTTATACAACACATTCAACATATACAATGTTAAATTAAGTTCATTTCTTAGCAACATATGCAACATTTTCAATACTTCCAAAATCAGAAACATATACAATGTTCTTAGAATTCATTACCAAACAAAATTCTCAATATGAGCTCAAACATCCACAAATATGTCCGGATATTTCTCTCGGACCTCTAACTCACGTTCCCAAGTGGCTTCCTCAATTCCATGATGTTTCCATAATACTTTGACCAAGGGAATTGTCTTGCCTCGTAAGACTTGGTCCCGCCTCTCCATGATCCTCACCGGTCTCTCCTCATACGAGGCATCCTCATCTACTTCTAAGTCGGTCTAATCCAATACATGTGATGGATCCAGCTCATATTTCCGAAGTATACTAACATGAAACACGTCATGCACTCCAGACAGTTGCGGTGGTAATGCTAAACGGTAGGCAACTTCCCCAATCTGCTTAAGGATTTCAAAAGGGCCAATAAACTGAGGGGACAACTTCCCACTCTTCCCAAACCTCATCAAACCCCGCCTAGGTGATATTTTCAGAAAAACGTGATCACCCACCTCAAATGCCAAAGGCCTCCTCCGACGGTCGGCATAACTCTTTTGGCGACTCTAGGCTATAACTAACTGTAGACACTCCATTTTTGACCGACCTTAAGACTCAGACGTCATCGATTGAGAGCTCGGTGATGGTGCATGTTGTGTTCGTTTAGAGGTTTCAGAGTTTTGGCTGAGAGCCTTACCTCCGGGCCTCTGAACTCTTTGTGCTTTGGCTCGGTTTGTAGACCGAATATTGTTTTCTCTTCCCGCAGAGAGGGAGTGGTCTTGTAGACCATCTCTTTGTGGTCATAGGCCACTTTTTCCGTTTGAAGACTAGTTTTCAATTTTTGGAGCCTTTGGTCGCGCTCCTTGTCTCGGGACCGCTTAACGTTCTCCGTTTGGCGTGGTTTTTGAATCATACCTTGTTGCCTCTGCCTAGAGGAACACTGTGGGCCGGGAGACCACTTAATTGGTTACATACCACTTTTGGTGCTCGTAGACTAGTTCTCGAGGCTTTCGGCCGCGTGCTTTGCCTCCCGATCTCTCGTCTTGCATCCGTTTTGGTTTGTTTTTGGTACAAACCTTGTTTTTCTTGTTTGCAAGGTGGTACAAGGGTGGGAGACCACTTTTCCTTCTGCCAACCAGTTTTCTGGTTGGATAACTAGCTTACTTGGTCTTTGGGCCATCTTTTCTGGTCGGCCATCACACATTTGCATTGTTTTCAGGCCCTGGGCCCTCTCCCACCTTGGTTAACCAATTGTTGCTCTCAGAGATCACTTGAAGTGGTTGGTGACCACTTTAAATGTGAGCCCACTTCAAGTGGTGGCTTCTTTAGCACCTTTTGGAGATATTTTGGGCTATCCTCCATACACGCGTATGAAGGATTTGTTTGAAGCTTAGCTTCTCCAAGAAGCTTGCCTTTTAGTTTCTATAAGAGGGAGGCCCCTCCTCCCTTCTCTAGGTTTAGAAAATTTCCCTTAGAGAGATACATATAGTTTTGTATCTATCTTGCTTAGTTCTTCATTTTTGTGCTTCAAAAGTGTAGATTTGTCTTAGTTTAACACACAAACACACACTCAAACACCATCCTTGGGTAGTTAAGTTGTTAAGGAGTTGTTTTTGGTGTTCTTGGACTGATTTAAGCTCAAAGAACTTCTTTGGAGTTGCAATAGTAAAGAAGGTCTTCAAAGGTGAGTCTTTGACCTTTAAAACCCCCATTCTTGCTTCAGATTTTGAGCCTATTTGCATGCTATTTTGAGCTTAACTTATAACTGAAAAAATTTTCATTTTTAAGTGCTTAAAATAGTTGTTTTAGGTCACTTTTTCATTTGGGGTGATTTACCCCCTCTTAGGCCTTGTCGGGCCTTATTTTGAAACCATCCCTTTAGGCTCTTCTTTGAACCCTTTGCATGACCTTTCTACCATTGAAATCCAGAGGATTTTCAGTGGTGGAAAGGTAGTTTTGGTGTCTTAAATAGGAGAGGGTCATCCCATCTCCTTGTATTTTGTTTACTTGCTTCATATGTCTCATGTTTGAGCACCTTTGTTAAGCTTGTGTTGGCCATATCTTAGCTTGTATTAGTGGTCATTTTGCTGAGGCATACCACTGTTTTTGCTTAGTTTGGTCACCCAATGCATGGTTAATACACTTGTAGTGTAAATCACACAAACTAGCTCTGTATGCCTCATGAAGTAGCATGTCATTCTAGCTTGTTTTCTTTCCATTTCAGCATATTTTTGGTGATTTTTTGCCATGTCATGACTCTGTTTTGGTTTGGTTTGGTTGGCCCTTGCATGCCCTATGCACTTGTAGTGTAATGCCATGAAATAGCCTAACATGCATCATGCCTTAACATGTCATTTTAGCATGCTTTTGGCTTAGCTCTGAGAAGACTTTGTTCATGTTTTGTCATGTCTAAGGTCTAATTTTGGTTGTTTTAGTCATGGATGACTTGCTTTGTATAGCCTTGGTTCAATCTAGCTTGTTAGCCTTATGTATTGAATCCTCTAGCATGCATTGCTTGGCTTATTTCAGTGATTTGGCATCATTTGCTATGTGATTTTATTCCATGTTTTATGGCCATACATTTACATTTGTCACTCATTCAATGCGTTGGAGGGTTTGCCCCTTTATGCCTTAACATGAGCCATTGCGTATGCCTTCATGCCATAGCTTGCGAGCCATCATTTCAATGTGTTTTTGGGGTTAATTTTTCCATGATATAACTCTAATTTTTATTGGTTGAGTCATCCCATGCTTGGTCTTAATAGGTGTAGTGTAATCCACCTTATTTGCCTTACATTCACCATGCTTCATGCCCTTTATGCTAGCATATTTTGGCCCACTTACATGCGTGTTTTAGACTCATTTTAACATGTACTAGGACATTTTTGGGTTGCCTTGGTCACATGCTTCATGTTTTGTATACTTGTAGTACAAATGCTCTTGCTTGCCTCAAGCTTTAAGCACCATTGCATGCTTCATTTGTGTTGTGTACATGATTTTGCATCACCTAACATGACATTTTAGAGCATTTAGCATTGCCATGTTCTCACTTCATTCATGCTTTGAATGTCCTTAGAGTGTTGTGCATTGTTGCCTAGTTTATGCCTTAGCCCGTATGCTTGCATGCCTAGGTATTTGAGCCTCCATCTCAGCATGTTTAGGTCCTTATTTTGACCTATTTGAGCTCTGTCCATGCTTAGTTCATGCATTTGTGCCATGTATTGCATGCCTCCTTTGTAGTCCTCTTTACTAGCTTCATGCTTTAAGGACCCGAGCATGCCATACTCGTGTTGTTTGAATGATTTGGCATCATTTCTTATCTCATTTTAGTGCACTTAGTGTTGCTACACTTCTATGCTTTTTACTCTTTAAGTGTTCTTGAGAATTGCACCTTAGTACCTTAATTGGTGAGCCAATTGGCATGCATGCTTGTATGTGTTTTCGGTGCCTTCGTTTTAGCATTATGGCCTCTGTTTTGGCATGGCTGAGGTCTACCCACATTCGGTTTAGGCCCATTGAGTATATGGTTTGCATGTTGTTGCATGCTTGTTGCATGCATATTGTTGCCCTTGTTGAATTGTATTTTGCATCCATGCATCAGATTGTGTTAAGAACCCTATGATTGCCTTGCATTGAGTATGCCATCTAGTTTGTAACACTTAGCTTTGTGTATGCCAAGTTATTCCTTGCATTGTGTATGCTAGGTTGCTAGTTGCATGAGTATGCCATATAGTTGCATGTTCATATGCCAGGTTGCATTACATAGCATTGTGCATGCCATGTTACTTGTTGCATTGTGTTTGGAATAGGTGTTAGTCCAAACACGGGAAATGAGGGACGTTTCATACTTGAAGTGATGAAACGTACCTTAATTCCCAGTCGCCGACACTCTTGATCATAAATGATAGAGTTTTAGGCTTTATGTGTTTACTTGTGCATTCATTTTACATTGAATTGTGCAACTTCGCCTCTCGGCCATCATGCATTGAAATGCGCGATTTGTGGCCCGAGGGTCGAGAACCACACCCCATTGAGTTCATGACATGATAGGGAGAGTGGTTGTGCACACATATCTTGCAAATACATTGCCATGCCCTTTCTTGTTCTCTGTTGTAGCAAATTGCGATTCGGCTGACAATGGCCCGGTAGGAAAAACTAAATGGCCGACCACTTTTTGCTTTTTCAACAACGAAAGTGGTCGGCGGTGCTGAGAGACCAAAAGTGGTCGGCCACCCTCCCTTGGTTTCCCTAGGTGAAGTTTCATCGTACGGAGCTTGGTGTAGAGTTCTAAGAACAGATAAAAACAGAGGCAAATCGGGGCATCGCATTGGATTTCCGAACAAGGCGACCGAGTTTGCATGCATTCTTCTCCCTCCGAGAACCTCCTGATTTACTTCTTTCCTTAGCTGCCATGCTTAGATAGCTAGCTCTTGCTTTGGTTTGTACCCTTAATAGTTAATGCGTTAGTTATTCAATTTGTTTTGTAATAATTAGTTAACTAGGATTAGTTAATTAATTTGTTGTGTAATAATTAGTTTAATTAGCTTAGATTATCTAGTTAGCTTCTTATTCGGTCCCTCCTTTGAGAGGGCGCATTATTGTAATAAGCATGCGTGTGTGTGATGCATGTCTTCCAACCTCCATTTCTTTCTCTCTTTTGCTTAACTGCTTACGATGGTTAGTTTTAGGGCATATTTCATTTAGCATACCTTATGCTCGCATGTCTGCATCATTCATCTGTCTTGCATGCATCGGGCTCGGTGCATCATACTAACTACATTTTATTTCAATTCCAATTTGAATACATGTACCAAGTTGCATTTCACATGACATTCTAGAATAATGAGCCTATTTTAGTTGCATTTCGCATGTGTTGCATTAGCCATCTTAACATGAACTAGGATCATGCATTGATTTCTAACTAGTTCTTTGTTTTGGCTCGAATTACCTTTGTGAGTGTTCTGTTGTAGCATATCTTGCATGTGTGTTAATGTTGCCATGAAAGCATGCTTGCCATGAGGCTAACTGCTTAGTTGATTAACTGTCTGAATGCCTGTGGGTGAAGGTTGGATTACTTGAATTGGAACAATTCATTGAAATCTGCAATTTAGCCTACTTGCGAGTAGCAAATTTCAAAACGTTTTCAAACAAATATGCAATGTTTTGTTCCAAATTAGGCGATCTAGTCTATACTTGTTTGCTGTGTGCATCACATAGTAAGATTAGCTAATTAACCAGAATAAGAGCATATGTGTTTTCAAAAACAAAATATCATATTTAATGCAGTGATCTTTGATCGGTGGCGATACCCATAGATAACCTTCCCATCGTACCCAAGTTCCCAAGCCGAGGCAACTTTGGGGATAATGAGACCGTGGCCTTAGGCACGAGTCGGGGTTTCTAAATTCGCCAAAATAAAATATTTAGGTGGCGACTCTGTATCTGGAAAAGCAGTCCATGTTTGGCACTTCTTTATAAAAATCAGTTTTCCAAAACGATTTGCCGGATTTAGGCTCTTTGGTGATTTATCGGTCTCACATCGCACATTGTGAGATTAGATTCAGAACCGTGACTTTTGAGTCCAAACTATGGTAGCTCAGAGAACAAAATGAGAATTTGCAGCCCTTGCGAAGTAAGCGCGGATACTCAGAGAGTCCTCTCCGGGAGCGCGTCCACAGTTTCTAGTGACTCCGCTAGGGATTTAGAGAGCTTGACTCGAACCCATGATATCTTGTTTTGACTACACTTATGTGTTTCTTTGCATTGCATTTGCATTGGTGCGCCTAAGACACCGTGTTTGCCGTCTGCTATTCCTGAACGATTTGTCAGAGGCTCGCTTTGGGAAGCGTGCCATAAGGCTGATCGGTTGCAAGCTCTGCCACGATGGGAACACAAACCTCGGTTTTCACCGAGGCACCCTTTTTGACCATTCGACCTAGTGCATATAGGAATCCATAGTGATTATTCCAAACTAGGACAGGTTGCTTACCCGATTGTAGGTTGTTTGAAACCACTGTGTGTGTAGTGAAACCCTAGCTCCTGACAAAATAGGACAGGGAAACCCTACCCCAACATAGGGGTGCTTTGCTCTCATTGCTTGCCATGTGCTTTTGGAGAGTGTGCCTCTGAGGTTATATATATCGGTTGCAAGTTTGGGTATCAGGCCTGCGGGCATCAATATTTGGAGAATTAGTTTTTATCTGAAGGTATCAGATTCAGTTTTGGGACAGTAATTTGGGGCACGGTGATCAGAGTTAAGGACAGTGTGTTCAGCTTACAAATATCAACTGTGTGTTGTTATACTGACTATGTGTTGTCAGGCCAACTGTGTGTTGCCTTTAATTTATTCAATTCATAACATAGCACACTGCGTGTGTTTGGTTGTTTATTTCCTTATTATGCCTTATTTATCTTTTTGCAAGGTAGTTTAGCACAATTGCATCCGACCAAGCAGATATCCCTTGAGCACTCTGGGTCAGAGGTCAAAGACTTAATCGATCCAGGGATCTGATAGACGGACAAACAGTGTTTCTTTCTTTACCTCCGGTTACTAGGCGATGGTCAAAAAGGCGCAGTGTATCAGTACAAAGGTCACTAGATCAGTGGTCCTTGAATAGTCAGGTTGAGGTCTCAGTTTCTATTGCAGAGGCAGATATATCGGTTATTTAGATAGACTAGCACAACATGGCAAGCTTGGAAGAGATGATGCGTCGACACCAGGAAAGTATGAAAACCATGCAGCGGATCTTTGCCGTCAAACAATTTGCTACGCCCGGTAGAGGTTATGGCTCAACAAGGCGAGGTAATTAGCACACTACAACAATGTTGGAGCATCTGCTTCACACCAAGCTCCTCCTCACCCGAGTTCAACACCGAAACAACAAGCGTCGAGAAAATCATGCGTTCAATGGGGCGACCCGCCCCAATCTGCCTCGGCTATCCAGCGCCCACCAATCTAATTGATTCACCGTTTGAGTTCGAGGTGGATCAATGGCGCTAAAGGTGAGCAAGCGAAAAGCTTTTCACGAAGTCTCAAGGCGTAAATCCATTCGGATATTGAGAATGGGTACAAACTTCGATCGTTGACTGCGGTGGTTTAAGATGCCATACATGTCATGCCCCAAACTTCGCCCTAAAAGTTTGGGCATGACCACTTCAAACGGACATAAAACACGGTGAATGTAATTTATGGGGCTGAGCGGAAGCATTTAATATCATATAATAGCATAAAATAATATCCATTGAGCTACCACTACTATGCGGGATCGCATAAGAACATAATACATGAAAATAGCTATGTACATATATCTATAAACATTATATACACATCAATCTTAATAGACATTTAGGGTACAAATTAAAAATTTAGCAAAACTCTATAACAGGCGGTCAACACCTAAGAGCTTAGATACTCGGAATTGACAAGCTGGGTGGCGGAAGCCTGAGTTAAGGTCGACCTCGAGGTTGAGTGCCTCTGGCAAACAAAATCTGAGTGAGTAAAACTTCGGTGAATAGTAGTACATAAATAATGTAATGGTTAACCTGAATGATAAAGCATATAGCTGTAGAGACATATGATTAACTACAATCTGTAATTACTTCGAGCAGTAGTGGGTCGGTTTCTTATGAGAATGGCTTAAAGCTGTTAATGTCTGAGAATGGCCATAGGCCCTAACAGATCTGAAGCGGCCATTGGCCGAAATATGAAGCGGCCTAGTGGCCTAGAAATAACGAGCGCCTAACGGCCCGAAATATGAGAATGGCCAAAGCGCCCGAAATATGAAACGACCTAAGCGGCGAAATAACGAGCGACCTTTCGGCCCAGAATATCTGAAACGACCTTTCGCCCGAAATATCTGAAGTACATAATTCCTTCTAAATATTCATAGAGTGCTAATAGCAACTATTAACAGATTAGACTTTATAATGCAGTCACATCCCATTTGTTTTCATAAATTAATGTCAGCGATTCATAGATAACAAAATGTTATTACATATTAAGCGAGTTGAAATATGTAGATACGTAGTCTCGTAATGCACTTACATTCCACTTGTTCGTCATAAATCCATACAACTGATTTAGAGATAACAGTATGTTAGTATCCATTATCAACAATAAACAGAACGTAGTACCTAGTAATGCTCTTGGATTTTCCCATTTTTTCTTATAAGGTGACATAATTATCCCACAATAACAGAACAACACTATTAATAATAAACAGAAGGTAAATGCTCCATTACATTAATAAGAGTGGAGCCATTCATATCATAACGTGAGTCACATAATCATGTTATTGACATTCAATTCTTTCTCCGGATTGAGTCATTTAGAGGTTCATCTGATATTTAACATAATTTCACAATGGTTATTAACGTACAAAACAACCCGTAGTCTTATCCAATTATTCGTTTTGATGATCCACTCTAGGTAGATATCTATATTGTGTCAGTGTGTGCCAAATCCTTCAATGTTTACATAAGTTCACACTAATTCTCATTTCACATACTTGTTAACTTAATTGACCACGGAGAACAAAATGCTAATAAGAATCATTATTGACGATAAATAATGTTCATTAGAGTACTATTACTCACAGTGTTCAGGTGCTTGGTCCGCCCCTGTAGCTGACCCTACACAATTCACGTAATTCAAACATAATTTATCATAGTACATCCCCATTCAATTCAACATTATTCAACACAACATAACTTCAACAAAAGTCAACATTTAGTTCATCAACACCATTTGTAATTTAATATAATCTGAAATAAATCCTTGATTATACATCTAAGGGTCATACTCCATCACCTTAACCCATCAATTGAACCCCCAATGTTCAAACCCGAAATTCCCAAAATCTCATAATTTCTTCTATATACTTATAAAATGAAAATTTGTACAATTACACAATGAAAATACCTCAAATCTATCTATGGATGTAAGTATTAAAGAGTATTAGAACCCTTACCTCAAGAATCAACAAATGAGCGAGCTTTGAGCAGAATTCTTCGCAAATCTGAGTTCCAATCAGGTAAAAACGTTGATCCTCTCTTGTTCTCCATCCTTGATGCAAAAACCATGGTGGATTGTTAATCAAAGTAGAGGAAGTCAAGGTTTTGGGGCTAGGGTTTCGGACTTAGAGTGAGAGGAAAGAAGAATGAAAAAGAAAATGTGAGAAAAGATCCAAAAAACCCGTTTTTAAGTTGCTGTTCTCGTAAAACCCGCTCGAGCGTCCCTATTCCCGTTCGAGCGGACCTGTTCCCAGCACAGATTCCAAAACTTCAAACATGCATAACTCTCTCATCCGGACTCCGTTTTAGGTCGTTCTTGTGTCCAAATTGAAGCCCCGGAGATAAGCTTTCCAATGGTTCTAACCTCACATTCAAATTCAAAGTGTGGAAAAAGAAAGGGGCAAAAGAGTGACTGCTGAACGTAAACAAATTGTTCGAATTAAAGTTCTTGGTCCAATCTTACCTTACTATCATATTACCACCTCAATCAATACACCAAAATAAAATAAGAAGGTTCCAAATAGACTAATACAACGCCAAGGGCAATCTTACTTTCCACGCTCGAGCGTCGCTTCAACCGCTCAAGCGCGCACAGACCAATAAAGCAGTCCGCTCGAGCGCCAACTTCTCTGCTCGAGTGGAGATTCACAACTCCCAGAATCTCAGGTCGTTTACAAAATTGCTGGAAACCCCAAAAGTCTGCTCGAGCGTCAACTCCTCCGCTCGAGCGGAGGGAAAAATTCTGGGTCGTCACAATACATAGACCTCTTTGGAGAAGTTGACCACATGACTAGAAGTGGGCGGTACTTCAAGCCCCCACACCTAGATCAACCAGAGGCGTCCGAAAAGAACACAAAATGCGGAGAGGAGAAAGAAAAGTTACTCCAAGAGCGGTACATTGCGAAATAGCTTAAGAAGATCTGCAGACATCTCCATCCGGGGCCGCTTATGGCTTCATGGGTACCTGAGACAAAACATCCTTTCTGCAATGGACAGGGCTAAACTTTCGATTGATACCATGCCTGAGCAGCTGGTAGGATTGGTTTTTTCGGGAGGAGCTTTCCCGACATTAACCTTCAGCGACAAGGAGTTCTTGCTGAGGGGCAAATCATAACAAACCACTCTATATCTCGTGGGTGTAGAGACAAATGGATACCGATGGTTCTTGTTGACAGGATCGCCATCAGCGTATGCGCCGAGGCGGCATATGCAATCGGGTTGAAGCCCATGGACTTTGTACCTACTGACAAGGTAATTCAGACATATGACAATACTAGCAAAGAAGTGATGGGGATTGTGTAGATCCAGCCTAAGGTCTGTCCAGGATAACACGATATTGACTTTCACGTCTTAGATGTTCCTGCGACCTTCAATCTACTTCTAGGGCGGCCGTGGGCATTTGCACAGTAAAAGCGGTCTCTTCCCTTGCACGGATGTTGAAATACCCCACAGAATGGAGTGGCCATTGTTTTTGGAAATTCTTCAATCCATCCATACGGAGGTTTCTACGGTCTGGAAATTGAACATGGTGCGGAAGATGTGTTCCTATCAGGATTTACCCTAGCCGAGGCGGGTTGTCTGAAACGTCTTAGGCATTTGTTGATGAGGGTTGTATGTCGGTATACGGTCGAGTGTACCTCATGAACAAATTGCTGACATCCCGAGGATGGGATTGGGGCCTTGATGGCGAAAGGCGTTGCAACATCGGCCGAAATGCCGCATAACCCACATACCTTTGGTTTAGGTTATCTGCCTACCAGGGAGGGACTGGGTAAGGAAAGAGAAAGAGATGGCCGAAAGAGCCAAAGCAAAGCGAGTCGGGAAGCCTTATGTGTTGATGCATTGGCGATTCAGGGGCACCTAAGCCAGACGCTTTGTCAGGGAGGAAGATTTCTCATTCTCTGACTTCCCGAGCCATGGTTGAACGCAAAGAGGCGGTGCTTGCCGAGGTTTGAGATCTTCTTTGACTTGCAATTGTCGCGAGGATGATCTTTGCCAAAGAGTAAGCAGCCGATATTGAGGCTAAGCGATTACAAAGAGGAGGTTTCAAGGGCGCGGAGATTGAAATTGGGGTAGTACTGGCTTGTCTACTTTCAGATCCTCCGATCGTACATAAGTGCTTGGGGGATGACCTTTCAGTGTCCATGATTAGAAATGAAACGGCTGCTAACCCACCTTCAAACATTTTGGATTCATCTATCGCACCCTCCCTCGTCTAGCAATACGAGGAAGGCTTCTTATCGAGCAGCACCAGGTCAGGTAGTGAGCTGGAATCTGATTCCACTGAGTCTGCAGAGTGGGAATCAGGTTCCAGCTCGTCTGAGTCTGAGTCTGGTATTCCTGGAGGTGACAACCCGGATGCCACAGTCCTTTCTAGGTCGTCTTTTTCTTTTTCCTTTGAGTCTGTTGTAACAGAGGAATCAGGTGACTTGGAAGTGCTTAATGAGAATGATGCGGCTGTGACCTTCGATTACTTTTCTATACCCTTAATTTATTGCATGATCAGGATTTTCAAAATTTTGATGACAACGACGAGGAAGAAATTCGCCGGTTTTGCAATATTTGCTTGATCAAGAGCAAGAGAGATTTGTTAAACCCTTGGTTGATGAAATCACCCAAATTAATGTTAGTCTTGAGAAGGACCATGGTAGTCGGATCGGGTCCACGTTGTCTATGGAGAACACGGCGCTTAGTCGCTTTGTTAAAAGATTTCAAAGATGTTTTCGCGTGGTCCTACGAAGACATGCCTAGAATCGATCCTGAGATTATACAACAGGATCCCTCATGACCTAGAGGCGGGCAGATTAGCGAAGCTTCGAAGGATCCGCCCAAATTGGGCTCTCAAGATTAAAGAAGAGGTCATAGAGCAAATTGGCCTGAGGTTTCTGGTATTTGAATACCCAACTTGGTTGGCAAATATTGTTCCAGTGCCGAAGAAAGGCGACAGAATTCGGGTATGTGTGGATTTCAATGATTTAAACAAAGCCAATCCGAAGGACGACTTTCCTCTTTGCATGCTCGATGAGTTAGTAGATTTCTTCTTTGGGCGTCGTTGCTCTTGTTCATGGATGGGTTTTCAAGCTGTCGGATATTGATGGCACGAAGGCAGGAGAAGCGCTTTTACCACCGTGGAGAACCTATTGTTATAGGGTGATGCCATTTGAATTTGATTTGAAAATCGGAGCTACGTATCCAGACTCGACCACAATATTGCCTGACATGATCCTGAAGGAGGTTGAGGTGTACATGGATGCGGGATTGTCAAGTCTAAGAAAGTGAGGGCCACTACACGCCTTGCAAAAATTCTTTCAGCGGATCGAGAGTATAAGCGTGCATTTGAATCCTCGAAGTGTACATTCGGTGTCTAGCAGGGAAAATACTGGGGTTCTTGATCACACAAAGAGGTATCGAGGTCGATCCTTTCAAAATCAAGGCCATCTTAGAAATGCCACCACCAAGGACTAAAAAGGAGGTGCAAGGCTTTCTGGGTAAAGTGCAATTCATAAGACGGTTTATTGCTAAATTAACCTTGACTTGTGAAGCACTCTTTGGTCTCTGAAGAAAGGAATGAAGTTCGAATGGGACGTGATGCCAAGCTTGACTTTTCGGCGAGATCAAACAATATTCTGAGAACCCTGTGTTGTCACCCCACGAGCCGGAAGCAGATTAATACGTATCTTTTAATGACTAAAACTACAATGAAATTTGCATGCTTTCCGCAGTCACGAGGACAAAGTGGAGAGAGCTATCTACTACCTAAGCAAGAAAATGCTGAGTCAGACCGCTACACTCATTTGGAGAAGGCTTGTCTAGCCTTGGCATGGGCTACCGGAAGCTGCGGCACAACACATTCCCTCACTCTGTATCTCTTGGTTTGATTAGATCCCATCAAATACCTATTAACCGGCACTTCTGGGTAGGCTAGCAGTTTGTTGCTTCTACTTTCTAAATTCGATCTGAAATACGTGACGCGCAAGTCAGTAAAAGGGAGAGTGGTAGCAGAGTTCTTAGCCGATCAGCCAGTTGAAGGGGATGAAGCAGTTGAGTACCTATTCCCAGACGAGGCCATTCTGTATATCGTAGATGAAACTTGGACGATGTACTTTGAAGGAGCGTCAAACTAATATGGGTATGAGATAGGGGTGTTGCTAATAGCACCCGACCATTCTTTCATATCCCTAGCATTCAAGCTCCGGTTCAAAGTCTCGAACAATGAGGCAGAGTATGAGGCATGTATTGCAGGTTTAGAAACCGCCCTAGAACTAGGGGCAAAACGGTTGGACGTCATCGGGGACTCGAACCTTGTTGTATCTCAAGCTAAAGGAGATTGAAAAGTTAAAGAAGAAAAGATGAGAATCTATCATCAGACCTTGGACGTGCTGATTCCTCGGTTTGAGAAGCTGAATTTCGCTCATCTGTTAAGAGAGAATAACAGGTTCGTAGATTCACTAGTAACTCTATCTTCTATGATAGACATCCTTTTTGGAGTCCGGATGCGTCCGATCATCATCGAGCAGAAATTTGTGCCGGCCTACGAGCTGATTGCTGCCATAGATGAGGTTCAGGATGAGAACCCCTGGTATTACGATGTCTGGAACTTCTTGGAAAAAGAGGCGTATCCACCAGGGGCAAATGCCAAAGACATGAGGGCAATTAGAAGAATGGCTGCTCAATTCATCGTCTGCGGGGGTAAACTGCACAAGAGAGGTCATCTGGGGATGCATAAACTGTGTGTTGATGCTGAAGAATCGAAGCGCCTGATGGAGGCCATCCATGGAGGAGAGTGCGGAGCGCACATGAACGGGGTAATACTAGCTCGGAAGATCCTTAGGCGGGGTTATTACTGGTCCACCATGGAGGAGGATTGTATTGGCTTTGTCCGGTGATGCCACAAATGTCAGATCCACGCCAATCGTATGAACATTCCGCCGTCAAAGTTGTACAACATGACTTCGCCATGGCCCTTTTCAATTTGGGGAATTGAAGTGATTGGAGCTGTCACTCCAAAGGGGTCCAATGGGCATGAGTATATTTTGGTAGCGATAGACTACTTCACTAAGTGGGTTGAGGCCCAATCTTACACGGTGTTGAAGGCTTCGCATGTCACTAAGTTCATCAGGAACAACATCATCTATCGCTACGGGGTCGAGCGAGATTATTTCGGATAATGGTTTCCACTTCAAGAAGGAAGTGATTGATTTGTTGGATAAGTACAGTCGTGCTTTTCATAAGTCGTCTACATATCGACGCAGACCAGCGGAGTTGTTGAGGCCGCCAACAAAACATCAAACACATCTTTGGAAAAGATGGTGGAAACCAATTGGGACTCTTGGATAAGTTGCCATTTGCTCTGTGGGGCTACCAGACTTCAATTCAAACTTCTACTGGGGTGACTCCGTATTTCTTGGTCTATGGGATGGAGGCTGTTTTGCCTATCGAAATTGAGGTTTCGTCATTATGAGTATTGGCTGAATTTGAGTGTCGGATAAATTGAAATGATTAGCGTGAAGCGAGTTCGAACAACTCATCTTTGTTGATGAAAGAAATTTGAAAACCTTTATACCATGTTCAGGGTTATCAACGCAGAATTGCCAGGGCTTTCAACAAGAAAGTTAAGTCCAGGAATTTGAAGGAATAGGATTTGATGCTCAAAGACAACTGAGCTCCCATTCACCCTAGGGCAAGTTCGGACCAATTGAATTTGGTCATTACATCATCAAGTCTATCTGGTCTGGCGGAGCTGTCGTTCTGATGGACCTAGATGGCCTAGAGTTCTCTTAACTGATCAACATGGACAAGTTGAAGAAATATTATCCCTGAGAGGCTCACTAGGCGAAAACCGAAAAGAGCAACCTAGGCAAAAGTTAGAGCATGAAAAATTTGAAATTATAAAACTAAGCTCGCAAGGTTGAAACCGACAAAAGGCGACCTTGGCAAAATTACAGCAAAAGAAGTGTGTTAATACATGAGTGAACGAGCCAAACTACCTAAGGCTTGATTCCCATCTTTGGAATCGTGAGCAACTTCATTACGAAGTCGACCATAAACACTTCCTCGATCAACTTTGTCCATGTGATCATGTTAGGTCATCTTTGTCTATTCTGCGTTCAAGAGCTGGGTTGCTGATCTCGTGTGCGGTTATTCAGGACTAGGAGCAACTTTTTAGTTCTTTGGAATCGAGGTTGTGCATCTCGGTGGCGGATCTGGCGTGTTGATTCGATCCATATCGAAAATGGTTTTGAAAAGTTTTAATAAAAGTTGATTTTGTTCAAATTAATCTTTTTACAACTTAGACCATTTTTGACCAAGCGAAATTTTAAATTACCCAAACCTTTAATTTCATTGATTTCAATACAGAGTTCTCCTACTCTTGAATACAAATTGAAGTTGCTTTTTTATTACATTCATAAAGAAAACTTGAAAGTACTGATAAAGCAATAAATTCGGGGCATGGATAAGTCAGATGTTCCTATGGCCCCTTCTAGAGCTGGTCGAAGCCTCTGACATCAAAGTGGACCCAACCTGTGCCTCTTTATCAAGCCAAGCTATACACTCCTCAGAGAGAGTACAATTGAAAGTGGGAGCGGGGGCTAGAAGCTCTCTAGTCCTCCATGCCATGGCATACCGAGCCAGCTGCGTGCCACGAATAGGAAGTGCAGCCGAGTACTCTATTCCCTCTGCTAGGCAAGTCTGATCGTGGCCGAACTAACACCAGAACCAGAAAGGAAAATAGAACACGCAGTGTGTCAGGCCAATCAATTGAATCCCGGTCTATCGAGACATGCTGTAGTTCATCGCCGGTAGATTGAGCCAAGGACACCGCCAAGCAATGCGGTCTGCAGACAAGCTGCACATCCAGTTGCACCACCATCCCTCATCAGGGGCATCGATTAGATGGAATCGGAAGAAATATTCTGAAATTTGAATATATAGGACATAGGTCCACCACTCTCAACTTGTCCATCAATCATACCTAGGGAAAGGAAGAAAAAATGAGAGATTAAAGAATAAAGAGGTGTACGTTGAGAGAAAAGAGTGAGAAAAGGGTTTTGAAAAAAAAAAAGCCGAGCTTAAGGGCGAGTTATGTGAGAAACATATGTGAGATGAGATGGAAACATTACCTTGAATAGTAGTGGACTCCTGCCTTAAGCTAGCCGTCTCCGGCGATGAAAAAGCGTCCAAGCCTATCAATGTCTCGGTAATGTCATACTGATGCAACTCTTGCCCTCTCTAAAGCCTTGGGTGACTTCAATCAAGCGGCCCTAAACCCACCAGAGCCTGAGGCAAGCAAGAAATGAGACAACATGCACAAGTAGAGCGTATGTCGCCGATAACCCTGCCAATAATGATCGCCACGGTCACCGGCATCAGAAAACCGATGAACCAAGCTGGAGATGTCTAATGTTCCATCGCAGATCAAAGACCGAGCGTCATGTAGGGTTAATCCTTTTGTCCAGATCCTAAGGCTTGGATGTAGCCAAAGCGGAATTGTGGCTAAATTTCTTCCTCGCGCTCGGATTCCATTAAAGCTTGGAAGTCTTCAAATGTAGAACACATTTCTTGTTTGCAAAAACTAAAGATGTGTGTTACCGGGTTCCAAAACCTTACCGTGGCATGAAGAAACGGAAAACACAGTGGGGTGCGGCTCAACGTAAATAGTGCATTTATGCCAAACCCCCAGAAATTCACCTTTTCCGAGCCATCCAAGGAAGCGATCCAACTTGTGAGATTTTGGATGAGAACCACCTCCATTTTGGTGCAAAACTGAGTTAGAATGAGGGAACCATGAAGCTAGAACCTTTATAAAGGATAAGACACTGTTTGGAGGCCAACCTACCGGGACTGGCCAAATAAGTTGTCATTTGTTACGTGGAGACTCTTGGGACTTCAATTAGAACTTCTCTTGGGGCGACTCATGTTCATTGGTCTATGGGATGGAGGTAGTTCTTCCTGTCGAAATTGAGTTTCTCATTCTTAGTCTTGGTGAGTGTCGAATAAATTTGAGACCAGATTGGTAGCAAAGGATTTGAAGAACTCATGCTCTTTGACGAAGAAGGTGAAAACTGTATGCCATGTTCAAAGGTTATCAGCGGAGAATTGCGGGGCTTTCAATAAGAAAGTTAAGTCGAGAATTTGAAAGAAGGAGATTTGGTGCTAAAAGACAACCGAGCTCCCATCCATGACCCTAAGAGCAAGTTCGAGACCCTATTGGACTAGCCCTTACATCACCAAATCTATTTGGTCGTGGAGCTGCTGCTTACGATGGACCTAGATGGCCGAAGTCTTCCCAACCGATCAACATGACCAAATTGAAGAAATATTACTTACCGGCGGCTCGCTAGGGCAAAAACCCATAAAAACCTAGGCAAAACTTAGAGCATGAAAAATTTGAAATTATAAAACTTAGCTCAAGAAGGTTGAAAAACGCCAAAAAGGGCGGCCTTGGCAAAAGTTAGAGCGTAAAAGGAGAGAGTTAACACTCGAATGAACCCAAAATTTGAACTACGTGGGCTTGATTCCCATCTTTTGGGATCGTGGGCAACTTCATCCTCGAAGTCCCGACTTATAAACACTTCCTCGATCAACTTTGTCTATATGTGATCTGTTGGCCATCTTACGCCTATTAATACGCATTCAAGAAATTGGGTTTGTGATCTCCAAGCATTTGTTATTCAGAGACTTAGGGCAACTTTCCGGTTGCTAGGATCCGAGGTTGTACATCTCGGTGATAGATCTGAGCGTGTCCAATTACGATCCATATTGAAAATGGTTTGAAAAGTTTTAATAAAAGTTGATTTAAGTTCAAATTAATCTTTTTACAACTTAGATCATTTTCTTGGACCAAGCGGAAAATTTTCAATACCCACAACCTTCAATTTCATTGATTTCACCATCTGAGAATCTCCTACTTTTGAATATACAAATTGAAGTTGCTTTTTATTACGCTCATAAAAAAACTTGAAAGTCTTGATAAAACAAATAAATCCAGGCATAGTCAGTGTGTTCTGCGTCCTCTCGGAAGGCCCTGTGGAAGCCTCGTGCTGATACAAAGTAGGCCCAATCTGGCTGACTCCTCGACAAACCAAGTTGCGGCACTCATCGAAAGAATGCAAATGAAAAATTGAAGCGGGGCGAAGCTCTCTAGTCTCTTCCATGTTGTGGCATCTGCGAAGCAATTTGTGCACCTGTGGACCGAAATCGTTACGGCCGGTATTCTATCCCCCATCGGGCAAGTCTGATCATGGTCGAATTGGTCGTCCGAGTTGGAATGGAAAATAGAACCGTAATGTGTCAAGCCAATCAAATTAGTATCAGTGGCGAGTCATGCTTTTAGCTCATCGCCGATAAATTCATCTAAGGCGGCGCCAAGCAATGCGTCATGCGGACAAATCAAGCCACATCAGTTGTACCACCATTATTCTCATCCGAGGTATTGACTAGACATCGTTAGAAGAAATAATTTGGCTGTAATTTGAATATGCGAGACATGCAAATCCACCACTCTCAACTTGTCCATCAACCATACAGAGGAGGGATAAAATGAGAGATTAAAGAATAGAGAGGTGTAAGTTGAGAGAAAAAGTAAGCAAAGGGTTTTGAGAAAAAAAAAAAACCGAGCTTTGAGGCCGACAAGTGATGTGAGAAATATATGCGATGTGAGATGGGGTGGGAAACATTACCAGTAACTAATAGTGGACTCTCGCAAACCTAGCAAATCTCGCCTCTCGACAAAAGTGTCTAATCTCATCAATGTTTACGGCTAGTGTCATGGCGATACAAAATCTTACCTCCTTCAAGCTCCTCGGTGACTCTCGATCAAAAGGGTGCTAAACCCACTGCAGCCCTCAGGGCAAGTAAGAAATGGGACAACATGCACGGCAGCAAAGTGCATGTCGCCGATAATCCCCGCCATCGATGGTCGCAGCGCGGTCAATGCATCAAAAGCCGACAAATTGAAGCTCTCGGAATGTCCAACTCTCTGTCGTTAATCAAATGATCGAGCGTCGTGCAGAAGTAAGGCCGCATTACACATCCGTCCTAAGAGTTTGGGCGTGGTCGAACCCCGAGTTGAGACAAGATTTCTTCATCGCTCGAGATTCCATTAAAGCTTGGAAATCCTCAAAGTGGGACACACCTCTTGTCCTACAAAGCTAAAGGACGTGTGTCATCAGATTCCAAAACCTCGAATTCTTGGACATAGAAACCAAAAGCGAAAAATGCATTGCGGGTGCAACTCAATGTGAATAGTGCATTTTATACAAAAGCCCTCGAAGCTCGGCTTTTTCCAAGGAGCCATCCAAGTTGGCAATCCAATTTGTGAGGTTTTGGACAAGAAATGCTTCCATTTGAATTATGAAATTGAGCTGAAATGAAGAGATCCTCACAGCGGAACTCATTATAGAAGATAAGGTAGTAAGTGGAGGACAAATGTCGATGTTTCAAAGAGTTCCGCCATCGATGGGTTGGCGTGATGGCTCGTGAAGTGGGTAGGCGAGAGGCACACTAATATTGCCCAGAGAGCCTCCTCTATGGCCGGTGACCCCTCCCCTCATGCTCACTTGGCTTTCTTGGTGAAGATATAGTTGTTTGTTCGCGTAAGGGAAGTCACGGCGCATTACTAAATGTCTTTTATAGGTCTTGTTTTTTCTGTCAGAGACTCGATTCGTGCCTTGTTTAAAGATGTATTGAAGTATTGACCGATTTTGTATCGAGTTGTAATCATCTTCCTCTCATTTATCGAGTTGTTGTAACTTGCTTATCGATTTATATTTGAACCGTTAAGACTTTGTTTTGCTTATCGAAGTTGTTTTGTTGTTAGTCGGTTCACTACCCGATTAGAAGGCGATTTGAGTGTTTAGTTTTCAAAACAAAAGTTCAATCTCCTTTACATTGTTATGTAAAATGGTGCGATGCGATGCAATGCAATGCATAGAATGTACAATCAACACTTTTTTCAAAGCCAAAAAGAGCATTTCATTCCATCATAGATTCTTTTTACAAAGAGCATAGTTTTAAAGAAAGTCCATCACCACGGCGATTACAATGTGTACCAAAAACTACTAGTAAAAAGAAAAATAAAGCAAAAGAAGAATAGCTCAGATGTCTGAATACGGCAAAAATAATGTTTTAAATCGGCGCCCGATTAAGCCTTAAGGCCGAGAGGTCCCTCCTCACCTCTTCCTCGACCGAGGACTCGTGCATCGTCACCATGACTCGGCGTCTGAATTCGAACTATCCCGGCACCCATTTCCATCTCGGGAGCTTCCGACTCTTGCATCATGGACCTCACTTTGCCTCCTCGATCGGACCCATTACGTCATCTCAAGTAAGCCCAGTGAACTAGACCCTAGAATCCTTGCCCACTGCTCTCATTGCTCAGGAAGGTCTTTGAAGGACGAATCTGGCCTCACTCTGTTTGGGACATCTGATGGGCTTTGGCATCATAGAAAGGAATCTGAAAAAAGGGCAATCCGTCAAAATGCATTAGTAATCAAAATGTATCGATCACGAAAGAATAATGTGTTTGTAGCAAGGTGAATGGTTTTACGTTGTATGGTACGTTATATCTTAAGCGGTGTATGGGAGCAATGTATTGATTAGATTAGGGTAAAAAGCAACGGTGCAAATGATGGCATGCCAAGAAAAGACTATGTGGCATGAAGTGTAGTTTGAAAGGACTCACTGAGATCATACAGTAAATCTTGAGCGAGGTCTATGCTCGTCTCTGACATCCTATCCATTCGGTATTAACTCCAAAAGGATGACAGCAGTGCACTCAATGGGAGCACCTGCAAAAATGTTGAAGTCATTAGTATCTTGTGGGACATCAAATGAAATCAAATAGTATCGAGTCTGAGAATAAAAAGTATAAGCGCATATCTAAGGGGTCGACTATAAACTCAGAACAAGCTCGTGACTAAATCTGGAGGAGAGCGAGAATCGAGCAAGTCTCTCCGGCCCTTCCCTCGGCATGTCATAGTAGCAAACAACACCGCCATATAAGAACCCCTGTCTCCCCTCGGGAAATCACCTCCCTCGAGACACTGTCGCTCCGCCTCTCCCTCTCGTCACCCAATTTGAGCCCTCACTCCTCTCCTTCTCGGATATCGGACAAAGGTGGCATCGATGCATAGTCGCCCCTCGGCGCAAGGAAGAAATCCGTCCTTCAGGTCCTACCATGAATCATTGATCACACTGGTCGACGGATAACCTATGTGTCTCCATCATCGATGGTGGAGGTGCTCCCGAAGTACAAGCGGGCCAGAGAGCAATCCCAAGGTCGGACGCGCAGCGCTCACCCAAAAACGAAAAGCTGGCACAGATCCAAGGCGTTGAAGAGAATGTGGTAGTAAGACATAATCAAGACGTGTGATGCGATCTCGGAGTCTTAGCGGAATCACATCCATGGATGCCACGTGATCCGGGGAAAAGAGAATGAACAAGATGATCAATCGTCAAATAACTAATGAGGGTGCATCAAGTTAATCGAAATAATCTCATTGCGAGACTTACCTGGCAAAGTCTTTGTGACCATGTTGAAATCTTTGTCGAGGAAGAACATAAAAGCTCTCTCGAGTCCCACGACGAGTGGCCGTCGTATACATCGGGAAAATGGGACTATCATTGGGGTCTCCTCCACGAGGCTCTGGAGCAAGTGTCAAGAAATATCTGCGTACACCCACACAGCCTATAAGAAAGATGTAGTCCGAGACAAAGTGTATGTACAAAGTTTTGAATATCTGAGAAAGTATAACTTGCAAGAATGCATCGAGGAGCATGTTTTAGAAGCAGATATTAGATTTTGTTTGTGTGAGTGGGCTTAATGTCACTGGTATGCAATGTGTCATGTATGATTATGCGAAAGCGTACATGAAAAGCATGCAAAGCACAGAGCGAGATATAGAAAATGCAAAAGTACAAGTGTTGAACAAACCAAAAAGCGAGGAAGTGCTTCAAGCAAAGTAATGAAAAGGAAAACTAAAAACATGTACCTCCCCTAACAAGTTGACGCCGATCAACCTCCTACACATCCGAGAGGTCAAGCTCATGTATCCGTAAAAAGTGGTAAGACCACGGTGCATCAGCCTCACTATAGTCGCAAAGCGGACACTGTTGGAGCACCACCAAAGCACCTGGAAGTATAAACCCACGGTATTCCACCCGTTTGAAAACAAGGTAGTGTCGAAAAGGAACAAGAGGGAAGCCACGGGCGTCTTTGCTTCCCGCCTCCTCATTAGTATTGAGATCCTCCCCTCTTGTAATGCTCCTCCCGAACCAAGTATATCGACCATACTTGCTCAAGTGCTAACCGGCCGGACAAGACAGCTCCCAAGCCAACTGCTTATCCCATCACGACCACCCACTCTCCCATGTCGAGATCAAGAGAAATCGGATTACCTCCTATACCAGGGCCGATGATCATAACAAAAGTCGAAGGAGTCATCATCGGCTCTCCCACTTAGTGAAAAAGAGTGGAAGAGTTGGTGGTGTCCCACCACCTCTCCACAAGAGCCCTAGGAGGATGAACGCTGTGACACCATCAAGGCTGCGGTAGCAGCTAAAATAGATCAAAGCCGATCTCATCGATGATCCGCATGGACCCTCGCTGAGGCGCATCATACCAATCCTTAGCGTTGTAACACCATAACCTCTCGGAATGAAGCGAGAGGATCCATCTTCGCAGCAATCACGATTCAAGTCCGGAATCAATGATGTATTGAAAATAAAGTTTAACTTAAATCACGGTAAGGTATTGAAAATACTGAGGTTCAAGTCGATCGACTGATGCATTGAAAATACTGATTCAAATCGGGATCAACGATGTATTGAAATCTGAGTTGCATCGAACAATGATGTGTCGAAGCGTAATTGAATTCAAGGCCGTTGGCCTTACCCAGGTGCGATCGAGCGTACTCCACGATACATACAAAGCAAGAATGTCGTGTAGTATAGTTAAATCAGAGCAACAATGTATGAAATCTGATCCAGATCAAAGCATGTGATGCGATCAGATCGAAACAGTGCAAGAAATGCAAGTAATTGAAAGCAATACTGCAGAAAAAGCAGAGTTGGTACCTCCACAGCAATGGCCGACAAATGTGACATCGGCTCTCTCGATGCTATGCCTAGTCGCGCCTCATCAGAAATCGGTGAAAGTGTGGATACCTCTCGCCTTTGGAATAATGTAGTCTCACGGATGATACCTCCACGAGGGGTCAAAGGGATGTATGTTCAATGGTAAAAAGTGAGGCTCAACCTCCTGTTCAAGCTATGCAACAAGAAGTCTCCGCTAACTCTCTTTTGGAGGGAGTATAGAAGCCCTCATCTCATGCGGGATATAATCGACTACTCTAAGATAGATGCAAAAAGATGCAAAAATAGACAAAATGGTGAAATTTTGAACAAATCAAACCCTAGAGAGGAAAATTCAAATAAAGTTGAAAACTTCGAGAAAAAGTGAACTAACCTCGAGAGAAATTGGGAAATGATGAAAAGAGGCCTCGAGATTTAATTTACGATCGGTTCAAATCGAAGAGAACAAAGGAGTTTTAACAATTCAAGGTTGTTTAGGGTATTGGGAAACACATAGAGCACTGCATACCCAATCTAGAAAAGGAGAAGGCACACCTAGAGGGCAAAGAAATGTTTTCTATGCATAAGGGTTTGTGAAAGAGGGAATAGGAGTAATTTTGGGTCTATTTAAAGACCCACAATTGTAGCGAGACCACCTTGCCGAATCGCCATCGATGGTGACGAGGGCACATCGATGGCCAAGTGATCCTTTATTGATGGCGGCGGTAATGCGGCTTCGATGTTTTCCCGCGTGGCGAAATCCTCCACTAGCTTCTTTTGCCTATTATACCTTGGTATGTGCCTCGGTTCCAACAACTCCGAGGAGTGTACAAAATTTGATTCAACGCCTCCGTGGAAGGCCTAATCATGTTCTCGATATCACGGTGGTCATTGCCCATCAACCTTGACGTACCGGTGTATCCTTTTGATGCATGCATCGCAATCTTCAAGTGAGGTAAGGAAGTTGCCTTCAAGATGTTCCTTTATCAAGCATGCTTTTGTTGTTACCTAGCATTTACTTGTTATACTAAATATCCATTTATATACCGCATTGTTTTGCATATCTCTCTCGCATTGTTTTTGCATCTTTAACCTTGCGTTGTCTCGCATGTTTTACTCGCATTGTTTTGCATATCTCTCTTCGCGTTGTTTCGCATTTCTCTAACTTAGCGTTGTTTTGTATTTCTCTAATTTGCATTATTTACTTAATTCTCTTTAACTTGCGCTATTACGCTTCGTTATTTCATGCGTTGTTTCGCACTTCAATTTAACTTGTCTTTACGCTAACATTACTTGTGTTGTTTTACTTCCATCTTTAACTATGCTTATTTATTCGCTTTGTTACTTGCATTATTTTGCATATGTTTTACTTGTCTTTTATTGCGGCTTGTTACTTGCATTATTTTGCATGTTTTACTTGCGTTATTACGCTACTTCACTTGTCTTTGATACGCGCAAGATGTTTTACTTACTTATTTATCCTTCAACGCTACGTCTTGCATTGGCTTTTGCGCATCTTCATCTTTAGCAGCGTCACGTATGCTACTTGCATTGTTATGCATATCTTCACTTGCTTATTTATCACGCATATTGCTTGCATTATTATGCACTACTTCATTCTGGGTTGTCATGCACTTTTCACTTGCATTGCTATGCATGTTTCTAACAGATGAAATTGTACTGAGTTTCTTTCTTTTTTCAGCATACGATATTGTAGGTACAGTTCATTTGAAGTCGTGGCGGCGACCTATCGAACCCAGACCATATTATATTCATTCCCACGTGAGACATGGCGAGAATAGTACAATTCTCTTACATCCTTCTCGCATGTAATGTAGTTTGATTTAGTATTCGCTTGCTTAAAATAAATTGTATTTATTGTATATAATTGCTTCATTATAGCTTTCTTTGCATAATCATGAGTTATGCTTTTGCATCATGCATATCATTTTCATTTTGCCCTAGCTTGCGGGCACATCTCTGCATGTTTATTTTGAATATTTTCCCAAGTCTTTGGCCTTATCAAAATGTGAGTGCGTCTCAAGCTTTGACATCTTACGCTCTGTCACTTTGTGACTTCGAAGTTCTGTCGAAGAGGGGCAAACTGGCTGAGACACCCCATTTTTGACCGTCTTCAAGAACTTGGTCGTAAGGCTGCTGGTTATCCAACCATTAGTTTGATTGCTCATCAAGTACTCTCGTCGTAAATGGCGGAGGCGTCACGGGTTTGAGTTTTCCAAACCACGTAGTCCTTTCGCGCCCATTTTGGACCATGTATTGGCCCTTCAACTTGATTCTCTTGGTACCTTTGCAAGCGGCATTTTGCTATAGCGCCATCGCTCACCATGCCTTTGTTATCTCTGGCCATTGGATGAAACTGCCCACGGCCATCAATGAGCCAATCTTAACCACGGATGGCGGCGGATGTATCCCTTTCTCGTCTCAAGAAAGGTTTCATGCCGGATCTTTGACCGAGGTGGTTTTCACTTCATTTCCCCTCCATACACGTGTATGGGAGGATGGCTCTTGCCAAGCTTGTTCAACAAGCTTTGCATTGCTCCCTCTATAAGAGGCCCTTCCTCTCTCTAATCGAGGGTTGAAAGAAAATTTTGGAGAAGTTGTATCTCTCTCTCTATATATATATATATTTCTCCTCTCTCTCTCTCTATATTGTGTTCTGTTTATGCTCTAAAGTCCCATTTTTCTTGCACTTTTGCACTACAACACATAGAAATTGACACCACCAATCTTGCTGAAATTTGAGGGTTCTTGGAAGTGTTACTTAGTGCTCTGAAACTTGGTTTCTAGCCTCTGATTCTTGGTTTCGAAGTTGATCTTCAAGGGTGAGTATATTCTCCACCTTAAGCCTTTGTTTGTATCTCATTTTGGCCATCCTTGCATCTTGTTTTGAGGCCTTGCTTTCAATTGAAAAAGTTTTTTTTTCAAGTTCTTTTGATGATTGTTTAAGGTCTTTTTGAGGTGTTAGGGTGTACAACCCTCTTGTATGCCTTATTTGGCCTTGTTTTGTCTCTATGCTTTAGGGCCTTTGGAGTAGTCTTGGTTTGGCCTTTGCTTAGCCTTGAAATCAATGGATTTTTAGTGATAGGCATGTGGTTTTATGTTCAAATCGAGAGGTGGGTGACCCCCTCTTCTTTGTTTGTTTGCTTGTATCATTGGCCTACCAAAGATACATGTATCTCTATGCTTTTGAGGCTTAGTTCAGGAGCACTTTTTTATGACTCTACTAGGACCTTCCTTGACTTTGTTCATGGCTGGTTTTGGTCACTTTTGCATGCTCCTCCCTGTATGTGTAGTGTAATCCCATTGTGGCTCATCAAAGTAGCATGTCTTTCCCGCATGTGTTGGCTCAATTTCAGTGAGGTTTTTGGTGATTTTTTTACCATGCCTTAGATCTTTTTTGGGTTGATTTTGTCATTCCATGCATGCATAACACACAACATAGTGCTAGATCACACAAACTAGCTTTGTATGCCTCATGAAGTAGCATGCCATTCTAGCTTGTTTTCTTTTCATTTCATCATGTTTTGGGTGATTTTTTTTCCTTGTCATGACTCTATTTTGGTTTGGTTTGGTTGGCCCTATGCAGGCCTCATGCACCAGTAGTGTAATCCTCTCTATTGCCTTAACATGCACTCCCTCATGCTTTAACATGTCATTTTAGCATGCTTTTGGCTTAGCTCTGAGAAGATTTTGTTCATGTTTTACCATGTTTAAGGTTCAATTTGTGTTGTCTTGGTCATGCAATTTAACTTGCTTTGTATAGCTATGGTTCAATCTAAGCTTGTTAGCTTTGTGTGTTGGAGTCCACTAGCATGCTTTGCTTGGCCTATTCTTCAACAATTTGCATCACTTGTTGTTATGTTATTTCAGTCCATGTAATGTGGTCATATTAACTTGTATTTGACATGCTTTCAATGTCTTAGGGAGTTTGTGTTTTATGCCTCATGAATGGATCATTGTGCATGCCTATAATGCTTAGGTCTTTGGGATCACGATCTGGAGTGGGTTTTGGGGTTATTATGCCATAATATAACTCATAATTTTTGTTGCTTAAGTCATCCCATGCTTGGTCTTAATAGGTGTAGTGTAATCCTACCTTATTTGCCTTGTATGCATCATGCCTTATGCCTCATGCTCACCATGCTAGCTTGTTTTGGCTTACTTCCATACATGTTTTAGTCTCATTTAACATGTTCTAGACCTGCTTTTGGATCATACCTTGACCACGTGCTTCATGTTTTGTATACTTGTAGTATAAATGATCCTGCTTGCCTCAAGCTTTGAAGCACCATTGCATGCTTCATTTGTGCTGCCAGAGCATGTGATTTGGCATCACTTAGCATGACATTTTAGAGCCTATAGCATTACATATTCCCATTTCAATCATCTTTGTAAGTGCTTTTGAGTGTTGTGCATTATTGCCTAGCTTATAAAGCTTAGCTTGCATGCTTGCATCTTTGTGTAGATCTTCAGGCCCTCATCTCAGCATGTTTAGGTCCTTATTTTGGACCTATTTGAGCTTTGTCCATGCTTAGTTCATGCATTTGTGCCATGTATTGCATGCTTTCCTTTGTAGTCCTCTTTGATAGCTCCATGCTTTTAAGGACCTTCTACATGCTTCTTGTGTTGTTTAAATGATTTTGCATGATTTCTCTACCTCATTTCAAAGGTGCATCTTGTGTGTTGTTACACTTCCATACTTTTCACTCTTTTTTAGGTGTTCTTGAGAGTCGCACCTTTATACCTTAATTGGTGAGCCAATTGGCATGCATGCTTGTATGTGTTTCGATTGCCTTCATCTTAGCATTTGGCACAAATGTGATTTGGGCATGATGAGGAATTCTCTTACCTTTTGGTTTAAGTCCATTGAGTATGCTATGTATATTGCATTGAGTACGCCATCTTGTTCATTGCATGTAGTATGCTATCTTACATCGCCGATTGTGCATACCATGAAGTTCATAGCATTGAGTATGCCATGTAGTTGCATGTTTGCATGCTTAAGTCATATTGCATGTTTGCCATACTTGTGTTGCATTGTTGTTTGGATTAAAGTATTGAATCGACCATGAGAAATAAGGGACATTTCATACTTCAAGTGATGACGTACCTCAATTCTCGTCGTTCATGACGCTCTTGATGGCGCATGATAGAGTTTCTTAAGCTTTATATGTCTACTTGTGCATTCATTTTTACATTGATTTGCACATGTTGGATCTTTGGCCTGTATCATGCATCCGGATAAATGGTTGATGGTCTTGGATCCCACTATGCCTCTCCTTGATGTTTCGAGGTGATATGAGGTGGCATAATGCTACATACCCTTGGGAGACTCTCCCTTTTATCTATTTTGTGCTCTCTTTAACTTGGTGTCGATAAACCAAAGGGTCGGTAGTGCCTTGCAGATGGTGCAAACCTTCATTCTTGACCGGGCAGATGGTTAAGTTGGTTCCCCATCGCTTGGTGCCATCTGCGTATTCCCCGATTGGTTTTGGTAAGATTCAAGAGAATTCCTTTGAGGACACCTCTGCATGTAGAGCTCTAAAGAGCAACCATGTAGCTTTTGGACCAAGGCAACCGAGCATGCATCCTCTTGCTCCCCCAACCGTGAAATGGAACAACATTGTTTCATCAAGTTTTCCTTATTTTGTTATCTAGCTTAAGTTTGTGTAATGATTAATTAATTTGTTAATTAGTTAGTTGTTGTAATAATTAGTTGTAGCTAATTATTCAATATGGTTGTGTAATAATTAGTCTAAATTAGATTATTAGATTAGTTGATCGCCTTAGCATGATTCATTCGACCCTCCGGCCGAGAGGGCCAACTTTTTATAATAAGTGTGTGTGAGTGTGTGGATGTCTTCCAAACCCCATTTTCTTTCTCCTTTACCGACTACCTTTTCGATGGTTAGTTTTAGATCATTTTCAATTAGCATCCTTATGCTTTGCATCGTGCATCCATTTATCTATCTTGCATGCACCAAGCTCATGATCATACAAAACCGCGACATTGTATTTCAATTCGATTTGAATACATGATTATCAAGTTGCATTTCACATGCCATTTTAGAATAAGCGAGCCTATTTCTAGTTGCATTTGTATGTGTTGTATTAGGCCATTTTTATTTAAACACAAACTAGGATCATGCATGATTTCTTAACTAGTTCTTTGTTTTGGCTCGAGAGTACCTAATCGTGTGGAGTGTTTATGCTTTTAGCATGCCGTGATGTGTGTTAATGTTGCCATGATAGCATGCTTGCCATGAAAACCTTTAACTGCTTAAGTGTATAACCGCTTGAATGCTGTAGGTAATGGTTAGATTAGTTTGAATTGGAACAATTCATTGGAAACCTCGAATGAATAGCCTACTTTGAAGTAGCAAACTTCAACCATTTTCAAACAAACGGATATGCAATGCTTTTGTTCCAAATTAGGCAATCTAGTCTATACTTGTACGCTTGTCAGTGCATCACATAGTAATTCTAGGTTTGAATGTCTGCATAAGAACACATGTGTTTCAAAACAAGATATCATGTTAGTAGTGGTAGATCTTGATCGGCGGCCGAGCTGGGGGTGCTCATTGCATGACCTTCCACCTGCACCGTACCCAAGTTCGTAGCCAGCAACTTTGGTGATGATGGACACGTGGCCTTAGAGCACTCCGAGTCGGGGTTTCCCAAATTCCCCAAAATAAAATATTTAGGTGGCAACTCAGATCTAGCAAAGCAAATCCATGTTTGGCACTTCTTTACAAAATTAGTTTTCCAAAATGATTTGGTCGGATTTGGAACTTTTGGTGATTTATCGATCTTGCATCAGACTTTACAAGATCAGATTCGTAACCGTGGACATCGAAGTCTGAACTAGTAGTAAACCTAAATGAACAAAGCGGGATTTTCGCTACCATTTTCACATCACGTGAGCTCCCCGGACATTCAGCGCCATTACACTTGAGCGTTAACAACTTCGAGGAAGGTATATCAAATAGTTTCTCCTCCCGATACCGACACCCGGCAATGGAGGCATCAAGTATATATGGCGCATATGTCGATAATCCCTCCTCCAAAAAAAGGATCGCATCAATACCCAACATAAGGTCCTCCGTCTTTTGGGGCGTAAGATCCTTCATAACGACCGCATCTCTGGTGGGAGGCAATGAGGAACGTCCGGATCGAAGGTTGCCCGTGCATCTGGCATGTATGAATCGCTCTCCGAGGAACCAGCTCGCTGATCGGGTCCTCAAGCATAACCTTGTATCATAAAGTGCCTCATCCCCAAAGAAATAGAAATTCGAGGATTCTGGCACTTGCGCTATCCAAGGTCTTGCCGCTAAAGTCACCATGCGGTAACAAGTGCATAAATTGATTAGATGTCATCAAGATGCAAGATAAATCAAAAGCTGTCTAAAGCATGAAGAATCGAGAGTTTTCGGGACATTGCTTCTCGCCTGCACAAAGATCAAGAATTTCCGCTGGAGGTAGGGCAAGTCTCCCTAGGGCCTGGCTCTGCACTAACCTCGAATTTGCATGAGTAAGGGGATCTCAAGAGGTGTTCCTGACTCTCCGTACTCGAGAGGCCAAAGGCTTGAATATCACGCGATAAACCCACAGGTTGGCAGAAAGACAAGACAATGGCTGCACAATATATCGAAAAATACAGTAATGTTGAGTCTGAGAATATCCTGACAGTCTGGAGATGTCACGTAAAATACATGTAATGCCGAAAAGTGTATCATCAGGTATGAAGTGTACAAGATATGGTAAAATACAAAAATACGTAATGCCGAAAGTCACAATGTAGAATATGAATGTAATGTGCGGTGTCTGAGTAGGCCTGAGATAATGAAAAGCGTAATTGTAAATCAAGAGGCGCAAGAATGTGATCACCTGTGCTCACAAGATGGCCTCCAACTATGGTCCCCTAACTCACCTGAGAGGTCGCTAGCCATGTAGTAGTAAGGGTAAAAATTATGAGGGCAAATGGCCACCCCAATCAAAGAAGAGCCGAACCTGATAGGTCTACCAAAGTACCGGAAAGCGATATAAAGCCCAACTATGTTCCCATGTCGGAGAAAAATGTGGTCCCAGGAAGAACATAAAATCCCCATGCATCAACAGATTTTGCGTCTCAATGGTTTGGGGTACAAGTCTCCACCGCTCGAGAGAACCAAGTGTACCGACCTTGCTCGACGACCATTGTTGATCGAAGGACGGCTCGAGCAAATAAATCCAAGCAGACCCCACTCCCGCCCATATCTCCGTCCGTGATGGAAGCTTCCCATGTCAAGGCCCATCAACATAGAGAAGTCATATGGGGTCATTATCACTATCCCCGGTGGCCAGGAAATAGAAAGGAGTTGGTGGTGTCCCACCACCCTCTCTACCAAGTCGCCGGTGAGGGTCTGAGTTCTCATTTGGATGGACACGTGACAATCCCGCATGCGAAATGGCCAATCTCGCCATTTCGTCACACTATGTGGTGAACAACGTCTGAGAGCTCCATGTACCACTCCACCGTAATGATGGACCGCAACCCCGCGTGGAAACTAGAAGATACTCCGCATTCGTAATGAACAGATGTATTCATGGCCGTAATGAAATATATGAGTGCAAGTGTTCAAAGTAAAATGTGTGAAAGCGGTGTCTTAAAACAAATTGAAATGTGTGTGAGTTTTGTTCAAATTGAAATGTGTGAGTCAGGTGTTCAAATTAAAATGTGTGAGATGTGTGTTCAGAATTGAAATGTGTGTCAAGTTGCGTGTTCAAATTATGAGAGATGTATAGAGCCAAGCGTGTTCAAACTTGAAATGTGTGGGCTATGCCATGTTTAGAATGAAATATGGGAGTTATGCGTACAAGTATGCTAACAAGTGTCTGCCGTGTTATGGATCATGGTCTCGGGAATTGAGCGAATTGTGCTATGTTATGAAAAATTGTAGACTGTGCGTGTAAGGTGGATCAAGCGTGGTTCAAATTCGAGCAAAGGTACAAGTTATGAAGGGCGTTGTGGTGCCAACTAAAAGCAGAATGTCGTCGTTATGGTAACCACGGTTCAGATTGAGCGGTAAAAGGTTTATATGAAAAAAGTGTACAACGTTATAGGACCCACTGCGGTTCAGATTGAGTCATGTGCTAAAAAATCGAATCACCATGTTATGAATTGCGTGTTCGATTGAGCGGTGGTGCTATGTTATGAAAAAAGAGTATACCACGCTATGGACCGCGTGTTTAGATTGAGCGTTGCGCTAAAAATCGAATACCGTGTTATGAACTGCGTTGTTCAGATTGGAGCGATGTGCTATGTTATGAAAAGTGCGTAATGCGTGCTATGGACTACGGTTCGGGATTGGAAAGCAAAGCAGTTAAAAACTACCTAATCTGACCGTTATGGTTGGTGGATTGTTATGGACTCCAAGGTGTTCAGATTGAGCGGTGTGTTATGTTAAGTGAAAAAGTGTAATCAGCATTATGGGTGCGTGTTCAGTGATTGAGCAAAGGTACTAAAAAACGCAATCACCGTGTTATGGGATCGGGTGATGTTCAGATTGAGGAAAAGGTGTGCTATGTTATGAAAAAAAAAAAAAAAAAAAAGAATGTTGTTATGGATCGTGTTCAGATTGAAAGCAATGTTATGAGTGTTTATGCCAACTAAATTCCATCGTTGTGTTATAGAACCTGCAGTTCGTATTGAGCAAAAGATATGAGTCGCGGTAGCTAATCTAAATCGACGTACCGTGGTTATGAACTGCAGGTGTTCGGTCTGGGATTAGCGCATTATGAGCCATGTGTTCGTATTTTATTGAATGTCAGTAAGGTGAACTACATGTGTTCAGACGAGCAAAGATATTGAGCGCGGTGGTGTTCAGATTAAATCGAATATGGAACCAGGTGGCTCAGACGCTGAGTAGTATTATGAGCCGTGGTGTTCGGGGATTAAATCGTAATGCCGTGGTTATGGACCGCGTGTTCAAATTCGGAGGCAAAGGTTATGGAGTCAGGTGCTAACTAAATCGAATATCAGTTGTGTTATTCAATGAAAAGCTGTGGCGTTCGGGATTGAGTAGTAATATGAGCCGTGGTGTTCAGATTGCTAAATCGGTCGTTGTGTTATGAACCTCGCGGTGTTCAGAGCTTAAAGCAAGATATGAGTCGTGGTGTTCAGATTAATACCGAATCCTGCGGTTATGGATCGCATGTTCCTGATTGGAAAGCAAAGATGTTATGAGTCAGGTGCCAACTAAATGGGTAATGTTGTGTTATGAATTGCATATTCGATTAAAGCAAAGGTTATAGAGCTATGTGCTAACTAAACAAAATCTTTGTCAGGTTATAGGGAACTGTGTTCGATTATTGAGCGCTGGTTATGAGTCATGCGCCAACTAAATAGATTGTCATGTTAGGAATCGCATGTTCAGATTGTAAGCAGGTGTTATGAAATTGCAGTGGTGCCCAAGGTGTCTTCCTTAGGTGCCCAAAACAAGCCGTGGTAATAGCCCAAAACAATAAAGGCATGCTGCCAAGTTAGCGAGTCTTGTGTCAGCGAACTGGTCATGTTCTAATGAGTGAAGTGTTGTGTATGTAAATGTGCAAGAAATGCAAAGTATATCGCAGAAATGCAAAAAGTGAAGTACGTACTCAATAGACGTATGATGAGATATTTGGGACCGGCTCTCAATGCTGTCAGAGGTGTCCGCCAAGTAATCAAGTCCGTGAAATGGGTAGAAGGTGCTTAGGAGGAAGGATGTATCGCTTGCCTTTGCGACTCCTCTTGGGTCAAATGCTTGCGTCAGATCCTCGAGGCAATCTGGTAGATGATATCGCCTTGCCTTCCTCAGGATATGGAGAACCTCCGCCCATACGGATATCGTCGACCATCACAAGAAATACGCAAAAGATGCAAAAACGAAAGCAAATGAGCCAAAATTGTAAAAGTCAACAAAAGTTAACTCTGAAGAGAAAAAGTCAACAAAGTCAACGCTAGAGAAAAAATTGCTAAACTTTGGAGACAAACATACCCTCAAGTGGTCAAAATTAAGAAAGAAGTCTCAAAACAAATTCTAATCGGTTCGTAAAACGAAGAGAATCTAAAAGTTTTTGCAAACCATCCGTCGCGGGCGTTGAAAACGCAGATAAAATGTGTAGATCCAAGAGACAAAAAGGGTCTAGGGAGCAAGGAGAATGTATTTTGGCCTCGGTAGGCGTGATACAAAAACCGACGGAGTCAGGTACTGCAAAGCTAACCGGCTAAAGACCAAATCGCCTCAATTTACAGCAAACTGGTCACCAATTTTTATGGTCGGCCGAAATCACTTTGGTGGTCAACAACCGGTCGCCTAACTTCCTAGGTGGTCGGCCATCCCTCCCGGTGGTTTCCAAGGTCCCTTTGTTCTCCTCGTGTTTTGATAATGATTGAGTCCCTCGCCTCGAGAAACTACACAAGAAAAGCACACTTTTCGGCTCAAAAATGTCCCACGCTGGAACTTCAATTCAAGTCTTCGACACGTAGCTCATCGCTTTACGGTCAAGAGCAAGGTGCATCCTTTTTGAAAGTATCGCCAGGATCCCTCCAAGAGGTAAATCGGAGGTTATGTTTGAATTACGCTTTTATCTCAAAGATTTCCTTTCAAACACACATTTGAAGTTGCACATTTCTTCGTAGATACCTTGCGCTTTTCCACAACGATTGTCAAAAAACGCTTTCACCTACATTTTTATGCATACTACTTGTTGCATTGTTATGCACTCACTACTTTTGTTGTCACACCTCGCTTTGCTTACATCATTATATACGCAGACTCTGTATTTGCATTGTTATGCGTGATGGCAACACTTCACTTGCATTGTTTTGCATCCGCTTCCGTTGTTATGCTGTTACACCCAGAAGTTGCACTTTGTTTTAATCCCTTCCGCATTGTTATTTTTCACAATTAGGTTGCATTGTTATGCGCCTCTTTCGCATTGTTATGCGTCACACTTAGGTTGCATTGTCATGCATCCCTCCACTTGTGTTGTCACGCACTTTTCACTTGCATTGCTATGCATGTTTCTAAATAAAGATTGCAAAATTCTATGAGTTTCTTCCTTTGCGAGGAGCACGATTTATATGCGTATGTATGGTTCATTTGAAGTCGGGCGTGAATTGCATTTGAACCAGAACGAGCGGTATTTCAGACATCTTTTCTCCGCACAGGAAACATAGCGGTGAGAATCTGTGATAATTCTTCTTTACATCCTTTTCGCATGTAATGTAGTTTGGTTCGCTTTCGCTTGCTTTTAAACTCAAGCTATTTGCATTTATCGTTGGGCATATTTGCCTCATTACACAATTTCTTTGCATGATCATGTTATTTTCGGCTTCTTGCATTGTCTTTTGCATCTTGCTTCCGACTTTTACTAGCACATCTCTTTATTATCTTAGTTCGCTTGTCTAAGTCTGGCCTTGTCAAAATGGGTTCTTTCTATAGGCTTTGACATTCACTTCCTGGGCCACTAATGAATTTCGAAGCCTGGCCATCAAAGACTCGGGCAGCTAAATCAGACACCCCATTTTTTTGACCGAATCGCTAAAGACCTGACGGCATCATCGATTGAGCCGCTCGGTGATTATGCATGTTGTAACTCAAGTTTAGGAGGTTTCCCGTGAGTTTTGGCCGGGAGCCTTGCCTCCGTGCCTCTAAATCTTTTGTGCTTTGCCTCGGCTTTGTAGACCCATCAATCTTGTTTTTCTACTCTTTTCCGCATAGAGAGGAGTGGTCTTAGACCATCTCTTTGTGGTCGAGAGGCCACTTCTTTTCCCATTTGGAGACCATTAGTTTTCGATTTTTGGAGCTCTTTGGCATGCCGCATTTGGCTCGAGACCGCTTAACTTTTCTCCTTGTTTTGGCGTGGTGTTTGAACAATACCTTGTTGCCTCTCGGGCACTAGAGGAACGTCGCGCATAGATCTGGAGAGACCACTTTTGGGGTCGTGATATCACTTTTGGTTACTCGTAGAACTAGTTTTCGAGACTTTTCGCCGCCAAGTGCTTTGCCTCCCCGATCTCGGGTCTTGCATTCGCTTTTGGTTTGTTTTTGTACAAAACCTTGTTTTTCCTTGTTTGGAAGGTGGTACAAGGGTGGGAGACCACTTTTTCTCCTTGAAGACATTTTTCTCGCGCCACCCGTCGGATAATCCCGGGCGTGCTTGGTCTTTAGGCCATCTTTTTTCCGCCTAAACCATCACACCTTGTATTGTTTTCAAGCCCTGCCTCCCCCCACCTTGGGCCGACTCGGGCTTGTTGCTCTCAGAGATCACTTGAAGTGAATTAAAAGTCGACCACTTTAAGCAACAATGTGCCAACCACTTTAAGTGGTCGCATCGCTTGGCACCTTTTTGGAGATATTTTCTTCCAACTGGCACAGTTGGAGGACATTTGGGCTATCCTCCATACACGTGTATGGAGGATTTGTTTGAAAGCTTAGCTTCTCCACGAGAAGCTTTGCCTTTTAGTTTCTATATAGAGGGAGGCCCTCCTCCTCCCTTCTCTAAAGTTCAAAAATTGTTCTTAGAGAGATACAAAAGTTTTTGTATCTATCTTGCTTGGTTCTTCATTTTGTGTTTCAAAAGTGTAGATTTGTCTTTAGTTTAACATAAACACACACTCAAACACCATCCTTGGAAGTAGCCGAGGTGCTAAGTGAGTTGTTTTGGTGTTCTTGGACCTGATTTAAGCTCAAGAACTTGCTAGAGTTGCAATAGTAAAGAAGGTCTCTAGGGTAGTCTTTGACCTTTAAAACCCCCATTCTTGCTTAAGCTTTGAGCCTATTTGCATGTCAAGCTTGTTTGAGCTTAACTTATAACTTCGAAAAAAAGTTTCATTTTTAAGTGCTTAAAATAGTTGTTTTAGGTCACTTTTTACCCGTTTGGGGTGATTTACTCCCTCTTAGGCCTTGTTAGGCCTTATTTTGGAAAAAGCCATCCCTTTAGGTTCTTGGTTTAACCCTTTTGGCCATGATTTTCTACACTGACATCTAGAGGATTTTCGAGCATGGAAATGTGGTTTTGGTGTCTTAAATAGTAGAGAGGTCATCCTCTCCTTGTGTCTTGTTTACTTGTCGATATGCCTCATGTTTGAGCACCTTTGTTAAGATTGTGTTGGCCATATCTTAGCTTGTATTTGTGGTTATTTTGCTTGAGGCATACCATTGTTTTTGCTTAGTTTGTTCACCCAATGCATGGTTAATACTACTTGTAAGGTGTAAATCACACAAATCCAAATTTCCATAGCTCTGATATGCCTCATGAAGTAGCATGCCATTCTAGCTTGTTTTCTTTCCATTTCAAAGATATTTTTGGTGATGTTTTGCCATGTCATGACTCCCAGTCTTTTGGTTTGGTTTGGTCAGCTACCTTGCATGCCCCATGCACTTGTAGTGTAATGCCATGAAATAGCCTAACATGCATCATGCCTTGACATGTCATTTTAGCATGCTTTTGGCTTAGCTCTGAGAAGACTTTGTTCATCTTTTATCATGTCTAAGGTCTTAATTTTTGGTTGTTTTGGCCTCATGCATGACTTGCTTTGTATAGCCTTTTGTTCAATTCTAGCTTGTTAGCCTTTGTGTATTGAATCCCTCTAGCATGCATTGCTTGGCCTATTTCTCAAAGGATTTGGCATCACTTGTTATGTGATTTTTATTCCATGTTTCATGGCCATACATTTACATTTGTCACTTTCATTCAATGCGTTGGAGGGTTTGCCCTTTTTACGCCTTTAACATACGGAAATTTCTTGCGTATGCCTTCATGCCATAGCTTAGGACATCATTTCAATGTGTTTTTGGGGTTATTTTTCCATGATATAACTCCCGATTTTTATTGGTCGAAATATTCATCCCATGCTTGAGTCTTAATAGGTGTAAGTGTAATCCAATCTTTTATTTGCTCTTGCATTCACCATGCTTCATGCCCTTTATGCTAGCATATTTTGCCTACTTCCATGCACATGTTTTAGACTCATTTTAATGATGTACTAGGAGGCTGCTTTTGGGTTGCCTTGGTCACATGGCTTCATGTTTTGTATATTTGTAGGTACAAATGCCTGCTTGCTCCTCAAGCTTTGAGCACCATTGCATGCTTCATTTGTGTTGTGTACATGATTTGGCATCACCTAACATCACATTTTATATTTAGCATTGCCATGTTCTCACTTCATTCATTCTTTGAATGTCCTTAGAGTGTTGGGTATTGTTGCCTAGTTTATGCCTTAGCTCGTGATAGTTTGCACATACCTAGGTATTTGAGCCTCGCATCTCAAAGGCATGTTTAGGTCCTTATTTTGACCTACTTCACTCTGTCCATGCTTAGTTCATGCATTTTGGTGCTATGTAACTTTGCATGCCTCATTTGTAGTCCTCTTTACTAGCTTCATGCTTTAAGGACCCTTAGCATGCCATACTGTTTGTGTTGTTTTGAATGATTTGGCATCATTTCTTACCTCATTTGCAAATACTTAATGTTGCTACACTTCCATGTTTTTTTACTCTTTCAAAGTGTTCTTGAGAATTGCACCTTAGTACCTTTAATTGGTGAGCCAATTGGCATGCATGCTTGTATGTGTTTTCAAGTGCCTTCTGCTTTTAGCATTATGGCCTCTGTTTATGGCATGGGTCGAGGTCTACCCACATCTCGGTTTAAGCCCATTGAGTATATGGTTTGGTATGTTGTTGCATGCTTGTTGCATTGCATATTGTTGCCCTTGCTATGTTGCATTGTGCAATGATGCATCACATTGTGTTCAAAAACCCTATGATTGCCTTGCATTACATTATGCCATCTAGTTCTTAACAATTTAGCATTGTGTATGCCATGTTATTCCTTGCATTGTGTATGCTAGGGTTGCTAGTTGCATTAAGTATGCCATATAATTGCATGTTCGTGATGTTAAGTTGCATTACATAGCATTGTGCATGCCATGTTACTTGTTGCGTCGAGTATGCTATATAGTTGCATGTTCAGATGTTAAGGTTGCATTACATAGCATCGCGGCATGCCATGTTACTTGTTGCATTGTGTTTGGAATAGGTGTTAGTCCAAACCACGGGAAACGCAGAGACGCTTCATACTTGAAGTGATGAAAGCGTGTCTTTAATTCTTAACTCACGATAGACGCCTTGATCATACACCTATGAGAGTTTTAGGCTTTATGTGTATTTACTTATTGCATTCATTTTATATTGAATTGTGCAACTTCGCCTCTACCATCATGCATTGAGATGCGCTGACAGGCCCGAGGGTCGGTAGAACCACACCTCCTTGAGTTCACTTGTTGACATGATAGGGAGGGTGATTGTGCACACATATCTTTCAAATACATTGCCATGTCTCTTTCTTTGTTCTCTCGTCAAGAAATTGCAGGTTCAATGAAAGAACTAATAATTAGTCGGCCAAACCTGTGAAGAACTAGTCAGTCAATTCACTTTTTCAGGGTTTTAACAACCAAAGTGGCTCAAGGTGTCCGGAGAGACCAAAGTGGTTCCGCCACCTCCCACGTAAGTGTTTCCTAGGTGGAGTTTCATCTTTCCTCGAGCTTGGGTGCGCACTTCGAGGACAGATGAAAACAGAGGGGCACCCAAATTCGGGGCACTCGCGATTGGATTTCCAAACAAGGCTTACCGAAGCCAGATGCATTCTTCTCCTCCGAGAACCTCTCGATTTATTGCTTTCCATAGTTGCCACATGCTTAGATAGCTAGCTTTTGCTTTGGTTTGTACCGTAAATAGTTAATGTGTTAGTTATTCAATTTTGCGTTTTGTAATAATTAGGTTAATCCTAGGATTAGTTAATTAATTTGTTGTGTAATAATTTGTTTAATTAGCTTTAGATTAGCTAAGTTAGCTTCTGTATTCTGGGTCCTCAGCCCGAAGCCATTATTGTAATAGCTGCGTGCGTGTGTGTGATGAATGTCTTCCAACCTCCATTTCCTTTTTTCTCCTTTTTACTTAACCGCTATTTATGAGTTAATTTTATAGGCATATTTCATTTAGCATACCTTATGCTCGTGATGTCTCCAGATTATTCATCTGCCTTTTGCATGCACTGGCTCGGCGCAAGAGATCATACTAACTCCATTATATTTCAATTCCAATTTGAATACATGTACCAAAGTTGCATTTCACATGACATTCTAAAATAGCTTCAAGCCTATTTTAGTTGTATTTTTCAAGATGTGTTGCATTAGCCATCTTAACATGAACTAGGATCATGCATTGATTTCTAACTAGTTCTTTGTTTTTTGGCTCGAGTACACTATGAGTGTTTACGCTTTAGCATAACTTTGCATGTGTGTTAATGTTAGCATGAAAGCATTGCTTGCCATGAGGCTAACTCGCTTAGTTGATTAAGCTACTTTGAATGCGCTTTTCACAGGTGAAGGTTGATTATTTGAATTGGGAACAATTCATTGAACCGTGATTTTAGCCTACTTAAGTAGTAGCAAACTTCAAAACCGCTTTTCAAACGAATATGCAGTAATGTTTTGTTCCAAATTAGGCGTATCTAGTCTATACTTCTTGTTTCTTTTAAGCATCACATAGTAAGATTAGCTAATTACCCGAAGTAAGAGCACATATGTTTTCAAAAACAAACTATCATGTTCAGTACAGGCCGATCTTTGTTCGGCCGAGCGAGGGTGCTCATAGATGATCTTCTCCAATCGTATCTGAATTCTTTGAAGCCGAGGCAACTTTTGGGGATGACGGGACACGTGGCCTTAGGCAGAGTCAGGGGTTTCTTAAATTTCTTTTTTCCAAAATAAAATATTTAGGTGGTGACTTCAGATGTCGAAAAAGCAGGTCCATGTTTGCACTTCTTTATAAAAATCAGGGCTTTAGAACGATTTTGTCGATTTGGACTCTTTGGTGATTTATTGGTCTCACATCGCACATTATGAGATTAGGGATCTGAACTGTGACTTTTGAGCTCGAAACCGGTGGTAGCTCAAAGAACAAAACGAGAATTAAGCGGCCTCACTGAGGCTCAAGCCATGGCGGATATCTCAGAGTAGTCCTCCCGAAGCGCCCACACTAACCTTTTCACTTTAATAATGGTTCAACTTTTTTCCGCCCGCTGTCCCCGAAACCAACTCCGGGCCCAACAAAGGTGCATCAACCACCTCTACTTACCAACATACCGGGATTCTACACTCATTTACCAAGGCCTCAAATGGTGCCATACCAATACTAGATTGGAAACAATTGTTATAGGCAAACTCACCTAAGGGCAAGTGCCTCCCATCGACCCCCTAAAGTCAAGGACACCGCCCGCATATCTCTCAAGAGATCTGGCTAGTACGCTTTCGGACCGCCTGCCGGCCTCGATGATGGTAAGCCGTGCAAAGGTCCAATTTAGTGCCCATGGCACTCTGCAAACTTCTGCCCACAACCCTAGCAAAGAAATCTCTCTATCTAAGACGAGTCAACACCGACTCAGGTACAACCTCCCACTAGGTCCCATATATGTACAAGTCCGGGCAAAGTGATCTATCGAATCTCTTACCACAAGATAGGAATAAAATGCTACGAGCTTGGTCAACCGGTCTACTACCACCCAAATAGTATCACTACCTCGTTGAGTCCTCGGGAAGACCCACAATGGTAAAATCCATCATGACATGCTCCCATTTACGCTTTCACTTCGCTTATAGGCAGAGGCGCTTAACAAACCCAGGAACCATTGATGTAAGCCATTTTCAACTTGTTGACAAGTAAAAGCTTGCTTAGAAACAAAATTGCCACATCCTTCTTCATCCCTAGCCACCAAACCTGGCACTCGTGATCATGATACATCTTTGTGCCTCCTTGATGCAATCAGAAAGCAAAGGCGTGAATGGTGAGGCAAAATCCTTCTAATACTTCCTCTCGCAAGACTGCAAGACAAACAAACAGTCTCGTATACCTCACACTCACCGATACATAGTCGTAATTCTTCTCAACCTTCCCACTGATCTTCCCCGGGAGGACGACCTCAAGGTCAACCTTCTCGTGGCCTCTAACACCCGCGATTCACAAGTGTAGGTTGTGCAACTACAGAAAATAAGATCATAGACCAATGACTACTTATATGTCAACCGCTAAGAGGTTCCTAACATCTCCCATTCCGATATTATACAAGCTACATCACTAATGGATTTTACTATGGGCATCACCACAACATTACCGTGATGATAATGCACCCTCAAGTCGAAATCCTTTATAAACTCCATCCACCCTCCTCTCACCAAATTCAAGTCCTTCTGTAAACAGATACTTGCACTTCTATGACCTAAGAACACCTCAATCTTCTCACTATAAAGGTAGTGCCTCCAAATCTTCACAAAATATTACAAACACCAACTCTAGGTCATGTAGGGGTAGTTCTTCACGTGTTTTCAACTGTAATCATAGCCATAGGCTACTACTTCCTTCTGTACCAATACACAACCCAAACCCTCTCAAGGAGGCAGAATCACAATATACCTGCGACAACCCAAATCTCTCCGAATAATCAAAATTGAGTTTATGATACGCCTAATTTTAAGCTCTTTGAACGACTTTTCACAAGTCCACCCATACAAATTTGACCCCTTCCGTGATCAATCTAGTCAGCTGCTTAAGCTTAGCCTCGAGTAGTTCTTCACAAATCTACTAAGAATAATCACCAATCCTAGAAAACTGGATCTCAAAAACACTTCCTAGGTTGTGCCTATCTTGCACTCGCTTCTATCTTGATGAATCTACGCCACCCCTTTCCTACACCACACGGGCCTATGACGAATCCTCTTAGCCGAACTCACACTTCCCAAACTTAGCATATAGCTTATGGCTCTAAGCAACTCAAGCATTACTTTCCTATGTTCCTCGTGGTTCTCCTCGTATGGTGAATTAACCGTAATGTCGCCCATGAAAACAACCACAGTTTATCTAAGAACTCCCTTTAAAATCCTGCCCATCAAGTCCATAAACACAGCCTAATGCATTGGGCGAGCCCAAAAGGCATCACCGTAAACTCATAATGGCCATATCGAAGGCATAATGTCAGTTTCTTTAGATATCCTCCTCCCCGATCCTTAATTGATGGTAACCCGATCTCAAGTCGATATCTTAAAGAAACAACGGATCCTTTTTAACTCGGTCAAACGATCATCTATACGAGGCATAGGGTACTGCTTCTAACCGTGAGTCTTATCTAATTCTTTTGAATCAATGCAAAGTCTCAAAGCTCCATCTTTCTTTTAGCAAAGAGGGCTTCTCAGGTTCTACCAGGAAGCACTAGGCTTAATAAAGCCCTTATCTAGCAACTCCTCAAGTTGAACTTCAACTCACTTAACTCGATCAAAATAATACGGTGCCATTAAAATCGCTGTCATGCTGTGCACTAAATCAATAAAGAATTCACCCTCGGCGGGGTGGTAAACTAATAAGATCCTCAGAAAAACGCCCGAGTACCACAAACCACTCG